>QMIH01000400.1:3441-49145 GCA_003987875.1 Clarias batrachus | reverse complement strand
TATATATATATGTGTGTAAAAATGTTAAAATGAAAAATAAAAGTCACTATAGCAAATACAATGTGTTGTACGAACTTTGTACAAACTCTTGAAACTTTCTTGTGGCTATAAAACTACACAAATTATACATGCACACTCTATTATACATAGTATAAATGGCTCGCATGCCTTCACGTGCATATGAACGTGAGTAACGTCCGATTCTTAATCCATATGGTTTAATACTATATTGGCCCCGCCCCCTTTGCGGGTCATTTGTGACGTCAAAGGAAAATTCTATATACACAAATGTAAGTGGTCATTAAGAACGCCTAATATCACCCATTGCAAGGTGGATCTGAAAATTTATTTTGAAACACTACAAGGACTTTTAAGCCAGAAAGCAACCAGAACGATMAATACKTTTAAAMAACTTAATTCCTCCTTTCTATCATAATTGTAAGTATACCCCTCTTGTTGTTGTTAAAAAACGAATAATAAAAATGGTTACTTTTTTTTTTTTTTAAAAGACAGTCTCTGCTCTAATTTGTCTTCTGGAAGAATAGTCAAAAATTCCCATAAACACACTCCTAACCCTTTTGGAGAGGCTCCTGAAGCTGTTATAGCTTAAAGGGGGCGGGGCCAACATCATATTAAACACTATGGATTAAGAATCAGATGCTACTCAATTTCATATGCACGTGAAGGCCGGCGAGCGAATGCTTTTCTCAATAAAGTGTACATACTGTATTTTCGCACCCGCCGTACATAGGGTGCGAATACATTTGGCAATAATGTATATACTCGCACCCTACGAGCTAGTACACGTACGATCATAACCGTAAATATCTATGGATAACGACAAAGATACTTAAAGACCACGAACACTTAGCAGCTTGTTAAACAAAAAAACGTGGTGGTTAATAGCGAACATGCAAATTTAAATTAAATATCTAACCATTTTTTGTCACTATGTTCTTCAGCTCCCCAAAACATGCGGCAAAGGTACACACCACGTTATGACCTGAGAAACTGCTTCCGGTACGTATCAACCGGAAAAGGAATGTACGTCACAAAATTACTAGAATATATAAATTATTATCTTTTTATATATATTTTTATTTTAAAAAACATACAGAATGTTATTCATATTAATTATCATTTACTTCATGCCAAGGACTTGACCTCTGATTCCGGGGGTAAAAAAAAAAAAAAAAAAGACAACGCGGATGTGCCAAAACGTGCAGTTCCTCTAATAACCACTAGAACTCGAAAGTGAGGTAATCCCCACAGACCCCCATATTAAAATTCCCAAATCATTTCACTCACTCATTGTCTGTAATATACCTCATTATCCTGTCTTGGGTCGTGGGGGGCCTGGAGCCTATCCCAGGAGACTCGGGGCATAACGTGGGGTACACCCAGGACAGGGTGCCAATATATCACAGGACACACACACACACACACTACAGGGCAATTTGGGAACACCAAACTTCTTAATCTGCTTGAGTTTGGACTGTGGGAGGAAACTGGAATATCCGGAGGAAACCCACCAAGCTATGGGAGGCCAACCCATGCCACTTTATGGGGTGAATTGTAATGTAACTTATCAGTTGAAATTATATTAAATAGCCATCAATTTAGCCATAGGTAGAAGTTAGCCGTGTCCCCGCCCACGTGCAAATCCTGACAACCAGGTGTTACCATTACCTGCTAATGGAGTGTGCAGTCAACTCGCTGCTGCTCCTCAAGCTGTTTCACGGTTTCGGCAGCCCTTATGTCTGCCTGACGCATGCACCAACACTGTAGATGCTTTGCAGTCTGATCCGGGATTGTAGTAACTATGAGCCCAGCCTGGCGTACCAGTTTTCACCATAGACAACACTGCAGACTCTTCTTTGTTCTTTTTGTTGTTTAACAGCGGATGGAATCCAGTAGGTTGGTGACATTACTTCCAACAGTAGGTCTTATGCTCCTTCATCTTCCCGGCCCCTTTATGCCAATTTTCCAGACCAGCCTTCCTTAAAACATCTAATGCATCCTTCTCTGATCTTGTCTTGACTTGTTCTGTGTCTTGAACTTTTCGTCTGGTACTTCCACACACTCTTTTTGAAACATTTCTCTGTACCACTCAGAATCTGGTTCAGGTTCTGTACTTACTTTTATTCTGTTAGAACACAAAAGTTGATGATGCCTTCTGTTCCTTTCGGTGAGGAGCGCCTGCTACACACTCGCAGTATGACAAAAGTAAATGATGATGCTGCCTTCTGTTAAATTCAGTGAGAAATGCCTGTGATACGCCTGTGCAAACACAGAAAATATATAAATTATATGGGGTATGGGTGGGGGGGGGGGTTTACAGTTTGGGCAGCATAACACTGAAACACATCTCAATACATACTATAAACCGGTGATCCTCATTATAAGCAGTGCTTAATTAAGTAAAGTTCTGTAAAGTTCCTGTGCTTACTTTGTTTATGTAATTTAGTAAATAGTAATTTAAAAAGCTTTATTCACATATCACAAAATTACTCATGTACTAGCATGTAAAATTCTCTAGATTTCCTACCCAGCAGCCATTACTCTGTGCAGTTAATTATGTACATTATGTCCTGAACTCCTTTGTTGCTTTGGATATGCTGCTTGTACAGTACAGCAAATTCTGACAGAGTTTTCCTAGAAAATCTCAGACAACTATGTCATCCAAGAAAAATGTGCCAGTGTTTAATTTTATAATAATCAGAAAATACTGTACTTAAGAAACCTTACCTTTGCACTGGCTTTCAGTCCATCGGGTTAAAGGAACACTTCAAACGCTCACCAGGGATGGCAGTTTTCATCGTTAAAGTCGGCTTCAAACTCTTCCAAGTGCTTGTAAAAAATATATACCTGTATATTAAACATGAGCATATAATGCCAATAATGTGGCTTTATAGACTGTAAGTGAAATTTAGCTGTTCAAATTAAACATACTTTATTCTACTGTAACTCTTATTACATGGGCTAGTTAATCAGGTTGCATCCATAGTGTGAGAAAAAGCAACTGCATGGAATGATTTACCATGAATTTCCCTAAATTTAATGGAAGGAGCAGGCACGGTGGTGTAGTGGTTAGCACTGTCACCTTGCACCTCCAGAGTCTGGGTTTGATTCCCCGGACAGGCTGAATTCCCAGAGTTTGCATGTTCTCCCTGTGCTTGGTGGGTTTCCTTCCACAGTCCAAAGACCTGCAGATTAGGCTAATTGGTGTTCCCAAATTTCATGTAGTGTGTGAGTAAGTGTAGGTGTGTGTGCCCTGGAATGGGTTGGCACCCCGTCCAGGGTGTACCCCACCTCGTGCCCTAAGCCTCCTGGGATAGGCTCCAAGCCCCCCGTGACTCTGTATACAGGATAAAGCGATATAAAGTACAGACCAAAAGTTTGGACACACCTTCTCATTCAAAGAATTTGAATTTGTATTATGGCAAGAAATAAGCAGCTAAGTAAAGAAAATGAGTGGCCATCATTAGAAATGTCCGAAAAAGTCAGTTCGAAAAATTAGGAAAACTTTGAAAGTGTCCCCAAGTGCAGTCAGAAAAACCATCAAGCGCTACAAAGAAACTGGCTCACATGCGGACAGCCCCAGGAAAGGAAGACCAAGAGTCACCTCTGCTGCGGAGAAGTTCATCCGAGTCACCAGCCTCAGAAATCGCAGGTTAACAGCAGCTCAGATCAGAGAGCAGGTCAATGCCACACAGAGTTCTAGCAGCAGACACATCTCTAGAACAACTGTGTGAATTAGGCCTTCATGGCCTGAAGGACAGGCAACAAGCAGAAGAGACTTGTTTCGGCTAAAGAACACAATAAAGAAAACTCTTTGAAAGAGAAGGTGTATTCAAACTTTTGATCTGTATTGTATATAATTAACTTTTGCAGTATAAGTGAAAACAAAAAGACTTTGTTTTTACTTACACCTAACCCCTTGAAAAGGTCCTCATCCCCTTTTTTCCCCAAGTTATACTATATGATAAGTCAGCAGATCTGGCCTTTTTTTTTTTTCAAAAGTTTTGACCTAATGATGGGGGAAAGGAGCAGGGAAAAGTTCCTTAGTTAATATCACCTGAATAGGGGACAAGCAACAACCTTCATGTCAGAGATGAGTTTAAACAGTAACCATACTGTACGTTATAACCCTTGATCTGCATTACTCAGAGAACAATATACCATCTAAATACGCCATTACTCTCACTCCAGTAGCTATGGTCCAGTATTTAATCTCTTAAATTCTTCATTCATCAAAAAGCATTTTTATTTTCATTAGAGCATACAGTAAATAGTCTGATTTTGTGCTTATTACATAGTCATGTCTGTAAACATTCTGGACTGCTGCTTATGTTCATGGTGAGGATAGGGAACTTAATCATTTTAACCGCGCGTGTGCGCGCACATACAGTCACTAATGATCTACTTTCCCTTAATAGGTGAATCATTTTCCACTTGCCTGACTCTTGTGTCCTACACGCAGCTGCATTTGGCCACGCGTCCAGGCACAAAGTCTTTCCCTCTGATTCTAATGGTTGTGTTCACCATTGCGCTATTGCTCACCTGCTACAGTAAGCCTCACACCAACAGTACATGTCAGAGTGCGAAGACGCGACGATGTCAACTAATCAACAACTAATTGATTGTAAAATTGTAATTTTTTACTGATTGGATTGTCATTTGCTGACAGGTGCGATACAAAAAAAAAAGAACGTTTGCACTTTACTCTCAAACATCTTCGCCCATGAAGCATGAGAGTGGCAGCATAATGCGGTTCAGGTGCTATTTAATAAATAGAATATACAGGTTTATGACAATAAAGTCTTCACACCTGGTTCTTCTTGCATTCTTAATTTCTAGATTTCTGCTGTGTTCCTTCTTCTCTCTCTTTCTCTCTCCTGTTGGCTCTTTCTTTGTTCTGTCAACCAAAAGTTGAATTTACACTTAACTAGAGTAAACATTGATGGTTAAAAAGTTTGTAGAAATAGGTTAAAATGTTAAATCTAAAAATAATCTACTGATCTTTAATGTAATCAGTGATATTATTATTATTATTATTATTATTATTTCAAGTTGAAGCCCACGTACATGTCTCTCTGCAGAACATTCTGTCTAACTTATTAATACAAAGAAATCACATTTTGTAAGGTTGAGTATCTTATGCCTTGTTTACACTAAGTCATACTTATTTTGTCGTCAGCCAAATACACTCCCTATTCTGTAATCGGAGAGTGAATCACAGATGAGAAATAAAGATTAAATTTTGTCGCAAAACAACTCAAGCATGTTAAAATTCACTTATTCCGCTTCAGTATAATCCTGTAGTAAAAATATTCACTCCCAGGAAAAACTGCTAGTTTAGTTTATCTTTTCTAATTTATATCGGTGCAGCTGTTTGTTTACATTGAGCAAGTAGCGCTTTAGAAGATTATTTTTAAGTAAATTATTAAATCCGGCACATAACTATTCATAACATCACTTTTATTCAACATTTCGATTTCACTTATGGGGCAAGTTCAACTTCAGGCAGATGTTTAAGTACCGCAAAAAATTTCATTGGATTCTGTGCAGACGGTTTTGCATGATGCTGTGACAAAATTTGGCTGGACAGACATACAGACTGACAGACAGAAAGAAAATTTTCTGAGACTGGTTTTGTGTCCTCCAATATATGAAACGTAAAGATATTGTTGAAAGAGTGTGTTCGGAACATTGTACAGACAAAAACTTTATTTTATTTATATAGATAAACACTACACATGCAGTTGGTCCATAATGATTTATACAGATTTTTCTAGCTGAATGACAACTTTAAGTAACTGACAACGCTTGGGTTTTTTTGCCAATATTTGAATATCGATTTTAGTCGATTAAGCGTTGCACCTCTAATGAACATTACAGTGCCACCAGAATGTCAAATCATTGTCATTGTTTATATTTTCCAATCAAAACTATGGCTAAGGTTTGATGACGATGATTACAAATGAACAAAGCTGCACTTTGTTCAGCATACATCAGTTTCAGTGTGAGATTTGTTTTTCCTTTTTTTAACTGAATGCACTGTAAAAAAAAAAAAAAGACAGATGTCATTGCAATAGAGAAAAGAAAAACACAAGATTGTTCTACAGTACTGTTCAGCACAAAGAACAAAAATACTAAATTAGAAATAGAAACATGGGAAACATTCCTTGTGCAGAAGTGTAAATGCAGTGAAGTATGAGGAAATATTCTCCACTTCCTGATTTACCTGTCTGCCAAGCCGCAGATACTCTTCTGCATCATGTCTTTGTCTTTTGTTATGTCTTATCCATCCTCTGTAGACGTCTGCTGTGACGTCTTCACTGTACCGCATTCATGAGTTATTTTAGAGAACTGGGTGATCTCTATTTGATCTAATGCTTTAGATATTCCTCTCCACTGGTGGAGTCAAGAGTCTCCTGAGAGCGTTACATCGATTTCGGGACATATTTTTTTTAACAAACAAGAAATGCCTGGATAAAATGGTTGACAGATTATCGCAAATCTTCACCCATTTTGCATTTAATGATGTTCATAATGAACTGATGCGGGTGGGACTATTGAAAAGAGAAGCAATATGATATATTTTGATAAACTTGACATAAACAACTGATAATGCAGGAAAGAGCAGACAGTTGTAAAAAATAATTTGCGTTAGTTTACAAAGGCATTTGCAATTTGTTTAAAAGAATGAGAAATTCAGTTCATTCAGTTAGTTTAATTAACACAATGTGACACATAACTGAGTTGCTGAGTCTAGACCTGAGCAACTGAAGCAACCCCAGATCATCAGCGATGCATGATGGGTGCATCGCTTCGTACTTTTCCTTTCTTACACGGACACACTCATCACTCTAAAATAGGGTCAGTCTGTACTCATCACACCACATGACCTATTTCCATCGCTTCAAAGTCCAATCTTTATAAACTAAATACTTTTTTTTTATGTGTCTTAATAACAAGTAGATTTTTTAAGGACTCACAGTTGTTTAGTCCCAATTCTGTGAGTTCACATCACATTGTGTGTGTATGGAAATGCTCGCACTTTTACTATTAAACATTAAAAACTGCTGATTTTTCACCCTGCAACTTCACCAAGTGTTTAAGTGATCTCCCTTGATGTTTGTTTTTTTCAGACCACGTTTCATCCACAAAGCTGATGCACTCCTTCCAGGTTTTAATAATGTTTTGACGTGTTCTTAACCCAGTTCCAGTAGTTTTCTTTCCTTGATGCAGCCCAATAATTTGACCCTTCTGAAATGGTGAAAACTGTTTTTTTTTTTTTTTTTTGAGCCAGGCAGTGTACTAAAATATAAACTAAAAATCTGTTATAGTAATTAAAAGATGAAATTTGTCTTTTTGCTTGAATTATAAAATGAGTTTGCTTGGAAATAAAGTATGAGCTGTAACTGTGCAAAAACAGGAAATGTATCATATGATAATATGTGTAGAGTTGTGAAAATTAATGTTGAATGCCTTAAGCCTTGGTGTACGTAATAAACTTTTTGCCTTGACTATACAAGAAAGTGATGTCTTTTGGCTTATTGGCCATGTAAAAAAACATGTAACATATTGTACAACGCTAAATGCAATCAGCCAAAACTTAGTACTGTACTGTTGAAAATAGGTGCTGAAAATGGGAATTTTTAGATAGGATCATATAATGTAACACCAGTTTTCATAAAACTTAATGATTTCTTATCTCCAGATCCATTCTTTTTTCAGTTTTTTTTTTGGAAATATGCATACTTATTTATATTTTTATCAGATAAAATGAAACACATTTGCTAAAACAATTTCATGCCCTTTTATGTAGTGTCTATAACCTTTTTTAATTCAAACCTTTCAATGAATTCAACTGTCATTCCAATGAAATTTGTTCAAATTTCAAGTTTCACATGAAAAGAAATAAACCTGAAAAAGTATATTACTCTCAAATGCAAGATTGGTTACGGACACTACAGAATTTTTTTTTCATGAGTCCCCGCACAGACCGGAGAGCAGAGACCGGGCGGTCCAGACTCGGCGGTGACCAGGGTGGAAGGACACCCCACAGGAAACAGCGTGTGGGCGGTATGCACAGTTGGGAGCAGCCTCCCAGCTAGATTGGAGCAGCGTTGGGCGGAGCGCCGAAGGAAATGAGCGGCGCATTCGAGACCTGCAGGAGCAGGTAGCTGCGCTCCAAGTGCTGCTAATGCGGTTAAGCCCAAACCTGCCAGCCCCTTTCTTCGGTGCTAGCGATGACATCAGCGAGCTGGTTTACATCCCTTGCAGCGGCGACGACAGCGAGCTCTGCTACCCGCTGTACTGCTGCCGTCGCTGCACCGCGCCGCCGAGCACAGTGA
This sequence comes from Clarias batrachus, assembly GCA_003987875.1. Lineage (NCBI taxonomy): Eukaryota > Metazoa > Chordata > Actinopteri > Siluriformes > Clariidae > Clarias > Clarias batrachus. Next base: position 40,782 of record QMIH01000400.1, on the reverse strand, counting down.
GCTGCCGCCGCTGCCGCTGTTGCACCGCGCCGTGGAGCGCAGCAAGCTGCCGCCGCTGCACCTCACCGCCGAGCACGTCGAGCTTCCTCTTCCTCCGCCGCCGCCGTCATGCGCCACAGAGGATGACGAGCCGCTTCTTTCTCCGCCGCCGCCGTCATGCGCCGCCGAGGACGTCGAGCTTCCTCTTCCTCCGCCGCTGCCGAGGACGTCGAGCTTCCTCTTCCTCCGCCGCTGCCGAGGACGTCGAGCTTCCTCTTCCTCCGCCGCAGTCGTCATGCGCCGCCGAGGACGTCGAGCTTCCTCTTCCTCCGCCGCCGCCGTCATGCGCTGCCGAGGACGTCGAGTTTCCTCTTCCTCCGCCGCCGCCGTCATGCGCTGCCAAGGACAGAGAGCCGCCTCTTCCGCCGCCGTCATACGCCATTGAGGACGACGATCTTCCTCCACCGCAGCCGTCATGCGCCCATAAGGACGACGAGCGTCCGCTTCCTCCATCACTGCCGTCACGCGCCGCTGAGGACAACGCGCTTCCTCTGCCTTCGCCGCCCTGCAAAGAGGACGGCGCACTTTCGCTGTCTCCACCACCCGGCATCAGCAAGAACGGCGATCGTTCTCTGCCCCCGCTACCCTACTGCAACGGGGGCATCAGGCCATCGGGCCCGCCGGACATAACAACCAGCCTCTGGGTGAGAGGGGCAGACATTGGAACCTGGGGGGGATGCCCTGGACCTTCTGTGGTGCCCCGGAGTTGCGCCCTTTGAAGGGGGGTTATGTCAGGGATAACCCCTAGAGGCCACCAAAGCGCCCTGTTTTTGTTTGTAGTTCCTTTTGTTTAAAACTTCATTTCCCATGTGGCAACTCATTCAGGTGACCAGGGGCGCTCACCTGAACCGAGTTGGTTATTAGTTTTATTATAAATAGTTTGGTTTCTTTGAGTTTCTTGTCTTGCGTCTGTTGATTTTCACCCGATAATGTATGCATGTTTAGTTAGTGTCTGTATACGTGTTTTGGTTTCAGTTTCACCCTTAAAGTATCCTTGTTTTGTTGTGTTTCCCTGACTTTTGTTAAATAAACATCGTTTTCCTACAAACACCTGGATTCTCTGCAATTATGCCTTGCACCACAACTCGTGACAACAGCAAGCTTAAAATTGTAAACTTAAAATTCATATACATTTCTATTTAGCAGATATGACTAGATATATTTTACTCATTTTATGTGTAATATTCCTGTTTCATTGGCATTTTAATTCAAATTTGAAACTAAAATGAGTCTGTCCAGAACCAGGTTGAATGGTTTTATGTATTTGTTACATAATAATAATTTTCTAGTGAGACATACTATAATAACAAGCAGTTCCTTTATTCACAAGATCATTCGCAGCGAGACTCTGCAGCAGGTCATCTATACCACTAGGGCTAAAGAAGGAAGAAAGTGTAAGGTTTGAGGCTGTGGCTACTTCCTGCCATGTTCATTTCCTAATCGCTCTCAGCCAAGAACAGAACATTTCTGTTTAGTGTGTGTGTTTTTATTCAGCGAGGAAATGTTTCTGTTAACGTCCACACTTATATTCATCTCTGCAGGTAAGAGAGCATTACAGTATGTATTATACTCTGCTTTGAAGATCAAAAACTCTGGTTACAACAGATCAAAAGGATTAAAAAACAACAACAACAACAAAAGGATTTTAAGAAAAAATAAAGAATACGAAAATAAGCATTATAGATGACAACATAGTTTGGAAGAACAAAAATAAAATGCTAATATAAATATAATAAATATAAAAATAACAATATTCGAAAAAATGTACATCATATAAGAAGGTTTGTTGTACAGGTATTAAAGGTATTTTATATCGCTGTTGTAGTTAATACATGTTCAAGTAGTCTTATTTCAAAAATAATCTTTATATTTTTAAATAAAGATAAAGCTTTTTTTTGTAATTGGAGCTTTAAACAATTTAAATTTGTGCTGATGGTCATGGTCATATCTGAAACCATTCTGGACAGCTGCTTACGTTCATGGTAAGGAAGTGGAAATGAATCATACTAACCAAATATGTGTGTGCCTGTGTAAGTGTTTATATATATATATATATTGCAAAAGAAAAAACGATATGGGGAAAAAAACACAAACAGGGATGAATGTGTGATTGTCTCTTTATTATATTTCACAATAATTCAAATGTTTTAATAATTGTTTTGTAAGTGTGTAACAACATTATGCTTTTTTTTCAACATTGTAACTTCTGTATTTGAGTTTCCTCGTGGTGACACAAGCTATTAGCGTTATCATTAGACATGCGCTCAGTGTGAATAGGGTGTAACTGTGTCTGATTCTGTGTTTTACATTTGGATAAACAAGCAAACAAACACATGGTTGGACGTGGAATGAAAAACGGGATGAAGAATGGAAGAAAGAAAAAATTGAGAGAACTAATAGAGAGAGAGAGAGAGAGAGAGAGAGAGAGAGAAAGAGAGTTTATTAATAACCTAGTAATCCAGTGTAAAGAACTTTTGTAAGTCGCTCTGGATAAGAGCATCTGCCAAATGCCTAAATGTAGACAATAAATTCACTGAATTAATACTAAATTTAAAAAAAACAAAGCAAAGCAAAATTGGTATGGCAAGACATGGAGAAATCAAATGAAGAGAAGCAAAAGAAAGGACAAGAAGGGAAAGAAAAAAGAGGCAAAAAGGGAAAGCAAGACGAATAGCAAAGAGCAGGTGAAAAGGAAAGGAAAATATTAGGATTACAATTCTAGATTAAGAAAGGAAAAGGCAATCAAAATGAAGATAATGGGATTCCTCGTCAAATCTCAATGTGGAAATTTTGAGCATTTCATGTTTACTGATCTCTCACTACTTTGCACAATAAAAATAAATATCATACCCTAATGATCTAAGCCCTGAACCTGTCCTCGGGCCTATGAGGCATTTGTCTCTGCGTGACAATGTCTTCTTGTCCGCAGTCGTGTACGAGTGCCATGCCGAGCAGACGCTGGATTGTAAATACGACTCTGTGGATCGAGGGAATGAGAGAGTTTGGTGTAAACGAGATGCAAGCAATCACAGCTGCTGCACAGGTTTCTCCTTCACGGAAAACGACAAGCACCTGGACAATAATCAACTGAGTGTCAAGGACAATGGTAGTGTCTTCACCGTGTCTGTGAAGAGTCTGTCTCTGGGTGATGGGGTTTACTGGTGTGGAATCAAGAGAAGCGCAAACGTCATCATCAAACTGAACGAGGCAGCGATGTACAGTGAGTCTGGTCAGAGTTCCTGTTTCCTTCTTACCATCCCGTTCTTATTATTAAAAGGCAAATGGTATTAATTTTACTGTAAATGCAGCAGTCAAAGAATATTCAGTTTAATGATAAAACACAGAACAAGAAGAATGATTAAAGTATCTTAGTTTTAAATATTTTATTTAAAATATAAAATTTGAAATATTTTACAGATGATTACTTCTTACTTCTGTACTATCTACAAAAAGAAAGAAACATAAAAAATTAAGATTTGTCAAAGGTCAAATAGCTAGATAGATAGATAGATGTTATAAAGTATATCATTAATCACTAATAAAAGTCAAATTAATAGAAATCTCATAGTTCTCATATTATATTTGAATATTTTTTATATTCGATATAAATTATAATTTTGAAAATTTATTATATTCATTTTTAATTATTTAAAAAGCCAAAATTGAATAATATTTGTAATACTTTTGAATTTGAATTACTTTTACATTTTTCTAAATTAAATTTTTTTTAACCCATATATTATACACACATAAAACTATATTACAATTACGACTTGCATGCTGTAACATGTCATTCACCAAATTTTGAATGGTTTGATTTTGTACAACATTTTAATCAAGTGCAAAATTTTGTGATTAAAACAGAATTAAAACTGTATCCATGAAACTAAAAATGACAAATTAATGCTTTTATTTAAACAATTTTCATACACAAACAAAGAGCAAAGCAGAAAATAAATAATGGTACAATGGATTTTTTTTAATCACTTAGTGACAGACGTGACTGACTGATAAAAGATATGAAGCAGAGAAAGTGTTACAATATACAGTACATGCAGTACATTATTCGTGTAAAGGACATTTCTCACATTTTCACCCAAAGGCCTAATATCAAGCACAGGATGACGAATAGATATTAAAAAGCTATAAATGTTCTCCTGGTGCTGACAAACAGGTGGTGATACACACAGCACCAACAGAACAGAGTATTACTTACTGTACTTATATACATGAACGCTTTAATAATTGTTTGTTTGATCGTTAGATTGTGTACCGTGTAGCTTTTTGTCATCCTTTAATCAGTTAATCAAGACCCAAACAGGAACGAGTAGTTGTAATTAAGTGCAGTGGACTCCAATAAAATAAACACAATGGTAAAAGATGATATGATTTTTTTTCAAACAAACAAATAAATTAATTAATTAATAACTTGCTAATGCTAGGCTAAAGTGAAACGGCATTTTATTAAAATATATATTTGTGTATTTTAGAAATTATTTGCAAACCTTTTAATAATTATTATTTAAGGTTACAGTAAAAAAATCATACTTTTAAATAAAAGGTGGATTTTTATTGAAGTGTTTGTAATTTGTTGCTTTTGTTGGAAACTGTTCATGGCTTTAAAATAGGCATGACTTTGACTGAAAAAAAGGAATAAATATCCTTTTATACAAAATATTTATATTTATCATATAAATAAAACTCTTTATTTGTAAGCTACAAGAATACTCAGTCCAGAGAAGATGAGGGTCGGGGGTTCAATTCCCACCTCGGGTCTGTGTGCGTGGAGTTTTCATGCTCTCCCTTTGGTGATTGGTGGGTTTCCTCCAGGATCTCCAGTTTTCTCCCACAGTCCAAAGAGATGCAGAATAGACTTTTTGGCATTTCCAGATTGCCTGTAGCGTGTGAGTGTATGGTCATGTTTATGTTCTGTGGTGGCCTGGCACTCTGTACCCCATCTTGAGTGCCCTGTGGTAGCCTCCAGGCTTCCTTTGACACTGTAGAACCCTGTAGAAGTGGTATAGAGAATGAGTGAATGTTGGTCTTCTTTTATTTTAAATATAGTTCAAGGTGTTTGTAAAGATCTTGCCCATTTTTAAAGTTTGAAAGAAAAAAAAAAGACTGTAAAAAAATTGTGAGATTTGTTTAGATTTGTTTAGAAAACGTTGTGGATTTCTTTATTTATTGTGTATTCTTGTGCAGATTCGATGGATTTTGTCTGGAGCGTCATGCGCTGGCTGATCTTAGCAGGGCTCCTTGTAGCTGTAATTTCTACTCATGTGTGCTACAGAGGTGAGTGTCGCAACGTCTACCAGGAACTATCTCTTGATTTGACCACAACTACGACATCGTTCTGTTTCTGTACTAAGAGAGAATTCGCCTCAGGCTTTAAATAACTTTATTTCACTTCTCTTTCAGGGACCAAAGAAAAGGTAAATTCCGGTTTCTGATGCTGACGCTGCAGCTTTTAAAACTATACACATCTTTGCAAGTATACATACATTCATATCTGTGATTTGATTTGAATCAAATGTGATGTATGCAAAGGTTTGTGCACCCCAGGTTAATTTTACACATTTTGTTGAAATCGAAGGGGGAAAAAAAGAAATAACATTTTCTCAGCAGTAATTACAAAAATCATTAAAAAAATTACTTTTTTGTTTTTCCTGCAAATATTAATATAGTTTCTTGAGGAAGAATAAAAAAACCACAACTACTGTAGGCATAAAAAGTGCAAAAGTTAATTCACCCTTTTTTGTTGTAAAGCCTTAAATCTTGTGACTTAAAGCCTTAAATCGGTGACTCGTACTGTATAGAACTTGTTAATCAGGTCAAGGATTGTGTCATTGCAACATAAACTTTTTAACTCTTTACATTTTGTGCTAACATGAAACAAATGAAAGCTTTTATTTTTACGTAAACTTTCCTTTCATTTCAAAAACCAACAAAATATGTCAGATATTTGTATAGTGTGTGTAACTAATATCATTATGTAATTAAATGTATCTCTTTCCTTTTAACATCAGCTTCCTTGCTTAAAAACCAAGTGCAGCCTTTAAACAATGCAAACTAACTTCAAATACAAGAGTTTAACATTTAACTTTGAATTAAACAAAAAGATACATTTAACAGAGAAGCGCGTATCTCTGTCGTCTGCATGTCATTATTATTTCTAAACAAATCTCGAAGCAAAAAATTCACTCCTACCACATGGGATGAAAATGTAGGAATAGTTCAGAGTGCGCCATCTGTAGGATTATAAAGAAAGGGTGATGTTTTTTAAACTCAATAAATCTAACTTTTAACAAACCTTTAGGCTCTTTTTGTTTATACAAAAAAAGTGTGCATAATTATGTAATGTAATTCATGTTAAAAAAATTAAATGTATCCCATTTCTTATAACAATAGTTTTGTCACTTTACATAGAGTAGTATGTATAATTAATATGATCATGTAAATTTTTGTCATAAATGAAGAGCTTTAATTAACTCTGTAATTACATTACTGTAATTGTTATCTTGTTTCAGGAGTGATGCGTGCAGTAGGAAACTGTACAGATGGAAAACAGAAGACTTTTAATGCAGAGATGCTGTTAGGAATAACAATCTATTACAATATTTAACTTTTCCTTTGTGCATAAAGGCTAAAAATGTATATGTGTATGTGCTTATTGATGTGTGTGTGTCTTTACTTTTAAGATAAGAGATCGTAATCTCAGATTATGACAGTATGTGATCTCACGGACTTTGCTGTAGGTAGTTGAAGACCAAGTGAACTTCTTTAACTGTGGGCAATGTGAATCTCCAGGGATTACCTGATACGATATTATCACAATCGGTGATAACTCGGTAACTCGGTGTCGATTCTGTAAATATCACGATTTTATATTTACGAATTCCTTCAAATTTGATACAATTTTAAGACCTTTAACATTGTCATAACTTAAAGGTTATATACCTTACCTTTTGATCAACAATTTTTCTAATTACTTTAACATGAGTAATTATATGAAGCCGGTTCCTTTTAAAATTAGTTTTCTCACTTTAAAAACCAAGTGCAGCATATAAACAATGCAAACTAACATCAAACACAAGAATGGAACATTTAACTTCAAATAGAATAAAACAAAAAAGCAGCATTGTTACTGAGCAGCATCTCAATATTTAACTCCTCCCACGTGAGATGGGAACATTGCGGGAATGGTTCAGACTGCGCCACCTGCAGGATTATAAAGAAACGGGAATGTTTTTTAAAACGTCAAACGCCTCCAGTGTTAAAACTCAACCCTAGACAGTGAGAATGCTGGTCGAGCAGCAGTGGGGCTTCAAGCACGCATGATTTTCAAGACTAATTATCGCTCCTGGTGCTTTGAGCCTGGTGTAATAAGCATGTGTAATGAGTTGATATTCAGACTAATCCACTCACTAATCCGAGTTTAAAGAAAAAGTCAGATCTGTGGCTTAAAAAATGCATTTCTGTTGCACGGCTCGGAAGCTAATGAGGCTGATCGGGCGATTATCATTCATGGTTGATCAACCTGAAAAAACTGATAATTCAACTGATAATTGTTCTCTAATTTGAGAACAAAAAAATAGATGTTGCAGTCTGTAAAATAGACCCCCCCATCTCTGATAGTTAGCTCTTTCACCTCGCACCTCCTGGGTTGTGGGTTTGAATTTCACCTCTGGTCTTTGTGCTTGAAGTTTTTCATCTTCTCCCCATGTTTGGTGGTGTTTCTCAGACTGTGGATTTTTTCCTCATTCAGCTGTGAATGGATGGATGGATGGATGGATGGATGGATGGATGGATGGATGGATGGATGGATGGATGGATGGATGTTTTTAGCTGAAATGAACAGAATGCAATGTGGTCTTCAGCTTTTGTAGCCCATCTCAAGTATTTTAAAGTTTTACATAAAACGCTCTGAAATGCTTTTCTGCCCTTCATGGTTGTAAAACTTATATTGTAGCTTCCCTGTCAGATCTGGCATGACACTCGTTTAGAGCACAGACAGATAGACATATATATATAGTAAGAAGCCACAAGCTTCCTGTAACTGGTTAAAAACACTGATGCTTGCATGAAATGTTAAGAAAAGTCGAAATGTTCCTGTCCTGAATGCTGAGTCTCACTTCCACACGAAACCAAATCAGCTTTCAGATCTGATCTAAAAATATAATCAGCAAGCCAAAGTTTTTTTTTTTTTTAGATATTTCTTTCTGCTTCATAAAGTGTATAATGTGCTTTTGAGTAAACATACTGTAAGTAGACATTATTTATGGAGAATAATTAAGGAAAAAGACAGTAACAAGGAGTAAATGTGTTTCATGGAATGTAAATCTGTTCATTTCAATTAAAATGTTGAGAAATAATAGCTCTTTTCTTTCTTTCTGTCTGGTTTGTCTCATGTGATTCCTGAATCTAATAAGTAAAGCTTTTTTCACACAGTCAAAAATAAAGGAACAGGAAGCAAGCGTGATGTAGAAAGGTCCGTGCTCTATTTGCGTTTCATTTTCACACGAACACACACACACACACACACACACACACACAAACACACAGTTTTAAAGTCGTATGAAGTCGGACAGGAAGTCAATGCCTGAGTTAGTGTGTGTTTGTTTAAAATTGGTGTTTGTTTCTGACAAAAGCCGAAGCCGGGTGTGTGTGTGTGTGTGTGTGTGTGTGTGTGTGTGTGTGTGTGTGTGTTCAGTGTGTAATTTCTAAATAATTTTCTATATTGTATGAACAATGTTTTCTCAGTTTTCTCTCTCAAGTCTCTTAAAATGTTGTACACAGCCATCAGAAATCAACACAAACAACAAAAAATGTCAAAGAAAATAATTAAGTTGGACAAAATAAAAAGGAAAATATTATTTCCCACCTAATGTGTGTCAATATTAATGCATTAAAGTCAAGTTCAGCCCTCGTTCGATGTTGATGAGTGTGTTTAATGTTTGACTTCAGTATATCTGATCAGACATCATGTGTCAAGAAATTAACCCAAAGCTGATATTACTTTTACTTAAAAAAAGTAATAAAAAAAATTCTAATTATTCCTTCATGTGATATTTATATATAAAGAAGCTTCAAGTCTGATATGTTCCCACTTTTAATTATGCGGAGATGTGACAGATGGCTGCTGAACACTATGATTAAGTATTTGCCCCCTCCCTGTTTTTCTTTTTGTGCCAATTTTTTAATGATTCAGATCAAACTAATTTTAATATTACACAGTGATAACCAGAGTAAACCAGAAATGCAGTTTTTAAATGATGATTTTATTTATTTACAGGAAGAAAGGGTCCAAATCTGCCAGGCCCTACATGATACAGCACTTATAACTGGTTGTGCCACTTTGGCGGAGGAGGATTTTGGGCCCACTCTTCTTTGCAGTATTGTTTTATTTCAGCCATATTGAAGGCTTTACGAGCATGAACAGCCTGTTTAACTTAGAACTCCAGCGGCACGTACCCGTGCCGGAAGCACAACAGTAATTAAAGACCGGTTTTAAAGAAAACAACACCATATATGGGTGTAATGACTGTGTGTGTGGAAAGAGGGAGACATAAAGCAAAACATACTGGTTGGGTTTTCGGATATGTCACGTACAAAAAAAAAGTATAATTATTTTTAAAATGCATTTTTAAAAAATTTTTTGCATCATAAAAACCATTAAAATCACTAAAATACTTGTTTTTTTTATCGTTTTATAGTCATAAAATCAACTTAAAATACTATGAAACCACATGATTGTATGAGCCTATCGTATTTCTTCCTCCACGTCACACAGGAAGTGTGTGTGTGTGTACGAGTGTGTGTGTCTGAGAGCGCCTATTGCGCAATAACGGACTGTTACATAGCAGTGCGCGTCACTAATACCATGAAATCTCGGCTTGTTGGATTATTTCTTACATTTTTGTATATGATGAAAATATTATARGATTTATTATGTTATCTGGTAACAGAAACAACCATAAAACGCGCGGTTTGAGCCCAACGCGCGTCTATAAACCATGGAGACTCCGGGAACAAAGCGCGCTGGGGTTACATTTCACTGCTGTGTCTTTGTTATAAGGTAACGTTTATTAGGCTAAATCCGGTAAAAACGCGTTTGGGTGTGTGCGTGTATACGCGCGTGTGTTTGTTTGTGTGTGTGTGTGTGTGTACGTACGTGCGCGCATGAAGCATGGCGACTTCACTCCTGCAAGAAAGTTTGGATTCGATTTTACTCCGTTTTTGTTATAATGTAAGGTGCGTGTGTGTGTGTGTGCGTGGTTGTGCGCGACATGAAGCATGGCAACTTCACTCCTGCAAGAAAGTTTGGATTCGATTTTACTCTGTTGTTTTTGTTATTATGTAAGGTGTGTGTGCGCGCGCGGGTGTCATGGCAAATCCACTCTTGCTTTTGGATTAGATTTTCCTCCTTTTGTTATAAGGTACGGATTACTAGGGTGAAAACCGCTAAACGTGTATATATGTGTATATATATATATATATGTGTGTGTGTGTGTGTGGATACGCGTGTACGCGCATGCGCTCCGTGTGCGTGAACAATTCGTAAAAGACTAATAAATTATAAATATACCTAGACAGTAGTGTTTCTCATTTGTTTACATAAAAAGRAAATGTTTATGTTTAAGATTAAGTGTTTATAATTGTAATTTGCAAACAAGGTTTAGCGTATGTGTGTTTCCTTGAAACGTCTGATAATAGATTAATTATTTACATAAACAATGTTTTTTAAATATGATATATTTATTTTGTTTTGTTATTACTTATATAATTTTTTTAATTGTATTTATTGAATAATAAGTGTTTTTATAATTTTAGTCTAAAAGTAAGGTTTAATCAGTGTGTGTGTGTGTTTGACAATTTATTTAAAAAAAATCTATTGGATTTTATTTATTTTTTTAATAGTTTTTGGTCAAGTGTGTGTGTGTTGTTGGTCAAAATGAAATAAAATTTATTTTATCACATTGCCTGGGTTGTGCTGAAAAAAAGGATATGACACACACTATATTGCGCAATCGCTWAGCCCTGATATAATCATTAAAACACAGTGATGCAAAAAAAACCTAAAACTGCTCTGTGCTTTAAGGGTTTTAAGTTCATGCCACAACATCTCAATCAAATTTAAGTAAGCCACTCCAATTACCTTCATTTAGTTTTAATTTCACCTTACCTTCATTTATTTATTTAGTAGTATTTATTTGGGCCGTTCAGAGGTGGACTTGTTTGTGTGTCTCAGATCTTTGTCCTGCTGCATAACCCAAGTGCGATTCATCTCAAGGTCCCTTCATATACATTTTTATTAATAATGCACTTTATATTTGAGGCAAATCTCAAAGTGCTACAAATTATTTCTGCTCAAAAGCTCTAATAAAAAGGTAAGTTTTAAGACCAGATTTAAAATCAACAGTCTGTGGCATCCTCAGTCTAGGTGCCGCCGAGCAAAAAGCCCGATCTCCCATGATATGAAATTTTTATACTTTATAATGGAAATCATAATTTAATAATTGCGTTTTGTATACTCTGGTTATCTTTGTGTAATATATATTTTTATAATCTCAATTAAGTGTGAGAAATATGCAAAAACAATATGCATGAAATGATTGACATTGCCAGTGAAACTACAAATTAAATTAAACACACCATTGTTCCTGAGCAGCACATATCTCTGTCATCCGGCATAATTATTATTTAAAAAATATCAAATAAGTCAGTCTGACCACACGTGATGAAAACATGTGAATTACTGATTGTACTTCCTGCAGTTTATAAATAAATGGTGACCTTTTACCGCATCCTATCCCTCCAAGATCAAATTGACAGTCAGTGCACAGGTTCACATGACACACGAGCCTTCGAACGCACGCGATTTTCAAAACTAATTTGCGCTCGTGGAGTTTTGAGACTGATGTAAGCGTGTGTGGCGTCAGTGTGGTGATACATGACTCTCCACGCAAAAGAACTGTGAGACATAACTAAAAAAATTTTCATAATCATAGACTGCTCTTCTCGCACGTGCACAGAGACTCACGAGCCAGTTTTTACCGGCATTATGGTAAACCTCCTTGCACTTGCTCAGTTTGCTCGATTTTGATGACCATACACACGTGGACAAAATTGTTGGTAGCCTTCGGTCAATGAAAGAAAAACTCACAATGGTCACAGAAATAACTTTAATCTGACAAAAGTAATAATAAATAAGAATTCTATGAATGTTAACCAATGAAAGTCAGACATTGCTTTTCAACCATGCTTCAACGGAATTATATATATATAAAAAAAAAAAAATGAACTCATGGAACAGGCCTGGACAAAAATGATGGTACCCCTAACTTAATAGTTTGTTGCACAACCTTTTGAGGCAATCACTGCAATCAAACGATTCCTGTAACTGTCAATGAGACTTCTGCACCTCTCTGCAGGTATTTTGGCCTCACTCCTCATGAGCAAGCTGCTCCAGTTGTTTCCGGTTTGAAGGGTGACTTTTCCAGACAGCATGTTTCAGCTCCTTCCAAAGATGCTCAATAGGATTGAGGTCAGGGCTCATAGAAGGCCACTTTAGAATAGTCCAATGTTTTCCTCTTAGCCATTCTTGGGTGTTTTTAGCTGTGTTTTGGGTCATTGTCCTGTTGCAAGACCCATGACCTGCGACTGAGACCCAGCTTTCTGACACTGGCCAGCACATTTCTCTCTAGAATCCCTTGATAGTCTTGAGATTTCATTGTACCCTGCACAGATTCAAGACACCCTGTGCCAGATGCAGCAAAGCAGCCCCAGAACATAACAGAGCCTCCTCCATGTTTCACAGTAGGGACAGTGTTCTTTTCTTGATGTGCTTCATTTTCCCATCTGTGAACATAGAGCTGATGTGCCTTGGCAAAAAGTTCCATTTTTGTCTCATCTATCCATAGGACATTCTCCCAGAAGCTTTGTGGCTTGTCAACATGTAGTTTGGCATATTCCAGTCTGGCTTTTTTATGATTTTTTTTCAACAATGCTGTCCTCCTTGGTCGTCTCCCATGTAGTCCACTTTGGCTGAAACGACGGATGGTGCGATCTGACACTGATGTTCCTTGAGCATGAAGTTCACCTTGGATCTCTTTAGAAGTCTTTCTGGGCTCTTTTGTTACCATTGGGATTATCCGTCTCTTTGATTTGTCATGAATTTTCCTCCTGCGGTCACGTCCAGGGAGGTTGGCTACAGTCCCATGGATCTTAAATTTCTGAATAATATGTGCAACTGTAGTCACAGGAACATCTAGCTGCTTGGAAATGGTCTTATAGCCTTTACCTTTAACATGCTTGTCTATAATTTTCTTTCGAATCTCTTGAGACAACTCTTTCCTTCGCTTCCTCTGGTCCATGTTGAGTGTGGTACATAGCATGTCACCAAACAACACAGTGACTACCTGGAGCCCTATATATAGGCCCACTGACTGATTACAAGATTGTAAACACCTGTGATGCTAATTAGTGGACACACACTGAATTAACATGTCCCTTTGGTCACATTATTTTCAGTATTTTCTAGGGGTACCATCATTTTTGTCCAGGCCTGTTCCATGAGTTTATTTTTTAAATAATTCTGTTGAAGCATGGTTGAAAAGCAATGTCTGACTTTCATTGGTTAACATTCATATAGTTTTTTTTAGTTATTACTTTTGTCAGATAACGTTATTTATGTGACCATTGTGAGTTTTTCTTTCAGTGACCGAAGGGTATCAACAATTTTGTCCACATGTGTATATACATGCAAACCATATGTGCATTATTAGTGACCGTAAATGTGTTACTAAACATGCACATTAATTTTTTTTTCATGTCACAGTGTTGCATGTTAGTCTTAAAAAGTCTAGGTTTTAAGACAATGAAAAATCTGGGATGGCTGGAGGGTGAGTAAATGAACAGCAAATTTGGGGTAAACTAACACATTATGTCTGGGACTTACTTTGCTGTCTTTGAATAGATTCTCTGCCACTTCTCCGAGATACATAATGAGACTTAGGATTACTGCATCTCGTCTCGTCTCGATCCTGTGGTCCTGTTAGGAGATTTGTATTAAACAATATTGAAAGATTGAACTGTGAACTTCAAATACATTAGTTACAAAACCTAGAGTTCCAAACAATCTTTGAATTTTCTGAAATTTTAAACGGTTTGAAGAAATTTTAGTAAGAGTCCAGAAACACAATGTTGATTTCATCTAACAGGGGTTGTGACCTGTAGTAAGGTGAGAGAAGATAAAAGAACATCATTTCCCCAAGGAAAGAAGAGAGCAAGCAGCAAACACTGAACTAAGTATACACCTTTGCATATTCCTAAAAGATTGTGCTCTATTTCAGGCTGAAAAGCATTTGCCAATTTGGCATTTTGCAAGTATCCCATCATATTTGGTTTCCTAAATAAATCAGTGCTTTGACCTGATGTCATTCCAAAAAGACAAAAACATAAGTTTGAAAATGACTTGACTGAGCTCAAAACTGCTCAACACAAATAAGCACTAGTTTTGCAAACTAATACACAAAAATATTGCAGCCTGTACAAAAGCAATTTAAAACAATGTTTGCCTGGTTTATACAGACACATACCTGAAGTTGTTAGGAACCTCCACTAGAGGTCACTGTTTCTGTCTATCTGTAGTTTTTGTTGGTCGACTCCCAGATGGCACCTCGGTCAGTTGATGAGAGCTCACCTGAACTGAGGTGGCTCATTAAAGTGTCTATAAATAGCAGTTTGTTCTGGGAAACTGGGTTGAGCAATGTTTGTATACTGTCATGTGGGCATTCCTTTCTGTTTCTTTATGTTTTGAAACCTTTGTTTTCTGCATGTTCCTTGTTCTGATGGATTCATGGAGCTGCCTTGTTTAGTTAGGCTGTGTCTCCTGTGTAAGTAGTGTTCTGTGTCTCCCCAGTGTCAGCCTTCTTGTGTAGTTCTTTGTCTGTTTTGTATAGCCAAATGAGGGCCTAGCCGCTAGCAGGGTTTGTCGCTAGTAGGCCTTGGCTGCTAGTAGGGTTAGCCCCTAGTAGGGTTAGCCTCCAGTAGGCCAGCCTCTAGTGCGGGGGTCTCAAACTCGGTTCCTGGAGGGCTGCAGCCCTACAGAGTTTTGTTCCAACCCTGCTCCAACATAATACTATGTAGTTTTCAAATAAGCCTTAATGACTTGTTTAGTTGGATCAGGTGTTTTTAATTATGGTTGGAACAAAACTCTGTAGGGCTGCGGCCCTCCAGGAATTGAGTTTGAGACCCCTGCTCTAGTGGGATTGACTGCTAGTAGGTTAGCTGCTAGTTTGGAATAGCCTCATGTGTACTTTGCTTCTTGTGTTTCAGTTCCCCCCCTATTAAGTCAGTACTAACCCCGTTAGCCACTAACTCCCTTAGATACTAACCTGGTTAGGTCGGCATCCAGTGTCTCCATATTCCATGTAGCTACTAACCTCACTAAACCATCTGGTCTCTAGCACTGTCTCTTAGTTAGCTCCAGCTCCATGTTTCCTTCTGTCAGTTCCCTGTGTCGGCTCCTGGTTCCCTGTGTTCAGTTCCTGTGTTTTTCCTGAGCCCTAGTTTTAGTTTACATTTGTTGTTTTGATTCCTTTGTTGGTTTGAGTTTATGTCTTTCAAATAAAGACTATTTGTTTGCACACCCCTCTGCGCGCATGCCTGTCGTATTTGCCCACGGCAACAACATCGGCCAGTACCACCAGCTAGACCCATGACAGAAGAATAGCCTGCGTCTTGAGCCCAGCAACACCTCCCTTAGCTTTTGTAAGCTCCCAAAGTTTTGGTGTGTATCCATCTAGTTTGGACATAAATGTTTGCTCAAGGGGAACAGCAGTAATTCTTCTGAATTCTTCCTTATCTGCAAAGAGTTAAAAATACTAACTTTGGTAGATAACCACCAACAAAAAAAAAATACATCTCCTTTATGAACACCAAACATTTATCAAGATAACTTTCCAGAATATAAACCTTGTAAAATGTAAACAACACTTGTCTAGAAACATACACAAACTTTAGAACAAAACAATCAACAGAACATTTAGAATTTAATTGAAAGGTTAAAAATCTTTAAGACACAATTATACGAGTGAAATAAAAGCAAAAATTAAACAGAAGTGCTTCTGGTCCAATGTTTACATCTTGCTAAAAAGGTCTATAATAACTATAGTACTGTAAATGGATTAACTTGCCTGAGCTTCAGTCAATAAAGCAGGCCACTTCAGCCTGGAAATCTTTAATTGGTGGAGTGAGGTTGACATCTAAATGTCTTCTGAATGAGAATGTTTTCGACATTTTCTCCGCAATGACTCTGTCCTTTTTGATTGCATCCAGCAGTGCTTGTCACTCATTTTCCAAACTCTCAAGGGATTTGCCATGGGGGTGTGGAGGAAGATAGTTCAGTTCAGCCTTTTTTTGGTTTCTTGACATTTTGGCTAGGAACTCTATCATTTGGCTGCTTTCTTTTGAGGGAGTTTACTTCAAGCTAGCTTCTGGTTTCTTAACTTGGAACGGTAGTTGCCCATTTTGTACTTAAGACTTTGTTACCAGCCATACATTCCTGAAAAACGTCCAGGTTCCTTCAGGCATGGGAACTTCTCTATCAAAGCCTCTACAACTGACAGAATCTGGAGATTTGTGGGATATGCTGTGTATTTAAATATAGATTCAGCAAGTTTTTGCATGATGTCAGATTTGGCACCTTGGAGGAGAGTACTTCTAAAATTCTTCTAAAAATGCTTGATTTCCAGCTTGAAGAATTCTTTCTACATCAAAAGTAAACTGGGGAACTTCAAATCTCTCTGGCCACTTTTCAAAGCGACCCTCAAGTAGTGGCAACATCACTGTGTCCCTGGAACTGTCTGAGGTTTGGGTATCTGTAGAACACTCTGCAAAATCTCTTGAAGCAGGTGTCAATGTCAGAATGACTGATGGCTCTTCTACTAATCATTTCCTTGAACAACCTTAATTGAGTCTTTGTCCTTAACGTCTTCAGCAGAGGTCAGGGTGAAAAACTGACCAAAATCATTGTCCATTTACAGGAGTGTGAAATGTACATCCAACTGAAAACGTTGTTTCATCACTGATAGATCATCAACTGTGTTTGGAATCCCAGGTGGAAGTAACCATTTTCGTATATCATGCTCATCGAGTATAACTCGTAGCATAGCTGGGCAAGGTGAGGACATCGTTGATGTCTTTCACTGCCTTAAACTAAAAAAAATAAAGAATGGGTATTAGCCTAGTCTTAAGCTTTCTCTCTCACACATTCACACACACTTGCACACATGTTTATTCTCTTTCATATACACACATAATTACACCCTTTTGTCAAAAGTTACAATAAAATGTAGTTTACACACACTTCCCCATACACACAATTATATCGACACTGCTTTACATTACTGTTATCTAAAAATAACCATGACTGATTTTTGAACAGGAGAATATTATAAAGTAGGTACATTATCTCTAAGTCAATGCAAATGAAGTGCTTCAGTGGAATTGGGGATTTGTTCCTTTTGTATTCCTTTTCAATTGTTCCTGAGTTTCTTTTATTCCTTTCAATCATTTATTTCCTGCAATCATTGATTGATGCTTCCTTGCCAGAGATGCTTCCTTGTGCTTCAAAACATTCCTGAAGCACGCAGTTTGCCGAAGAACCCTCTTAAAGAAGCGATGCTTTGCCTCAAACCTCATAGTCCATAATACCACAAGGGGGTCAAAATCTCTAATGGCCTGAGGATAGTGCTCAAGAAGGTGATGTTTTGAAAGCAGCTTTTCTTGTGGAAAGAAACCTGTATCGATGCTCAGATATCTTGCTATTGAGAAAACCAAGGCTTGTATCAGAAAAAGCAGGAGACAGAGCAAGATCAACAACATCTTTGTGTGTCATAATCAATTGCCAAGCCTTGTCATCTTCTGGTTTTTTCTCTCCAACCATCGGTGAAAGCAACCTCAATAAACACCAGTTTTCATGTGCATTTCCACCAATATTCTTTTTAGACAAAAAGTTTGTTGAAACACTTTGTGGGGAGTTTGTTCTGTCACTCCATTTGTATGGAAACATTTTGTTTTTTTTTTTGTTGAAATCAGAAAGAAGGAAATACTTCTTCTTTATCAACACATCTAAACATAGGTCCAATTCAAAGGGTGCAATGCCCTCAAGCATATTTTAAAGATAATACAGCTGACGGGATCCACATAAGTAATATATTCTGCAATATAGAAAACATAAAAAGAAGTAAATAGTAATCTGCAAAAGACCATTTACAAATACATTCAAAATACTTTCACTCATCTGATGATAAAACAAACAAGGCTAAACATAAGAATCTGTGTGTTTTACACTAGATTTTGAAGAAAAGGATTTTGATAAGATCAGGGAAAAACCTTAACAAGGGAGCATTCAATATATATCATTGGGATATCTGGCGAATAGTTGTGAGGGCACGACATTCTCATTTTTCTCCATGCTCATTTCGGAGTGGTGTTTCATAATTGTATGTCAACAAAATTTAATTAAACAGAAGATCTTCAACTCGAGTTTCCAAATGTGCAGAATTAAGAGCCCCAAATATACAGAATTAAGTGATGACAACTCAATTGCTCAGGGTTAACACAATTACCAAATACACTGAGGCAAAAACGCATTTTCAAATACATTTTCAACTATTACTTACCTGTCGAAGGAGATGGAGAAGAAATTTCAAATTTCAGCTTCTACTAAATTCTACTTGATTTTCTAGAGGTATACAAGTACTCTATTAATTCCAGTGATGTAAACTTTAAAGCACTTTTTGTAAGTCGCTCTGGATAAAAGCGTTTGCCAAATGCCTCAATGTAAATGTAAATGTAATTTGTTTAGATTTGTCAAAGAATCACAAGTAACATTTACTTGACTGTTATTTACTGATATTTATATATTTACTTGACAGTAAATATATAGATTTTACTTAATACTCTAAAGTTTTCACTTTAACAAAATTATTATTATAAAATGAATATTATTATTATATTCATGGTATATTGTGTGTATTCGTGACATCGTAAAAAATACTGTAATGCATTTATAATACTTTAAAGGTATACATTAATTTCATTAATTACTGTCAGGTATGTACAGTACATTAGTAAATATACAGCCGTGTACTTTAAGTGTACTAAGTATATTTAAAGTTGTTCCACTTTCCACTTTAAAGCTTGTTTTAAACTATTAAGCACTCAAAAGTAGAATACATTTAAAATTGTTCTTTTGTACAATTTAATTACAACTTTAATGCTCTTAGTACAAAATTAGTTGTTTAAAAATAACAAACTCAGTGTACTAATCATTAATCTGGTTGCAAGAACATTTAAGTATGCTTTGGGGTGCTAGGATTCAATATACTTAGAATTCTGTTTTTTTTTTTTTTTCACTTGGGAAGTCAGTTAGAGGTTCTGCATTTCGTTATTGATTCATTTTTGATTTCTTGCTCAGACCTCATTTTTAGACAAGAATCTAGGAAGTCTAGGGAAGTGTGACCACGTTTTGAGGGGGATGACTTTATTCTTACATCAATCATAGTGACACATGAGCGTCTGTGAATACACACATAGATAACATGACTAGTGGTGCATGAGCAGCAGTTTAAAAAAGATGTCAGCAGGTGTCATGTTGTCAGCTGAGATCACATAAGAGTTTAGCACTTTTTCATTTTGATATTAGATTGAAATAAAGAAAATTGTGTAGCTTTAAATTAGGTTTTTAAAAATAGATATATAATAATAGCATTATAAGGATAGCATATAATAATATTTCATTAAAGATAACTTTGTGTACACTGACGTACAATTAACGGAAAACATGAAACTGCCAAAATTGGAATCTACTACCAGACTAATAGATTGTTGGACTAAATGAAATAAACACTCACTCCAAGAACACTTACACAAAATCTTTTTTTTCTCTCTCTCTCTCGAGTTTTCCAGTTACCCTCATTGAGCAAGCGATGACACATCATGACCTTCATGTGACTTAGAATTACCACAAATACACTCAGATGATGCCTCTGTTAAGCAATACTTTATAAAAAAAAGAAAAACATTAAGTAGCCTTTGTTAGTCACTGGCTATGAGCCCGCTGTCACAGCAACACCCTCAGATTTGAGCTCGTACAGATGATGAGAAAAGAGCATGGCGTCTGGAGAGGCTGTCCATGGTGCCATGCTGTGTTACGGCTCTGTCTCTGTACAAAATGAAGATGAAATTGAAAAGTCCTGTAAGAGAAACAAGCAAATTATGCGAGGGTTTATGTCTTTAGCCCTCTAACCCTGGGTTGGGGTCTTTAGCACTTACAGTACTATTCGCTACCATCCGCCAATGTGTAGAGGAGCGTGGTCGGTGACCAATGTGAGGAGATGCCCTGCTAGTTAATATTTTAGCTTTAATTTTTAAGTGATGAACGCGAAAAGGGCAGATAATATCTTAAAAGAACCTTCTCATCCTGGACTTCATCTATTTAAGTTGATCCTATCAGGCAAACGGTACAGGTCCATCTCTTCTCATACTAATAGACTTTCTATACTATCACCATAAGGGAGTTAAATGCTGCTAAACTTAAACTTTGAAAATACACACATACTGTATGAATAAGAACATGCCTATCAAATGCAGTATCTACTGTAACTCCATTAGCTCAGTTATACCTCAATCTGCATGTTTATACAAATTTCATCCACGGCTGTCTTGTTTAGAATGATTACATTTTGGAAATATTTATAAATATTAATTTATGATTTGTGATCTAATAGTTTATTATTATTATTATTATTATTATTATTATTATTATTATATATACAGAACAAACCAAAGGTTTGGACACACCTTCTCATTCAGCACGTTTTCTTTATTGTGTTTTTTATTGTGTTCTTTAGCCCAAACGCGTCTCTTCTGCTTGTTGTCTGTCCTTAGCAGTGGTTTCCTAGCAGATATTCTAGCATGAAGGCCTGATTCACACAGTCTCCTCTTAACAGTTGTTCTAGAGATGTGTCTGATGCTAGAACTCTGTGTGGCATTGACCTGCTCTCTGATCTGAGCTGCTGTTAACCGCCGATTTCTGAGGCTGGTGACTCGGATGAACTTCTCCTCCGCAGCAGAGGTGATGCTGGTCTTCCTTTCCTGGGGCAGTCCGCATGTCAGCCAGTTTCTTTGTAGCGCCTGATGGTTTTTTTTTTTGCACTTGGGGACACTTTTTTTTGCACTTTTTTTTGCACTTGGGGACACTTTCAAAGTTTTCCCAATTTTTCGGACTGACTGACCTTCATTTCTTAAAGTAATGATGGCCACTCGTTTTTCTTTACTTAACTGCTTTTTTCTTGTCATATTACAAATTCAAACTCTTTGAACGAGAAGGTGTGTCCAAACTTTTGGTCTGTACTGTATGTATAATGTGTATATGTATATAATTCAATTCAATTCAATTTTATTTGTATAGTGCTTTTAACAATTGTCATTGTCGCAAAGCAGCTTTATACAATCAAAAAAATTATTTAAGTTTGTATGGAATGTGAATGTGTACAGTATGAATCAAAATGGTCAGATATTCCCTGATGAACAAGCCGAGAGCGACAGTGGCAAGGAAAAACTCCCTGAGATGGCAGTAGGAAGAAACCTTGAGAGAAACCGGACTCAACAGGGAACCCATCCTCATCTGGGTGATAACGGATAGCAGGAACTGATCTGCATTCATACTTTGTGTCGGGTGGCTGGCAGTTCAGTATAACGGTTGATGTTAATTGATGTTAATATGGAGTCCAGGTAGTTATTGGAGGCTCAGGTAGACTTGTAGGAAATTCCAGTCCTGAACTATAGAGCGACTGTAGCCATGTCCGCCGAGAAACAGCTGTGAACATCAGTCGAGGCCAGAACCGTCTTCATAGTAGAGTAAAAACCGTCCACAGACACCGGACGCATCCCAAAGAGACACACAGGTCATCCATGTGATGAGATCTCTGACCAGAAGCAGGGCACCAGGACGAGTCAGACAGGCCCAGAGGGCAGTGGGAGTCTGGATCAATGGCAGCTCAGGAACGACACGTGTAGCTCGACAGAGAGGGGAAGAGAAAGGGGGGGGGAAGAGGAGAGATAACAGTTACTGTATGTATGGTCACAGTCATAAAATGTATAAGGTGAATGTATATTTAGTGTAAGTGCAAGCAGGGACAATTATAACTATTTTAGAAAATATTGATTATATTGTTGTATTATTTAACCTATTAATTTATTTAAAATTTTAATTTAAGCAATAATTTGAGTTGCACTACACAGGTTGTTTTAATTTCGCTATAGTGACAAACATTTTTAAATCTTGAATCTTGAACTCGTGTTATCATGGATTCGTTTTTTGTTTCTGATACATTGGGGGAAAAGACGAAAACAGCTAGTTTTTAAAAATGGTTGTGATATTTTAATATAAAAAAAAAAACAATAAGAGACTGATAATCATTTGTGGTCTCCAGGTATTTTATTGATCTTTAAACAAAATAAAACCTGTATTTTCCTGATTTATACAAATCATTGTTTTAGCTTTCATTACTTTTCGCTACATTTTATTGCTTGTGTTCTAATGATTGGGGTATTGTTAGACGAGTGTGTTTAACCCAAAAACAATTACTTAAACGAACTGCGTCAATAGATCTACTAACTGAGTTGAATAAGTAAATGAAACAGAAACTGTAATGGAAAGAGTCGACTTATTTAGTTTGGTTGACAATTTCTCTAAAACATTGTGTAAATTCCAACATTGCACATTTATAATACAAATAAATCTGAGTACTTGAACTGAAAATTTAACCATATTGAGCAATGACTCTTACCCACTCTGTGCTTTTTTAACGAAACAAAAGAGCACATTAAGTAAGTGACTGAGACAGGTTCGCTGGACTTTAGGCTCTATAAAGAGTCCCTGCAGGACAGGAGTACTGTCAAACTTTTTTAGACATATGACCTACCTATGAGTGTATGTAGTGTAGAAATAGTACCTTATGTATAACATCACTGTGTGTGTGTTTGTGAGTTCATTGTTGGAAGGCAGTCCTGGGTACAAGACACACACATACACACCCACCCACTCCCCCGACCAAACACACTATTTTATTGCTCTGGCCAAATACATCTTCTGTCTGACATATGACGCCTTGGGAGGAAATGAAACTGTGTTGTACAGAAGGAGCAACTGAAAAACATTGTGGGCTTTCTTTCTTTCCTTTTCTGATGTTTGAAAACTCGGGAACCATTTGGAGTTTACTGGAGTAAAAACGATTTTGGGGTTTTGCATAGGCACGTTTTTCACGTCGTTTTGTTTGTGTGTATCGGCATGCGGTGCGCACGGAGCGCCTGGAAGGATGCTGCTGCTTCTGCTTATACAATGGAAATGAAGAGCACTTCGGCAGCCGTGCTTTTGCTTTTATTTCTCCTCTTTTGTCCTGCTTTCCCCCAAGAACTTAATCCCAAGGGCCGGAATGTGTGCAGGGTACCAGGGTGAGTGGATATACTTTTGTACCAGCATGCGCTTTGAATACTTGTGCATTTGGAAACGTGAAGACGCACAGATTTATTGAAGGTCATCGCTTTTTTCCACCTCCCATCTATTATTATTCTAATTATTAAATAAGTATTATCCACTGAAGCACAGCCAGGGAGTCTACATTATTCATAGTAGTCACTTTAATGAAAAGCAATAACATGCACAGCTGTCACCTTTACATATCAACTAGTATAACTACCTCTCTTGACAGGCAAATAGTTTATAGTTTGTATTTTTGTACGGCAGAACTCTAAATAAAATTTTGTAAGGTTGTGGTAGGTTTTGATATGTTAAAGCTATGAAGCATGGAATGTCGGTCTGTACTAGAGTGAACCTCTGAAATGCAGGTGTGCGTGCACCCGCCGGTTAAGCTGTGGCTTAAAGGATCTGCTATCCTAACATTATAAATACCACAGTTGTTTCAATATGTGTAGTACTGTGATTGTTTATGTACACATCTCAGCAGCAATCCCATTTCCCCTCTCGTCTGTTCCAATCACTCAGCAAGTCAAGTCAAGTCATTTCTATTGTCATTTCAACCATATACAGTGGAACCTCGGATTGCGAGTAACGTGGTTTATGAGTGTTCCACAAACCGAGCAAATATTTTTAATAAATTTCTAATCGGAAACCGAGCAAGGATTAGTTTACGAGCGCTGAGTATCATGTATCACGCATGCGACTCTTATTTTGACACCGAGCATCACTCTTGCGCTGCGGAATCGTGCGTAATCGTCTCCAATGCTGGGTCTTAGTGCTCGTCTCTTACTTGTATAATCAACATCTCCCTCTCTCTTTCAGCATCTCTTATGTGTGTGCGTGTGCGTAATTTGACACCGACACACACAAACACAGACACAAACACCCTGACGCATGCACAGACGCTCTTTCACCTTTTCATCCCCTCCCCGGCTTCACAAACACACAGAAACTCTGCTCTGTCGCGATTTTTTTCAAAGGTAAGGTGCTGGTTCATTTGTTGTTCAGTTGTTGTTTTTTTTACTTTATCACAGTCAGAGAGGTCAGAGAGATTTCTTTTTTCCCTTTAAAGCGGTGTTTCCGTTGTGTGTGTGTGTGTGTGTGTGTTTGTGAAACTTAAAAAGCGCGGTGGGGAGAGGGAGGAGGAGTGTTACTGTGTAAAACAAGGCGAGGGAAGGGGCTAATTCCACACACACACACACACACACACACACGACGCCTGCGCGCAGCAACGGAAACACTTATCTGTCGGGATTTATTTGTACTTTTTTTTAAAAGGTAAAGTGCAGATTAATTTGTTTTATTTTCATTTTATAGATTGTATTAATTATTTTTTGGGGCTGTGGAACAAATAATTTGAATTTTCATTATTTCTTATGGGAAAATGGTGATTAGGTTTACAAGTGTTTTGGAACACAAGCCCACTTCCGGAACGAATTATGCTCGGTCCAAGGTGCCACTGTTTAGTACACAGTGAAATGAAAAGGTGTTCCTCCAGGACCAAGGTGATACATACATGCAACACAAATTAACAGAAACCACCCAGCTAACTAGAACACCTAATTAGCTGACTATCTAAGACAAACCAAATTATTCTATAGTACTATACAAAAGACATTACTATACAAAAGATAAGACAAGACAACATAAAGTCCACGTGCAAATGTGCAAACAGAAGCAGCAACATCTGAGTTCAGGTCTGGACTATGGCTGGGCCACATCAGCATTTCACAGAGTTTGTTTTAAAGCCACTCCTGCGTTTTATTGTCAATATGCTTTGGCTCATGGTCTTGTTGAACTGTAAACCTTCATTCCAGCCTGAGGTCCCGAGCACTCTGGATAAGGTTTTCATGCAGGATAGCTGTTTATTTTATCTGCATAAAGTTTTTTCTCTATACTGACCAATCTTCCAGTTATAGTCACAGAACAAACATTTAACATCATGATGCAATCTTTGCGGTCTCAGCCTAGAGGATTTTGTTTTTGATGGTTTGAGAGTCCTTCAGGTGGTTTTTGGTAAATTCTCAGTCCTGTGAGGCATGGCTTCTGGCTGGCCACTGTACCATAGATGCCTGATTGGTGCTAAACTTCTGTAAGTGTAACCTGATTACACAGCTTGGTTTGGCGGCCAGATCTGGAAAGACTGTTGATTGTTCCAAACCTCTTCCATTGGAAAATGATGGAATCTATTCTGCTCCTGGGTGTCTTCAGTGCTCCAGAATGTTTCTCATATCCTTCTGTGTCTTGACACAATCTTGTCTCACAGGTCTACAGATAACTCTCTTGACCTCATGGATTTCTTTTCACTCTGACATGCACAATCAACTGTGAGATCTTATATAGACAGGTGTTTGTCTTTCCTTATTATGTTTAATGAAGACAGTCAGGCACAGATGGAGTCCAGTCAAGTTACAGAAGCGTCCCAAGGACAACGGATAGGAGTAGGATGCACCAAAGCTCAATTGTACGTGTCATAACAAAAGGTCTTGTATGTAAATACAGTAGGATGTTCCAGTCTTTATTTTTATTATAAATTAACAAAAACCTATAAACACCTATTCTTTTACATTGTCATTGAAGATTATTATGTGTAGAATGATGATAAGGAAAAAAGATTTAAATCCATTTTAAGATAAGCGTGAAACATAAAATATGGAAAACTACAGTTTCTGTCGGCACTGTATATTGTAAGAAGATTTTCCTCCAATATGTAGGAACTTCATATATTTCTTTTCCTCTCTAGGTTTCCAGGGTTTGCTTGTTGCAGTGGATGGACACAACAAGGAGATGAGTGTTTAACACGTAAGATCCTTGCTTTATTTACAAGACACAGTCTTGACACAATCTGGCATGGACGTACAGTATGTGGGCATAAATAAGTATTAGTGGCATAGCTAGTGTATCATATTCCCCAAAAAATCTTAAATGGAGATTCTGTTTTTCTGCCTCACCATGGATCACCTAACCAGACCATTGCAGGGGTTTTTTTTCTCAGCAATAGCCATAATTTTGGATGAACATTGTAATGAGGTTGCAACAACATTGCCAAAATGATCACCAACAGGACAACATTGGTTTTTAAAATGACTTTGATAAAATCACATTGAGATAACATTGAATGAATGACCCAAACACAACGTTGCAAATATAACAACAGAATTTTTGTTACTTTATTTGAGGCATTTATGCCACTAAACATCCATTCACACAACGTCTGACCAGATCAATGGGCCATGATTTCTCGTCTCATTGGATATTGGGATGAACACAACAGCTCCCGACAGACACAATGTGTATGTGATGTCATGCATCTCTTAGTTACCTCTCTGTTTTTATTTTCCAATTGATTTTTTTGTAAAAAATGCCCTAAGGAATTCTTTTTTTTTTTTTTTTTAAGCCACTAAGAAAAAATACTGAGAAATACATTACAGTATATGTGTATCAGAGAAGGGGCTCATCTCATTCTGACCATGCTTTGTTGCCAGCTCTCTGTGAGGGCAATTTTACTTGCAAGGAGAACGAGGTGTGTGTACGACCAAACGAATGCCGTTGCCGCCATGGATATTTTAGAATGAGCTGTGACACCAGTAAGAAAACTTCCTTCCTACACAACATTTTTAGCATTCTCACAAATGACGTGAGAAATAGATGACACAGATGTTCTCCGTAGCATCCAAAACCATTCTAACAGAGCAAAAATAAGTCTGTTTAGTGTTTTAGTTCTTAAAGGTTTTGCCCTATTATACGATGAAATAACGTATACAAGTAAATTGTTTTGTGATTATGTTGGCTGAAACAAGTTAAAAGAATTTGAATGAGACTTTTTGAGTATGGGCTCAAAAGTACAGTCCTTAAAGTCATTCTCTAAGTACACTCAATAAAAGATATGGGGATGACCATATAGTGTTAAAACCGTTTCAAAATTCAAGTTCAAAGTTATACATTGTAGTTTAATCAAAGAATCTTCCTTCCCCCCCATAGAGTGTCCTGTTCAATTCTGGGGTCCCGACTGCAAAGGCAAATGCACGTGTCACCCTCACGGCAAGTGCGATGACGTAACAGGCAAGTGCACGTGCCACCCAAATCGCTGGGGTGAGAACTGCGAGAAACCATGCCCATGCCAAAAAGGCAAGTGTGATCAGGAAACTGGCAAGTGCACGTGCCATACTGGATTTTGGGGCCCGCACTGCAGCAACAACTGCTACTGCAGCTTGAACTCGGTGTGTGACCAGGCCACAGGCCGCTGCCTTTGCGCTCCGGGGTGGTACGGCCGCAATTGTGGTGCACAGTGTGCCTGCAATAACTCACCATGCGAGCAGTTCACCGGTCGATGCCAATGCCGTGACCGTCTGTGGGGTCCGAATTGTGAACGTTACTGTCAGTGTGTGCACGG
The DNA here is from genome assembly GCA_003987875.1 of Clarias batrachus. NCBI lineage: Eukaryota > Metazoa > Chordata > Actinopteri > Siluriformes > Clariidae > Clarias > Clarias batrachus. The sequence goes on along the minus strand of QMIH01000400.1, from coordinate 12,802 downwards.
CAAATGCAACCAGGCAGATGGCTCCTGCACCTGCAAACCAGGCTACAGGGGCAAATTCTGCAGGGAGCCGTGTCCTGCTGGGTTCTACGGGCAGAACTGCAGGAACAAGTAAGGAGAACAGCTACAGTTTTGATTCACCAATATTATTTTTACTTGCACATTTAAGCTTGAATGCACTAGAAGATATGGCTGCATGGCTGAGAGTAATGGAACAACAATGGACCAGCTGGATTTGGGTTTGCTTATTTGTCAGTGTCTTGTACTAAATCTCCTCTTTTTTGCAGATGTGGTCACTGTAAGGGTCAGCAACCATGTAAGGTCACTGAAGGACGGTGCGTTACGTGCGAGAGAGGCTGGAATGGCACCAAATGTGATCAGATGTGTGCCCCAGGCTTTTTTGGAGAGAACTGCCAAGACGAGTGTCCACCATGTAAAGACGGCCATTATTGCAACCGCATCGATGGGAAGTGTTCCCACTGTAATCCCGGCTGGATCGGAGATCGGTACAAACTAATATTCTGCTGTCGCAAATGCTGTTTTTTGTTGATGTTTTTTTCATTTATTTAATTTGGTTGATTAACTGGGAGAACTAAATTGTAACTTCTCTCTGTCCATAGCTGTGAGGTCCGCTGTCCCAATGGAACGTACGGGGAGAACTGCGAGAATGACTGCAGCCATTGCTTTAATGGAGAATGTCACTATGCTACAGGAGAGTGCCTATGTGATCCGGGCTTTTATGGGACTTTGTAAGTGTCTGAGAATTCAATTTTTTTTGTCACATACACAGTCATACACAGTACAATATGTACACAGTACAATGTCGTTGGCTTGGAGATATCCCGTGGCGATGGTGATCCAAACGCTTGTCCAAGGAATATGAATTCGATATGTGACAAACATTAGTGTTTATAGGAGAGTGTGTGCGTGTGTGTGTTAATAGTCAGTGATGCACACTAACAATCCTCAGAAAGGGGGAGACATCCACAAGTGACTTGCCATCACACCTATCAGCTGCTTGTCGACAGAAATGCACAAGGTTGACTAACTTGCTTTAACAAAGTTGTCTGGGTAATTTAACTATAGTTACAAGAAAATAGCAGCTTCGCGCGCAGCCATTGCCCAGAAAACGCCACCTTCTTTGTTTCGCCGCTCATCTCTTACTAAGCCACGCCCCCCCTCGTTACATCTAAATGCTGATTGGATAGCGGTTTCAGACTGATCTCAGTACTGCTTTTACGTTAAAGAACAAAAACGGAACTGGACTTTTTTACAGCCGCCCCCAAATTAGTTAAATTTGCCAAGTATAAAATCTATGAAGCATCTGAGGGTAAGGCGGGTAGTTTAATCAATCGAGCAACTGGTCTAGCGTAAGTGCGGTCTTTCACTTTGACAGAAGCTGTTCTGACTCTGCCATCAGGACTTGGAAGAACTGAGATAACAGTACAGATTCGCCAGAGTGCTCTTGGCTGCTGCTCATCAGCGATAAGGACCACAGTTCCAACTGCAAGGTTCTCCTTTTCTTGGTTCCATTGGACGTATCTGTAGAGTAGGCAGGAAGTGATCACTGAGTACAGATCTGGCCATTAAGAATTCGCGCTTTTTCCCACGAGATCCCGCAATTTGGCGCGCGACATGCCGCGAGATCCCTTAAGCAACATTCAGGTATTTAAATAAATGTGCTGTGCTTCACTGGATATCCGCCAGATGACGCATGGAAGGACTTTATCTAAAAGCCATACAAGTACAACGAAGAATTGTATATAATTATTTAGCCTAAAACAATATTGTTTCCAATGCTAAAGCAAACATGAATTTTATTTTGTTTTACAATAATAATATTTTATGATGAATCTGCCTATATGTGCTTTATATTATGTGCATAATGATGAAAAGAGATGCCCTAAATTATGAAGCGCCGTAGAGGGCATATAGAGCTCTGATTAGACTACGTACAGTAGGAAATAGGCTCAACATCTTGGAGCCCAAGCCTCATTTAAATAAAAAAAAAATAATTAACAAATATTGTAAGTAAACAACAGTAGCACAAGTTTAGAAAAAAATATTTAGACTCTAAATAGATGCCGAATTATTTTTTAAGGTGTGCCAGCTGGCACTATTCTTATAAACTAACTTATTTTTATTGTGTAAAGCTGCTTTGCGACAATGTCAATTGTTAAAAGCGRTATATAAATAAAATTGACTTGACTTGACTTATATTGCTCTTTGTCAGGGTAAATCATTCAGTGACAACCCCGTAAAATTCCATGTACTGTAAATAGGTAGTCTGAGAATTMATTTACCATAAGCTTTGTTGTATTGTTTTTACACAATCTATGATTTCACCTATGCTATTTTACAAATGGAATATTTTTTATGTTACACTCTTAAAACTGCTGGGTTAAATGTTAAAGTGCTGGGTTATTTTATCTATTTATTATTATTTAGTAGATTGCCTGTTAGAAATAGCCCAAGTGAAATTAATCTGCTGATACTCTTTTATCACACAGCACACCTGACACTTTTCTCCACCTGTTCCAACCTGCCTGTACCCGCCTCTTCACCTCCTTTCCACAATCACCATTACTCTGGATCGTTGACCCTAAGTACTTAAAGTCCTGCATCTTCTTTACCTCTGCTCCCTGTAGCCTCACCGTTCCACTTGGGTCCCTTTCATTCACACACATGTATTCTGTCTTGCTGTGGCTAACCTTCATTCCTCTGCTTTCCAGAACATACCTCCAACTACTCTAACTACTGCAGAGATAGTTAATCAGCGGTAATTTTCACTACTACTACTAATGATAATAATACTGAATGGAGAAAGCGCAGTCAAAGAAGAATCATCAWTGAYAAMAAAYTGAAYAATAAATYRATATCKGTATTTAAAGTTTGAGCTCGACACGTTTATGAGCTCTGTCGCTTGTTATCAATGGGCGCATAGGTTAGGGTTAGAGAGAGAACGCATGTTTGGCTTCAGTAGACACACAATACTTCAGATTGAAACARGKCTGCKSCCTAKAGGTAATGAACGGCATTTTCACAGCTTCCCGCGAGCTGCCGCGAAAGCGCGCGAGATCCCTTTTCAAGAAACGCGCGTTCTTAATAGCCAGATTTGTATCTGACAATGTCTCCATCTCTTCCTACTGAGAAGGTCAGATTCAGTATAGATCATCTGAGGCAAGGACGAGTCGTGCCGCCCCATAAGCAAGAAATTTGGTGTCACTGGATCTGGGTCACCTATGTCACTGGAGACATATCCAAGTGGTCTTGAATTAAGGATACTCTCAATCTCAGTTAAGATGGTTCGTAGAACCTTCTCGGTAACAACCTGAGCACCAAGTGTGGTGCATAGAGCAGTTTTAATGGATCTCACTTCCCTTTCCCATGACCTACCAAAGTGAGGTACACTTGGAGGATTAAAGCGTAACTGAATCTGTTCTTTGGCCTGCTGATGTCTGAGATCAGGTTGGATCTGGCGGAAGGCATCTTCCAGTTCGTTATGTCCTCCTTTGAAGTTTGTATCTTGATCTGAGAAAAGCTCATGAGGTTTCCCTCTGTGGCTGATGAAACGTCTGAGAGACATCAAGAAAGAATCGGTATCCATTTGACTTAACAGATCAAGGTAAACAGCACGAGTTGTCAGACATTTATAAATAATGCCCCATCTCTTCTCTGTTCAGCGCCCTATTTTAATTATGAGGGGCCCAAAACAGTCGACTCTCGTGGCATAGAAAGGGGCTTTAAATAGTCTGAGGCTTGATGGAGGAAGATCGGACATTCTCGGAACTGTCGGTTTCCCTCGCCACTTGTTACAATCAAGACATCTGTGTTGATGTTTCTTAATAGCCTCTCTTCCGTGCAAGATCCAAAATTTTCTACATAGTTCTGCAAACACACGACTGGCCCCAGAGTGCTTTAGCTGGGTGTCATTGCTTAATGAGACGTTGTGAGACTGGGTGACCCGGAGACAAGGCTATAGGATGTAGAACATCATTGCTCACACTGTCACATATGCGAAGCCTCCCTCCTACACTAATCAATACAGAATGGTAGTCATACTCAGGTGCAAGCTTTATTAATCGGCTGCGAGAAGGCACATTCTTCCCTTCTTTATGTAGAGCAAACTCCTCTGGGAAATTGTGCATCTGACAATGTCTCAGAACTGTCAATTCTGCATTGTGAAAGTCATTTGCATCCAGCTGGTATTTGCTATCAGCCACCCCATGTAGAAATTGCATTGTGGCCTCTAATAGCTCTTTATAGCTATTGAACTGAAGAGCATCTGGTATTGATGCTGGTGTATTATTCAGCAATTCACAGAATGCAGGTTTCCTCAGCTCTTGAATGTCTTCACAGTTTTGGCAAATGGGTGCCTTTGGCTAACACGGGCTCAGCTGTAGCAAAAAGGATGGCCCTTTGTTACAGTGAGTGTCTAACTAACTGATACAAAGAAAGACCCCTTGTGATATCATCAGCAGGGTTAGATGATGAATCAACATAATTTCAGGATTTGGGGTCAGACAGTTCTTGAATTTCAGTAATTCTGACTCCCACAAAAACCTTATGTCGACACAAATCGGATGTGGTTGAATCAGTCCAATACCCAAGGCTGTGAATTTCGAGGGTCAGTTCTCTTTTCAATACAGAGCCTAGTTGAGCACCTGTTAGTGCCGCACATAGGCAAGCTATGGACAGCTGTGTTTTGGGAGCAATTCGAGATCTTGCGGCTACAAATGCTATTTGAACATTGCTCTGACTATCCTCTGTGAGCAAATACGCGACAGAGCCATATTCTCTTTCAGAGGAATCGCAAAATATGTGCAAACTACGATGTTTAATCATGGGCTGAAGGCAGGAGCTGTAGCATCTAGCTAGGGATACATGAGACCTACAGTAATCTCACTGGTTCCACTGCTGTAATTAAATGGGGATAGTCTGAGCCAATGAGAACTAAAGGTTGTGCTTGCCTAATGTTAGACAAAGGCAGATCTCGTAATTGGTGATATTTCTCTTGCAAGGAAGCAATAGGATATGTGTGTTGGACAAGGCCTAGCACTTTGGCGGTGAAAGCTCCATGGATCTGGAATGCTATGTCAGGTAGTGAGGCTGGAGCTATAGAAAAGGACACAGAACTTCCATGTATGGTAAGAGCTAATTCCCTCTCATTAGCTAGGTAGGTCAACTTTCATTAGCTAGGTAGGTCAAGTGAGGAGCAATATGGTACTAGAAAGAGTACAACAGATGCAGTATTTGCTTTGAGGATGCTGATGGAGAAGTACAGAGAAGGTAATKYMGAGTTGCATTGTATCTTTGTGGATTTAGAGAAAGCATATGACAGGGTGCCGAGAGAGGACCTGTGGTATTGTATGAGGAAGTCTGAAGTGACAGAGAAGTATGTTAGAGTGGTGCAGGACATGTATGAGAGCTGTAAGACAGTGGTGAGATGTGCTGTAGGTGTGACAGAAGAGTTCAAGGTGGAGGTGGGTCTGCATCAAGGATTGGGTCTGAGCTCCTTTTTGTTTTCTCTGGTGATGGACAGGATGACAGATGAGGTTAGACAGGAGTCTCCATGGACTATGATGTTTGCAGATGACATTGTGCTTTGTAGCGGGAGCAGGGAAGAGTATGGAAGTATAATAGTGCCAAAATTCCTCAAAGCAAAATAGCAGGTTGAATTACATGAACTGAAAAAAACTTTGTTTGAATTTTTTTGCATTGCAATTTGATCTGAATTGAAAAAAATCCTTAGAGCATTTACAATGCTTGAAATTTTTGCCACTACAATTTACTGTGGTTGTATATTTCAAATGAAAATGTAATTCAAGCATTTAAAATTCAAAGCAATTTACTAAATTGCAGTTCAAAAAAATTTTCAAGTGTTAAAAATACAATCTTCATTATTTTTCAGTCTTACAAATTCAGGTCGACAAAATTCAGGTCTCTAAAATAAAGGTAGTAAAATTCAGGTCGCTAAAATTCAGGTCTTCACATCCGGGATATCACAGAAAGAGCAGTGGCTTGCCGATTGCTGCTGTCCATACCGCAGTGTACTTTAAAGTGTCTTTCCTGCTCCCTGTGCAGTGCACTTCTCACAAACTACTTACCGATCGGAACGCAGCACTCTTAACTAACAGGCTGGGTTGCCAGTTGTACAATTAACGGTTAAAATACCCCTCTGCCGTAAACGCTATATTCAAAGCAAAGCCAGCGCTCTTTCATTCACACGCGAGTGCGATGTGTTTCCCACCATTAGTTCATCTAATTCAACCTGCTATTTTGCTTTGAGGAATTTTGGCACTATTATACTTCCATAGAAGAGGTGGAGGAAAATTTGGAGAGGTAGAGGTATGTTCTGGAAAGCAGAGGAATGAAGTTTAGCCACAACAAGACAGAATACATGTGTGTGAATGAAAGGGACCCAAGTGGAACGGTGAGGCTACAGGGAGCAGAGGTAAAGAAGATGCAGGACTTTAAGTACTTAGGGTCAACGGTCCAGAGTAATGGTGATTGTGGAAAGGAGGTGAAGAGGCGGGTACAGGCAGGTTGGAACGGGTGGAGAAAAGTGTCAGGTGTGCTGTGCGATAAAAGAGTATCAGTGAGAATAAAAGAAAAGGTGTACAGGACAGTGGTGAGACCAGCGATGCTCTACGGCTTAGAGACAGTGGCACTGAAGAAAAGACACGAGGCAGAGCTGGAGGCAGCGGAGATGAAGATGTTGAGGTTCTCTTTGGGTGTGACAAGGATGGATAGGATTGAGAATAAGTTCATCAGAGGGACAACCCATGTTAGATGTTTTGAAGATAAAGTCAGAGAGGCCAGATGTGAGGTGGTTTGGACATGTGCAGAGGAGAGATGGTGTATATATTGGTAGAAGGATGCTAAGGTTAAAACTGCCAGGCAGGAGGTCTAGAGGAAGACCAAAGAGGAGATTTATGGATGTAGTGAGAGAGGCCATAAAGTTAGTTGGCGTGAGAAAAGAGGATACAAAGGATAGGGTTAGATGGAGGCAGATGATTTGCTGTGGCGACGCCCGAAAGGGAACAGCCGAAAGACAAAAAAGAAGCTAGGTAGGTCAACTTTTCTGTTCAATTCTAAATACTATAGCTGGTAATAAAGAATAAAAGTAAGAAGAAGCACACAATTTGGGGCTGAGAAGGTTAAACTGAATGAAAGGCTGAGAAAGGCAATATATGCTGTATTGGTGAGGTATTGGAACCATAGGAACGACGTTTATGATTTTAGCTATACATATTAAACTGGAGGTTTTGCTTATCATTTTGTGATACTTTTGGACGTATCCCACCCTTACAGTCCAGTATATGGGTGAGGAGTTGTTTTCAAATAATACTGCCATTGTGGGTATTCTGTAACTTCTACTGTTTGAACACCACCTTTTTGTGGTGTCCAAACAGTAGAAGTTACAGAATACCTTTTTGTGGTGACTTGGGGTATTCCACAAGGACCCTGTATATTCTCCACCACACTTTCTTCCTCCCAAATAAAGCCTGGTGTCACAATAGAGCAATGTCTGGTTTTGAACCAATGGACAGAGAAATTACATGTTAGACTACAGGATCCTCACACTGCAGGCTGAATTCTGTAATCATGAGTGAACGTTAAGTCCATAAGACAATCCTTGAAGGCACATTTAAATTCCAAGACAAAAGGAGCATCTTATTATTCTATAATTCCTAACAATTTTCAAATTTCATATTCTAGAAACTTGACAATTTTTTCTTAAATATAATTCCTGTTATACTAAAAAATCCATGCAGGTGTATTGAATTGCTTTATTATCTTCTGTATTCTCTGAAACATGTCCCACCCACTTTTGGATGGTGAAAGGGACGTTACCGCGCGGGTGCCAGTGCCAAAACCAACATTCAGATCTATGGACTTCGCATTATGAACATTCTTAGATGTGATCAAATCATAGAAGTAACGCACAGTATCATATACAGTATATATAACAGGTGCAGATGTTATTACATTGTCAGATTTTAATATTAAGATATTTTAATGTCCTACACTGTCCATGAAAGCAATGCTAATTTTCCCACATACATTCTTATTATGAGAATCTTGCTGATGTAGATGCATCCTTGGCCAAAGTGCAAGCGTTTCCTCTGTCTATTTCTCCTCATTTGTTTTTTTTTATTTCAGTTGCAACCTGACTTGTGAGTCCGGCCAGTTTGGGATAAACTGCGCACAGACGTGTCCTTGCCACGATAAAAACTGTGACCCTGTGTCTGGAGACTGTGTCTGGAAATCTGTGTCTGAAGATCTGTGTAAGAAAAAACTCCAGTCTCTCTCTTTTACTTTGAATCTTTAGTATAATGTTTGTTTTGAAGACACAGGAGTATTCTTGGAGACTTGATGCATAGTTATGGGGTCTCACATTGATTGTTTGCGATAATTTTTTTAAAAAGTAGCGATAATTAATAAAAAAAAAAAGGTTGTAGGAAGAAGTCTGAACTGATCAGTGTGGAATGTGGCAGTGAGCCAGTTACATATTTTCAAAAAAAGGATAGTGAGGACAGCACAGAAGATCATCGGGGTCTCTCTCCCCTCTATTGAAGACATTTACACCACACGCTGCATCCGCAAAGCCACCAGCATTGTGGCTGATCGGACACACACACCCCTCACACTCACTCATCATCCTCCTGCCTCCTCCTATATATATGCAGTACAGAGCAAAAGTTTGGACACACCTTCTCATTCAGCGAATTTTCTTTATTGTGTTCTTTAGCCCAAGCAAATCTCTTCTCCTTGTTGCCTGTCCTTAGCAGTGGTTTCCTAGCAGATATTCTAGCATGAAGGCCTGATTCACACAGTCTCCTCTTAACAGTTGTTCTAGAGATGTGTCTGCTGCTAGAACTCTGTGTGGCATTGACCTGCTCTCTGATCTGAGCTGCTGTTAACCTGCGATTTCTGAGGCTGGTGACTCGGATGAACTTATCCTCCACAGCAGAGGTGATGCTGGTCTTCTTTTTCTGGGGAAGGAATTAAAATAGACCGGCATATAAATCATGCTAGTCTATGCTGGATTTTTCAGCATAGAAAAAAAGAAAGAATGCAAATCAAAGAAGAGAAAGGAGGAACGAAAGTAAGAAAATAAAGAAAACAAGAAAAGGAAGGAAGGAGACAAATAGAGAACTATCTAAATAAAGAAAGTAAGAAGAAAGAAAGAAAATAATAAAATAAAAACAAATGAAGATATGGAAAGAAAGTATGAAAAAAATAAAAATCAAGGACGGAAGGAAATATAAATATAGAAAAAGAGAAAGAACTAGAAGATAAAGATTTTTTGAAAGAAAGAAAGAGAACACTAATAAAATTTGGTCATGTCATTTTATTT
>QMIH01000399.1:415320-439925 GCA_003987875.1 Clarias batrachus | reverse complement strand
GCTGCAGATGAGAACAGATAATCCAATGTGCCATGAACGCAACGTTCAAGACTAAAGTAGGTTGAGCCCAAAATAAATTCAACACAGGTCCAACTCTAGATGATGACTAATAAACAGAGGCATTGTGTGCTATTCACATAGACAGACCCGACTGCGTTCCATAGCTGTAAAAAGAAGAAAAAAAAAGAGCAAACTCTTATATTAAACTCTTATATTTGTATAATAATTTCTCTTCAGCTGCTAAATAATTCATAGTAAAGTAGTTAAAAAAGACAGAACTGGTGTCACAGTTTAGCATTTATTTTTTATATTATTAAATGTTTAAAAGAATATTCTGCCTCCATTACAGCCAATTCCAAACTTAACGGAAAAATGCCCCATGCTGTCTGAGTGTGARCAGTGGAAGTCTACAGTATATGAACAGTTTCATAGCAAAATGAGATAACTCCATTTTTGCAGTTTTGAGAAAAAACAGGGTTTCTTTTCTCAATATAAAGCAGTACGGTGTTGTAGTGGTTATCACTGTTGCCTCGCACCTCCAGGGTGCGGTTTCGATTCCCAGCCAGGGTCGATTCCTGTCCCTACCCGTGTTTGGTGGGTTTCCTCTGGGTACTCCGGTTTCCTTCCACAGTCCAAAGACCTCCAGATTTTAGGCTTTCCCAAATTACTCACTCTGTGTGTGTGTGTGTGTGTGTGTGTGTGTGTGTGTGCACTGAGATTGATTGGCACCGTGTCCAGGTTGTACCCCGCCTCGTGCCTCAAAGTCTCCTGGGACCGGCCAATAGCGACCCTGAATACAGGATAAAGCGGTATAGGCGATGAGTGAGTCAAAAAGAATCCAAACTGTTGGAAAATATTTTCTGCATGTTTCCTCTGAGTCACAAGGATGTTAAGAAGGAAAATATTGAAAAAAAAGTTGTTTGGATTATATAAGTATTTTTATAAGAGTTTTGTGTGATTTGCTTTTCGAAAAGCTATAAATCCACCTCCAACACTTTTGACACACTGGATAAATCAGCCTGCGGATGTGTTAGTGGTTATTAACTGTAGGTACGCATGTTAGTCTCAATATGTTGATGATTATAACATATAACATAATGTGGATTTTAATTATAACTAATATAGCCAACTCATTTTTTTTTTTTTCGATTCTGATTTATGAAAGTAGTGGCAGCAAATTAGATCAAGGAGAAATGTGCACAAAGCAAAACAAAGATTGTTGACATAAATCACTCGTGCATATTTTACGTTTTAACATTATTTCTYTGCTTCACCACAGTGCCTACACTACAGTGTCCCACATAGTCTTGCATGTGARTATATAACACGGTATTCAATAGACATCCAAACTCGGATATCGYCCTGTTTCACAGTTAAACGACGCATACTGTACAGTACCTATCATTTATTACTGTTGGAGTGTAAACAAATCTTTTCTTGTTCTCCAAAAACCCTTTAAACACATTTTAAGCACTCTGCACTGTAAGTATTTTTGCTTCACTGATCACATGACAGCAAAAAAAAAAAAAAAAAACTAAGTGATTGGTTTTTGCTCAAATATCTGGTGGCTACGCTCAAAATAGGGACGTTTGAACCTTCTACAATAAGCTTATAAGGTTACAGGAGGTTTCAAATGACTCACATTGTTATAGACTGTAACTTGTGTATCAGAGAATAATAATAATAATAATAATAATAATAAAAAAAAACGTTCAAATACTCTCTCTGTCAGTCAAAGTGAAGTCATGAGCCGATCGTAGATGTCTGTGAGTATGTGTATGAGAAAGAGTGATATGAATGAATAGGTGCTTCCCTATGTGTGTGTGTGTGTGTGTGTGTGTGTGTGTGTGTGTCTTAAGTTGCTCAGCCAAGCAGCATACGCAGCAGTTGCCGTTGGCTGGCTTCACGTCTCAGAGGACGCGTATGCTATAACGGCATAGTCTGTCCCGCYGCCTGGCGCTTTGTGATTTGGATCAACTTTGTAAGTGATATAAAGAACGACGATTTAGTTCACACTTCCAGTCAGTCTTATTGAGAAGCATGAAAACCTGAGGTGCTTTTGATTAGTTGTAGCAGCAGAAGAAGAAAAAAAAGACTTTGCACTGACAGCAGGAATGTACAGTAGTCTGTTGGGTTGACTGAAGCTGTTACATGACAGTTCAAAATGCGTGGTGTTTTTAGTACTTTTCCCAATTTACACCAACACTGTTCCCACTCACTAGCAGATTTTTCCCCTCAAAAAGTACCGATCTGGTGGCACTTCCTCTAAGACACTTCCTCTAAAGCCAACGCTGCATCTTTGTGAAGGCTAGAAAGACATACTGTAGTTGTAGAACAGAGCAAGCTGTCGTGGCTGTGGCGTCTCAGTGTGTTTAGACTCTGACTTACTGATCGGGAGGTTGGGGGTTCGAGTCCCAGCTCTGCCAGACTGCGACTGACTGTTAAATTAAATATTCATTATATTAAATATAATATATATGCTCCATATCATGGTTTGCTCTGAGCCCAGCCTACTAACAAGAAGCTGGCATATGTGACGAATAAAAGAATTTCACAGTACAGTCATGTACTGTATATCTTATAAATAAAGGCTGAATTTATTTTGTTTACAACAGCTAACAAGCCTCCTCGGATGTCCTTGCTCTGATGAACTCACAGAGGAAAAAGAAATGCATGACCATGAATRGGATTTGAACTTTGGGCCACTTACTGTAGGAGTCAGCTGAGAAGATAAAGAGAACAGAATTGATCATATAAATGATGATATAAATGAGATCTAGGATTGTAGGCTGGATCCTCCTGGAAAACTCATGTAGCATCATTTAGTGCTGTGTTACTGTAGGTCTTATTAAATAAACATTTTATCGTACCACCAGCTTATTCATTCGAGATTATTTATAATAGCTGTCAAAAAGGGTAGTCAGGCTCCTGAGTGGTTGAAAAGCAAATCCCAGCTTATAATATATAATATATAATATACAGTATAGCCATGCTCTCTGAGTGAGAGGGATAATACTCAGTTTGACAGCAAACTTAATTTTTTGCAGTTTTAAGAGAAAAAAAATAATAATAAAATGAAAATCTCAGTCACTCACTCATTTCCTTAATCATCATCTGTACCGCTTTAGTCTGGATACAGAGTCGTGGTGTGCCTGCAGTCTATCCCAGGAGACTTTGGGCATGAGGCGTGGTACAACCTGGATAGGGTGCTTAATCATTGCAGGGCTCACACACATACTGTACACACACAAACACACACTACAGGTCATTTAGGAACACCAATTAAACTAATTTGCCTTGTCTTTGGAAAGTCACCACATGCACACGGACCCCCGAACCCGGACCCTGGAGGTACAGTACAAGGCGGCCATAAAAATATTTTGTGCATGTTTTTTCTTTAAAAAAMAAAAACAAAAAAAAAACAAAACAATTTGTCAGAACAGTTTGGGTTATACAACGATGAATTTTGTATGATTTTTCAAAAAGCTATAACTCCATATCGCACAGTTTTGGCACAATGGATAAATCACCCTGCAGTGTAGAAAAGCATACAGTACATGTAGAGGAGAACAATCTGCCCTATTTCATAGACGCAAACTAACAAGACTCCTCAAATGTCCTCGCCTCTGATAAACAGACGGATGAAATAGAAACATATCCGTGCAGCACCATTCCGGGCCGTGTAGTTTGCTAATGAAACATATTGTCTCATTTTATTAATCAGGGCTTTCTCTTTTCAGGRAGCTGAACTGCTTAAAAGTGTACTGAAAAGCACTGTACTGTAGATGATTCAAATATATGATTCATTAACAAATCCAAGCCATTACTGTCTGTCCGAAAGACAACTTTATTACGGCCGGACTGCGTATTAATCCAGATTTAGTAGGCATGATGGCGCAGTGGGTAGTGTCACGGCCGCACAGCTCCGGGGTCACGGTTTCGACCCTGAGCTCAAGTTACTGTTTCACATATCCTCGTGGTGCCAGCCTGGGATTCCTTGGGGTTTCCTCCCACCTCGCGRAAAATATCCTGGTGACTCTGAATAGCCCTTGGGTGTGATTGATTGCGTGCATGATGTGTTGTGATGACCTGGCATCCCRTCCGGGGTGGACCRGCATGCTCGGTGTTCCTGGCATAGGCTTTGGATAGGATCTATTGGCAGCCTGAGCAGGATAACGCAAGGATCAACGAATGATTATAGAATGAAAACAATGACGGTCAGGCTGAGTGATATCAGAATTGAACCTGCAATGTTCGCATGTTGTGTAACATCCACGTCCTTACTGCGCTCTCTCTCTGGCTCGTCGCAGGACGCGATGCTTTTTCGAGTTAAGTGTTAGATGGATGCATAAGTATATGAGAGAGACAGAAAGCCAGTGTGTGTGTGTGAGAGAGAGAGTGAGAGAGTGAGAGAAAGAGAGAGAGAGACATAGGGAGGGGGTTGAGCAAGCAAACGAAAGAGCGAGAGCTAGAGAGAGAGAGAGAGAGAGAGAGGCAGTGCAGGAGAGGAACAGCACACGCGGAGAGRAGAAGAGAAGAGGAAAGAGACAGAGAAAGAAAGAGAGAGCGCTMGAAGGACTAAKCATTACAATCACTTCTTCTCGAACCTGTACTGTATGTGCCTCGATGAGACGGCTGAAGAGGATCGTTCTGTTTCTAATTCTTTTTTCTTCTTCTTCACCTGCTTTCTGTCACACAGGACCCATCATCCTTTCAAGATCCTCATAATGGGAGGTAATTATGATCCTTATTAAGTTCCAAAATAGATTAGAGCTGCCTGTGAGACCTCGGAGTTTTAGAGCATGTTGACTCCTGGTAACTTCATTACAGATTAAGACTTTCCATCAGCTCCTGATCTGAGGGCTTTCGATCATATTGCAGACTTGAGTGTTTGGGTTTAATGCATGGATTTGCTGCATCTATAGAGCTACAAGCAACAAGCTAGACCGGACCTTATATGGATGTAGAACAAATGAAAGAAATACACAAACTATATCAAGATAAGGATGGATTTAAACTGGAAATGTGATGCTACAGTATACAGTAGATAGTGGTTTATGTTGTTATTGTTTTTTTTCTTTTCTTCCTCTTAAAATGCCATATGAACTTCTAAATGAACGTAATATGCTTCTTGGTGTGTGATATTTGAGGAAGTGAACTATTGATTTTGCATAGTGTGTGAGTATGTAATAAATGTACTGGATTGATGCTGGGTTGGGTTCCTTCATGATGCTTTACAACAAAAAAAATTGAAGAGTTGTATGCGTGGTTCTGGTTCATTTCTCACTTCAGCGTGTCATGCTGGGAGGTACAKTACTGGTGTACCGGACACTTTTGTTTACCTGTCAACATGATGAAGTTTGCATCGAATTATGAAGCTTAGAAAATTCCCTCGAAGGCGGTTTGTTAGACAATGATCTCCTGAAGTAAAGATCTCAGTCGTCACCTTAGATGATGCTACTGTACGTACAGTACATACCGTTCCTTTTTATTGAAATGCACATTTTCTGTATTTTGAAATAAATATCCAGCCGTGACATTTACAGTATAATAAAACCCTAAAATAAAGAGTACATGTGGTTGTCCCGCGAAAGTTTAATGTTATTCATAAGAGGCGTTTCATAAACTTACTCTGAAGCTTGTTTAGCCAAAGGAGACTCCGAAAAGCTTAGGGACATACAACAGTGACAGGGCGTCCACGGTCGGCGCTGTACAGTATCTGAGCTTCTGTTCTGTTTGTTCTGACAGGGACATTAAGGAAGTCGCCGTATATGGAATAGAGACGCCTGCAATCCGCTCGATCTCCATTCAAAAGCCTCGTCGAACATCGGTGAAATCGAGTAGCCACTTAAGGATCAACTTGTAAGGGAGGGGAAACACTCGGTATCAAAGCTCTTAAACAACACAGAGAGAGAGAGAGAGAGAGAGAGAGAGAGAGAGAGCAGAATTTGCCTATCTTGCAATTTCAGAGACCATCATCACAATTTAATAAGGGTTTGAAAAGTGTGTAGAAACAAGAGCCAGCAGACGTACCAGAAAATGATTGTATGAAGACAACGCTAAAGGAAAAAAAGACAACAAGGCTTGGCGAACATAGTTTGGGTGTACACATGGTCTGTTTAGGAGCTCTTGATTTTTTAGTTTACAGAAATACGTTCGGCATGTGATGTCAAATGGCATCAGATGTGTCTTCAGTAGTCCAGTGGGACTTTTGCGAGATTTTTTCCATAAGGATGATGATGATGATGAAATTTGCCTGAAACCACTCACCTTGCAGGAACGTTCCCCTGGGAGTTACGCGGACAGACGGACTGGAAACAAACACATTTTTTTAAAAAGAAAATAATTTAACCATGAAGTCTGGCTGAGAACAGCTCGAATGATTATTTTGGAAATTCCCTTTTTACTTCTGAAAGGCTCGGAGAGATCACATCAGGGTTCTAGAGCTCTCTCTCTACTCTCTACCTGATCTCTACTCTGGTAACAACTATAGCAACAAATAAACCAAAATGGCTGCCGGAGTGGCAACATGGTTACCCTTTGCCCGGGCAGCCGCGGTCGGCTGGCTCCCTCTGGCCAAAAACACCATGCCCAAACCTCCTGTCGACAAGAAGAGCCGCAGTGATGAGATCCTGATAGTTAACGTAAGCGGCCTTCGGTTCCAGACGTGGAAGAACACCCTGGACCGTTATCCTGACACTTTGCTGGGAAGCTCAGAGAAGGAATTCTTCTATAATGAAGACACTCAGGAATATTTCTTCGACAGGGACCCCGAGATGTTTCGGCACATCCTCAACTTCTATCGCACAGGCAAGCTGCACTACCCGCGGCAGGAGTGCATCCAAGCTTTCGACGAGGAGCTCGCGTTCTACGGGATCGTGTCAGACATCATCGGGGACTGCTGCATGGAAGAGTACCGCGACCGCAAAAAGGAAAACCAGGAGAGGTTGGCAGAGGACACAGACGCAGACATGGCGACTGACCAACCCTTGCCTCCAAACAGCACGCTTCGTGAACGCTTATGGCGAGCGTTCGAGAATCCACACACCAGCACTATGGCGCTAGTGTTCTACTACGTCACAGGCTTCTTCATTGCCGTCTCGGTTATCGCTAACGTAGTGGAGACTGTGCCGTGCCGGCCACCCAAGGGAGGCCCGAAGGACTTGCCGTGCGGCATGAAGTACTCGTTGGCTTTCTTCTGCATGGATACGGCCTGTGTGCTCATTTTTACGTTCGAGTACCTGATGAGGTTGTTTGCTGCTCCCAGTCGCTGCAAGTTCATGCGCTCGGTGATGAGCGTCATCGACGTTGTGGCCATCATGCCCTACTACATCGGCTTGGTCATGCCCGACAACGAGGACGTGAGCGGCGCTTTTGTAACACTCCGTGTCTTCCGGGTCTTCCGCATCTTCAAGTTCTCGCGCCACTCGCAGGGCCTGCGCATCCTTGGCTACACATTAAAGAGCTGCGCCTCTGAGCTTGGTTTCCTCCTCTTCTCCCTCACCATGGCCATCATCATCTTCGCCACAGTCATGTTCTACGCTGAGAAAGGAACCAGGGAAACCAACTTCACCAGCATTCCAGCCTCTTTCTGGTACACTATTGTCACTATGACAACGCTGGGGTGAGTCCATCTGTTTTTTTGGCTTTACATCGAATGTGACCATTTGTTAAGGTGATAATCAGAATCTCTGTGTAGTGTAGAACAACTCATCATTGTTCCTAAATAGTGACGTAATTCTTTTTTTTCTCCCACCCATACCCAAAGGGTGATGCACACTTGCATGAGGTGAAGCATGCTGACTGTGTAGCAGCAGTTCAGGTTCTTGCGAAAAAGGCGGATGAGATCCATTAAGGACTCTTTAGGAAATTCCCCTGTGCCTAAATCCACTTACAGCTTCATTTCTCATGCATGCTGCTGACAGTGTCCTTACAACACGTACAAGTTCTGTGGAAAGTTTCACAGCGTAGTATGAAGTATACTGTACTATACTGTAGGTAGGGTATTGAAACAGTCTGTGCAGCTGACAAACGCCCGTAGACAAACTTTTATCCTGACATGCTTGTCACAGAGCATTTAATATCGCAGATACCTACTGTAGTTATTCTGGAGGATGCCTCTACTATGCCCCATCATGATACTGCACATAAGGAACTTTTATTGATTTATTTTGTCAAATTTATAGAGGTCAAAGAATTATTCTAGGCTGAGCTTTTCATATCGTACAAATATTTTCTAAATGTGTATGGGGGTATGCACGTCCACAAACCATAAAATTATGCAACAACAGTATTTACCACATTAATGCACATTAAAATGTGTTAAAACCATAAATAATGCATCTACTGATTTTTGTTGAAATATTAATGAAGCACACCTGCATTGACTAATGTGTTTTCAATTAATGACAATATACACCGGTCAGTCATAACATTACAGTGCAAAACACTCTCCAGTACTCCAGTGTTGTGTGGATTCACTGGGCTGCTCCTGGGGTGTGCTGTGGAGGATCCGTTGGGTGTTGTGGGTTGTGGGTGGGTCCTTCATGGGTCAGACTTGTTTATTGGGTGCATCCCATGAATGCTTGGTCGGATTTAGATCTGGGGAGTTTGGAGTTCAGATAAAAGAAAAAAAAAACTTTTACTTTAACTCTTTGCCTGCTAAGCCTCATACATGGCAGGCTGTAATGCTATTGGTGTTCTCATACCTGTCTATTTTGGCCAGCATTTTGCGCTATATTTGGCTTTTATGTAATCATATCTCACCAGTTACCATATGTCACCAGTTTACTGATATTTAATTGCCTAGTGTTAGTACCCATGTGCAGAGGTTTTAGGAATAGTTAAAAAGGTTAAAGCTAAAAAATCAGCTTTAATGTAATCAGTGATATTATTATTTCAGGTTGAAGCCCACATACTGTACATGTCTGCCTGTCAGACTTAAGGCACTAGGCAGGGTACACCATGGACAGGGTACCAATCCATTGCAGGGCACACACATACACACATTCACACACTCATTCTCACACTACGGGCAGTTTAAGAACACCAATTAGCCTAATCTGCATGTTTTTGGACTGGGGGAGGAAACCAGAGTACTCAGAGAAAACCCACCAAGCAATGGGGAGAACGTGCAAACTCCATGCACACAGAGATGGGAATTGAACCTGGCTGGGAATCGTACCCGAACCCTGATGGCGCAGGGCGACAGTGATAACCACTAAGTTGGCAGAACTTTGCCGAACTTATTAGTCCAAATATATCAAATTTTGTAATGTTGACTATCTTACACCATGTTGATGCTAAGTTGTACTTCCTTCATCGTCAGTCAGATACACTCGCTGTTTAAAATAAATTATTACATCTGGTACATGACTGTTCATAACATCCATTCTACTTAGCTTAGGATTGGCAACGTTTCTTGAAATTCTGTCCAACCAGTATTGGTAGTGATGCTGTGACAAAATCGGCTGGACGGACATACAGACAGACATACGGACAGAAATTTCTCAGACTGGTTTCGGGTTCTCCAATGTATAGTATGAAACGTAAAGATACTATTGAAAGACCAAGCCTTTCTTCTATTTATATAGATGATAATCAACGTTATTCAACTCACTTTGTGGTGGTGTTAGTGGCGTGGCTGAGCAGTGTGTTCAACCATATGAGCAAAAAGTAAACCTTTTTTTTTTGCTAATACAATGCTAATTTWAAGTASTGACAAATTTCCTTTACCAGTACAGAAGTAAAATGATATACATACATACTTGCAGTCTGATCTTAATGATCAAAGGCACCAATGTCTATGTTTCTTGGTCATTTTTGAAAAAACGACCGCTTGCTGGAGTAAAGGCGCCAACTAGCTACAATAGCAAATAGCTACAATTAGCACGGACGTTGTGTGCTTTAGATTCTGGTAGTAGTTACTTCTGCATGTAGGTGAAGTCTGACCTGTAAACCTGTAGTGAAGTGCTAGTGAGGCTGATAGAAACCAATCAAATGATGCTGGATTGAGGCCTTGAAAATTGGTTAAAATTTGATTAGCTATTTTCCGTTAAACAGCAATCATCTCAAACTTTTCCTTCACAGTTTGAATGACAGTTACAGTACTTGGTGCACATCTTAACAACAATAAAAAAATAAAAAAATAAAAAAATCACTGACAGCTTGTACACCATCATATTGTCATGTTTTCTCTCTGCCCACTAGGATTGTCTTGTTAGCGCCTACAGTAAAAAGCAGTTTCCTGTAAACCAGATATATAACCAGAGCATTTTCGCATCCCTTCCTGCGTGTCAGAGTGATTGCTCAGCTAGTYGAGAGTAAACATGACAGCAGTCCGTTTAACATCCGTACGGAGTAAATTACAGGAGCCTGTCACATTATTGCTGGTGATTAGGTACAGCATGCAGGAAAGGGATGATGTGTGTGTGTGTGTGTGGGCCGTGGGTCTTTTTTTCACTGATACAGCATGATCGCTCGGAGTGATGGATGGGTGGATGGAAGGAGGAGGGCTATCACAGCCATTAGGACAACCTTCAGTGTGTATGTGTTTATCACAACTCGCATCTGCATGGATGCAGATTTATAAATACATGCATATGTACAAGTGCAAAAGTTAGTCGCCCCCCCCCCTCTTGTACCTCCTTTTTTGATCTGATCATAGTGGTATTAGGCAACTACAGCACAAACTCATACAAACAACAACAACAAAAACAACAACAACAACAACAAACGCTTTAAATTTTTTTTTTTACAAAAAGCAAAAAACAAAAAGTCATGCTTCCATGTTCTTTTTAGACAGAACTTTCTTTTGGCATCCCCTGCAAACAAACCATACTTGTTTGGTCTTCTTCGAATTGTACTGCCATGGACTTTAAATGCTCGATGTGTCCTGTGATGCATGATGCATTGTGGGTAGCTTTGGGGTTTTTGATTTTGTGTTTCTCTGAGCATTGCATTTCTCTGACCTTGAGGTAAATGTGTGTGCTAATAACGAATATACAGTATGCATGATGTTCATGAAAACATTGAACAGCTCCAGCAATTCATCAGGCTGGTGCAGGAGAACATCATCCCACATTTTAAATTATATCACATCGCCTTTAACACAGTGTTAAATGTGTACATTTGCTTATTTGCTTTAAATATTCTCTTATTGCGTTCAAAGGGTAAATCTGATACGAGCGCCTGTGATGAAAAGTAATTATTATTCTTTTCTTGCACAACCAAATACTGTATATATATATATATATATATAAATATATATATATTTGGTTACTTTTTCACAAATCAGCAAATTCTTATCATGTGCTGTACTATTATGTTTAAGATGTGTATTTGGAAGTGTTTCTTTAGTATATTTCAAATTTCAATGTTATTGTATCTACTGTATGTATATTATGGCTTAACCATTTCACCCCAATGAGGACGGGTTCCCTGTTGAGTCCGGTTCCTCTCAAGGTTTCTTCCTACTGCCATCTCAGGGAGTTTTTCCTTGCCGCTGTCGCCCTCAGCTTGCTCACCAGGGACCATCTTGATTCATTTGATTCACATTCCATACAAACTTACATAATTCTTTCGATTGTGTAAAGCTGCTTTGTGACAATTGTCAAAAGCGCTATACAAATAAAATTGAATTGAATTGAATATACCATACTATGAGGGGTGTTCAAATCAAACCGGGACTTTTGGTGAAAATTCTTATGATGAATGATAAATGACATTAATTAATTGACACTTGTTGAAGACTTCGAGCCGAGCACAGTATGATGACAAAGCTCTGTAAAAAATTTGAATGGTGCAACTATTTTAAAGAAGGCCATACGCGTGGAACGGCTGATCCTTGAGAACGTGCAGTATGGATAACTTGTTGAAGAGACGCATCTGTCTGTCGGAACAATCCTAGAGGTTAGAGGTTTTCTCCACATCCCCCTTACAGTCCTGACCGCGCTGCAAGCCAGCCGTTTCCACGTGCTTGAGTCAATAACGGAGTACCTTGGAAGTCAGTGCTTTAGGTATGAAGCAGGCAGTCCGGTCATGGCTCCGGCGTACTGAGAAAACGTTCCTCCTTGATGGTTTCTAATCACTAGTGAAGCATGGGGACACGTGCATAATTGTAGATTATATACTGTGAAGTTATAAATCAAGAGTGTTCTTGGTCACAACTGTTATTGTGTTCTGTTACAAGTCCCAGTTTGACTCGAACGCCCCTTATACTGTATCTAGATACTATAAACTCGACTTGTTCTGACTTACCTACAGTAACTTCACGCTTCACCGCTAAGCTTTTTGCTTTGTGGCTTTGTGTTTGTTTGTGTGTGTGCTGAAATAATAATCTTCCAGAGCAAACTGTGAAGTGAGCACRCTAAACTCTGTGAAATGAGTTGTGTGGGTGGACTCCACACTGCTAAATTAAGACAAATCTGCAACGATGGGAAATGAAGGTAATTAATCTAACCAGGCCTATTCATGACTCAATCTTAATATGAATAAACTCTTAATAAACAAGGCAGTGATCAGATTAGGATTTTTATATTTGCCGTCATGGTATCGCCACTGACGGCAAAAACAAGACCAATGTTCGGAGCTTCGTCACTCCATCCTTAAACGGTGCTTGTTTAAAAGGCCTTAAGAGGCTTGAACTGGACTTGAGTAGAGCAGATCCAGAAACGCCTGATCAGCACGTGTTTGGTGTGCGTCTATTGACATTGTTTTTTTTGTGTTTTTTTTTTTGTGGTTTTAAGCTGCCGTGTTAATCCTGAATCCATTGCATTTTATTAGACATAACCGTTTAATGACTCATAAACTGGAACTCGTGTATTATTAGATGTTCATTGAGGACTAGAGGAAAGGACATTATTACAGCGCGTTTAAACATTTAATCGTTAAGTTATTGCTATAATTTTTCAAACAATCCCTCTTCATCCCAGTGCTTATCTGCGCTGTATGGGAACGGAGAATTATAAATTGCACCATGACGTCCTGATAGATTCGGGTTGGTTTCGATGTCAAATTCACATTAGTGTTAATGAGCACAATCTATTTCTCTGCAGGATCTTTAATTTGACCATACATCGCACCGGAATATAAACGAATCAGGCCATTTCTCATKTTTCCGCTGATCGTGTAGCTGTCAATGGCAAGGCAGGGGTATTAAATATTCACATTTTTATTCATGCATCATCTTGCAATGGCTGCATTTCATGCAGATTTACACACCCCGACTAGTCACTTCTCAACTACTTTTGAGCAGTTTCACTGTATAGTATTTTTATTACACTCCCCGGCCATAAAAACGTCACACACGCAAATATAGCGCACGACATGGTGGCCAGGTTATGCGTGAAAATCATTCCTTATTCTCCCAGAATAATCACTCTTGACCATTTGAGTCGTAGAGTATCACATCGATGTGATAACCTGGTCATTCGGTACATTCAGGTCGTCAGCTGACTTCCTTTTATTGCCACATAACGGAGCTAAGCCTAGACCTGACCAACCGAAGCAACTCCAGAGGCTTGTACACACACGATGTTACAGTATATAATTTCTGTTATCTGTTATCACCCAGATGAGGACGGGTTCCCTGTTGAATCCAGTTCCTCTCAAGGTTTCTTCCTATTGCCATCTCAGGGAGTTTTTCCTCGCCACTGTCGCCGTCACCCATGGCTTGCTCATCAGGGACAATCTCGTTATCTAGACACATTTGTCTCTCACATACGCACTTCCATCACTTTGTGATGCTGCTTTGAGACAATGACCAAGCGCTATAGAAATAAAGTTGCATTGAATACTGTATACGTAGTGGCCGCTACGCATGATGGGTGCATCGCTTCATGCGCCTCACTTCCTACCCTGACACGCCCATCGCTCTGGATTACGGTCAGTCTGGACTCATCAGAGCACATGACCCACCTCCATCATGCTCCAAAGTTCAATCTTTATGGTCCCTAGCAAGCCGAAGCGTTTTTTTCTGATTAGTCTCACTAACAAGTGGTTTTCTTGCGGCCACACGGCTGTTAAGTCCCAATCCTGTGAGTTCTCTTCACATCGCTTCTTTTTACTATCACACATCGCTTTCACTGTACTGTATGACTACTGTACTTTGATTTTTTTGACGTAGCTTAACYAAGAGTTTAAGTAATCTCCAGTCATGATTTTTTTTCTCCGTGAAGTTCACAGTTCAGCACGATCCTTCCAGGTTATAATAATGTATTGGACAGCTCCTAACCAAATTCCAGTAGTATTAATGCTTTCTTTCCTTCTTTCAGATCAATAATTACACTTTATTACATCCCTTTCTAAAGGTGGGTGTTTCCATTTTTTGGCCAGGTGGTGTTTGTCTCATCATGCTCTTTCGGTCGTTAAACTCTTCCTGAACAGTTTTCCGTTGAGAAGCCGTTATGGATTATTTCAGAGATACTGTAGGATGATATTGAGCTACAGTATGGGATAGTAAGAATCTAATGCATAAGGTGAGAGAGTGACGCTCGGTGTCAAAATAAGAGTCGCATGCGTGATACATGATACTCGGCGCTCGTAAACTAATACTTGCTCAGTTTCCGATTAAAAATTTATTAAAAATCTTTGCTCGGTTTGCGGAACACTCGTAAACCACGTCACTCGCAATCCGAGGTTCCACTGTATTTGGTTTTAACCTAAAGTGGGCGTGGCCCGAACCGGACCAGACCTGTTGGAAAATGGCAGCACTGTCAGAATGCATTGTGAATTCTTACCTAGAGATTTCCTTAACCGCCGTTTTTGCTGACACGTACTCGCACTATTTTATATTTCGTTTTTTTTTTTCCCAAAATATGAACAAAACAGTCACCTAATTTAACCAACCACAACCCTGACCAGGCTCTTACTAAGGATGACTGTAAATCTTTCTTCATCCTGCCAGGCTCCATACCTAAGAGCTCATTTACAATTGCGTGAAAGTAAAAGCTTTCTGACTGAACGCACCCAGGGTGTAGGATTCCTGATGACGCACACTTCTAAGCCTCACCAGATGCCCTGTGCACTGCTGTTCTGCCGAGATTTTGTAAAGGAAAAAACATCTAAACTTATCTTAAATGTATTTGCATTCATTTAGAACGGTATCTGTTTTCATAATCGGTTGCATCCATAACGGATTGAAAAACGTTTGAGGCGAATACAATAGATTTGTTCAGGCAACAGGATTTCAGCCATGGTGGTGCTGGATCACAGGCCAGCGCTTTCACTGCGACGGTTAAGCAATAACCGAGAAGGATCCGCTATCTTCTATGAATGATTAACAATGTTATATAATATAATATATGAGTCTGCTATTTTTGCTTTCTATTCCTAGATTGATAGTATTGTCATGAGATATTGATTTTACATCACATGATAAGGATAAACACGCCGCGCATTGGGTCCGCGTGCTGGTAAGCSTCTGAATCTAATTGTAGTCATCAATACCTGACCGATTTGATAAGAAACCCATTCTGTAATGCGTGGACACACCTGTTTTACAGCCTTGCAAAACCTCGATAATTAGCTCACAAACTCAATCAGAGGCGCTCATTGAACCTTGCAGTGTTACAACCTTCGGAAATTGGGCAGCTTGAGATCTACGATGTCGTTTTTTCCACTTGTAAAGTTTTCCTGGAGATGCCGCTGGCTGTGTTACAGGTGCATGCCGCCTAAGAAAGAAACACGTTACTGCTTTGCCAGTGACAAAATGCATGCAATCTTGTGTCTATTGACGCGTTCAGCGACTAACAACTCCCCAAATGCTGGCTTAGAAACATTATCGGCACTTCGAGTGCATCATTCAGACTATCATCAGCAATCCGACGGATGTCACCATGAGACGCAATAATGCAAGCTGAAATCGCAGTAATAATCGTAAATGCTCAATTTGATGCAAACACACACACACACACACACACACACACACACACACACACACACACACACACACACACACACACACACACACAAAACAGAAGCTTACTTCGCTGTGCATGCTAATGAAACCCTTGTCGGTGTGAATAAATGCATTTGTATGCATGCGAGTGTGCACGCGCGTGCACGTGTTCCTGACGAGATAACACAAAGATCCCCAGATGCGTTCATGTTCCAGGCAGCTACGGCTGATCAGGCTTGTGTGTCCCACTGAAAGCCTGGTTAAATGCTCCATTTTAGCCTTGGTGTGTAGGGAGAAAAAAAAAAAAATCATCCTGCTGAGCTGATCAAAGCGGAGGTGAAAGAGATCTTCAGGGATTTCTGTGAAGAAGTTCAGGATTTGATTTGCAGTTAGATTCACATGTGTTCCTTTTTGACCATGATATAAAAATATTTCATACTGTATACTGGACTGAAACGATATGTTTGCATTGTAACTGGTGCTGTTTTTCATTGTTCTGAGATAAGGTGTCCATGTTGATTCCATTTCATACACAGTTCCATAATGATTGGCCCAGGGACTATGACATCACCCCTTGTGCCGTCACTGTGTACCGTATGAGGACCCTCGTGTTCTTCTAAGGATGATTATTTGTTTTCCTCTGATGTTATCAAGCTGATGTAGTTGAATAGCTTTGTGGGAATGAAAACTGCAATGACAGGAGTTTCAATCAGAAAGTTCTTTAGAATAAAGAGAGTTGGAGATGCCATATATTGTCCTTTGATGTATCAAAGGGAAAGACTGCTATAACAATATACTGCATGTATAGCAGATGAAAAAAAAAAGTGACTTATTTTACTACATCTTCACAACTTTTCTTATCAAGTTACAGCCCCCCTCCCACCTCAGGTCTCCATGACAGCATCTGATTTGATGTTGTCCAATGAAATGTTAGCGGAAAAAGAGAATAATGCTGTCCTCCACTAAAGGACGGGCCCTCACTGGCGTCTCTCCTTCTTCTCCCCAGAGCCCAAATCTCCCTTTTGTCACCACATGCTGTTAGCTTATGTAAGTCTCTTCTGGGATATGAGTTGTCCCTGTCCTTGAACAATCCAAGACCCAGAGGACTCCGCTGTGCAGATGATCACCCGGTTCTAGTGAGAGAAAAAAAAAAAAAACTAGAAACTGGTGGTGTGAAGTCTGACATGTAACTAAGATACTATAACATGTGTAACGTTGGTATGTAAAAAATGAAAAATATATATCTAATATTTTTAATATCTCAATCAGTANAAGTTACAGCCCCCCTCCCACCTCAGGTCTCCATGACAGCATCTGATTTGATGTTGTCCAATGAAATGTTAGCGGAAAAAGAGAATAATGCTGTCCTCCACTAAAGGACGGGCCCTCACTGGCGTCTCTCCTTCTTCTCCCCAGAGCCCAAATCTCCCTTTTGTCACCACATGCTGTTAGCTTATGTAAGTCTCTTCTGGGATATGAGTTGTCCCTGTCCTTGAACAATCCAAGACCCAGAGGACTCCGCTGTGCAGATGATCACCCGGTTCTAGTGAGAGAAAAAAAAAAAAAAACTAGAAACCTCTCTAGTCTAGCGCAGATGGGAGTTTGAGCAGTGCTACAGTAGGTAAGGATTCATTTAAAGAGTAATTGGAAGCCCTGAACCGAGTCTTATGAGGCAGGGATGGCCTTGGCGAAATACTGTACAGAACGATGTCGCAGGGACTTCTGCTGAAATTCTGCTGAGGCTCTTTCATTTCCATCCTTGAAACGTGTTTTAACGCGATTTGTTCATATGGCTCCTGTAACATGCAATTGGAACTGGAGACGTCTTATGAACTGAGGTTTAATGGTTTTGTTTAAGGGCCCAGTGATGGCAAATCACAACCTTACGGCTATGAGGTGGGGGGCGCTCCAATACTGTATGGCGCCACCGAATATGATGTTAAGACTGGGAATTAGTGGGGTGTTTATGTGTACCTTGGCGGGGATTAAGGCATTAGGGCAAGCACTTCGCAGTGCTAAGGAAAAATGCCTAATTATTTATTTATTTATTTCTTCTTCTCCATGACCTTTATTTCCTTATCTCTAGCGAGATATATTGTTTATCTTTTCAGTTTTTTTCTTTCCTTGATCTTTTCGCCTGCCTTCTCGGTTTTCTACGTTCTCTTTTCTTTCTCTTCTCACTTCTCTTTTCAGTTTTCTCTTTTCTGCTTATCTTTATCTTTTCAGATTTCTTTTTTCTCTTCTCTTTCTCTTTTCACTTTTCTTTTTTCCTTTCCCCCTATACCAGAGCAACGCTCTCATACCTGGTTCTATTTAATGTTTGCACATAGTGCCGCTGGTTTCTGGGGGCTTAAATAACCTACCGGACAGGTGTAGCGCGTCTTCTCTGATTGGCAGCATGGTGGGGTTGCCTAGCAACCGCTGCTCTGCCTGCCTATAAATCTGCCTAGTTGTCGGCAGATTTGCCTTTTGCGCGGGTGGCCGTGTTACACTTACATGGGTATCCTGGAGTATTACAGAGCTACCCAAAGTTCTAGTGCTGAGGTAATGTGGTTAAAGGATTGGAAGAGTTCACGCAATCAAGTTACTATAAGACAAACAATACTCCGGTTTCCTCCCACAGTCTAAAGACCTGCAGATTAGTCTAATTGGCATTCCCAAATTACCTGCAGTGCGTGAATAAGCATGTGTGTGTGCCCTGTGATGAATTGGCAACCCATCCAGGGTGTTCCCCACCTCTTGCCACTGTAGGTCTCCTAGGATATGCATTGAGTTTATAAATGAAAACAAAGATGGAGAGCTAATCCGGAGGATCATAATGTGCACGTCAATTCCACCAGGTCATCAGGGAAAGCGATACCACATTCTGGTCGAAGTTGCCCATTGATATTCCCATAACACTGTTCACCAAAGGTCCATAAAAGTTTGATAATTATGCAAGGACCAAATGACCCAACTCTAACCACACAGCTTCTTTTAAATGGAATGGACGTTATAAGGTAGTGATGAACCCCTGCAGGGCATGTGGTTATAGGCAGAGAATCAACAATTGTGGTTGTGTGATGTGTCCTGACATCACTCACTGTCAATTATCATTACTGACCTGAAGTTATTTTTTCATCATCGGTTGAGTTGTTTGTTAGCTGCTAAATCACGCTGATGATGATGATGATGATGATGATGATGATGATGATGAATACCTTGTCTATCAAGAAATGCTGCCTGGTATAACAGATACCTTTGAAGGACGTCAGTTTTACATCAAATAAACTGGCATGCAACGTCCCTGTTGTCACTGATCACCTGAAAGATCTAAAACTTCATTCTTCAGTTAAAATTAGCAATAATATGATGTGTTTTAGTTATCTGTGATCCCTCATGTCTAAATGTGTTTAACATGAGTACAGTTAATCCACTAATGGCACAGCATGAGATCCAGGCTCCCTTTGGGAACAGCGGTATTGCTGAACAAACTTTAAAGCTCTACACAATCCCTGACCCCGCCCCCAACCCCGCCCTCCACCATGAATGAACATATAGAACATGCTAACGTGCTTTATAAGCTTCCTTTTCATTTGGCCTGCTATTACTTATACATTGCTGCTGTTGAGACTGATATTGCTACTGTTTCTTCATTCCGACATAACTAGAAAATAATTWAAAAAAAAAACATTTGTGGGCAAAAAAAAAAAAAAATTAAAACGAGCTATCATTTCATGAATTGAGTCAGCAGTTTTTGAAGCATTATACACTTGCTCACTCAAACTCTAGAGACTGCTGTGAGTGAAAATCCCAGGAGATCAGCAGTTTCAGAAACACTCAATCCAGCGTGAATCTGACATCAACAACCACGGCACGGTTAAAGTCATAGCGATTACGCTTCCTCCTCGTTCTGCCGTTTGATATGATCATAACTAAAGTTCTTGTCTTGTATCTGTATGAGTTTATGCATTGACCTGTTGACACATGATTGGCTCATTACTTCATGAATGAGCATGTGGTCAGGTGTTCCTATTAGACTGAGTGGTGAGTGTTAATATATAAGCTAAAAGTAAACAAAGCATCCCCCAGCAGTCCAAACTGATTTGGTTCACATTATCGAGCATCAAAGCCCCTGCAATATCATTAACCCCTACAAAATCATACGGCTATTTAAGCTATTTACATTTGCCAAAACTACCCATCATTAAAGACGGCATGGAGGTGTAGTGGTTAGCACTGTCGCCTTGCACCGCTAGGGTCTGGGCTCGATCCCCGGCCAGGCTCGATTCCCGTCTCTGCATGGAGTTTGCATGTTCTCGCCGTGCTGGTTTTCTCCAGGTACTCCAGTTTCCTCCCACAGTCCAAAGACATGTAGGTTAGTCTAATTGGCGTTCCCAAAATTGTCCGTAGTGTGTGTGTGAATGAATGAGTGAGTGTGTGTGTCTGTGCCCTGCGATGGATTGGCACCCTGTCCAGGGTGTACCCTGCCATGTGCCCTAAGTCTCCTGGGATAGGCTCCAGGCCCCCGTGACCCTGAATACAGGATTAAGCGGTATAGATGATGAGTGAGTGAGTGAGTACCCATCATCAGGAGTCAATAATATTTGAGTCAAAATAATATACTTGTTATTGTTTTGAAATCTGAGTGGTAGGTTTCTTGCTTGCCTTGAAGAGAGCTGAG
Organism: Clarias batrachus; assembly: GCA_003987875.1. Taxonomy (NCBI): domain Eukaryota; kingdom Metazoa; phylum Chordata; class Actinopteri; order Siluriformes; family Clariidae; genus Clarias; species Clarias batrachus. The sequence continues at coordinate 419,364 of QMIH01000399.1, read as the reverse complement.
TTCAATTCCCACACTGTAAACCCGATTAAGTTGGCAAAACTCAGAATATTTGAGGTAATCAGTTGCATCAAATTTCTTTAAGTAATGATGTTTCCAATTTTAAGTTAACAGAACTATAAATTTTTGAGTTTGTTGAACTATATAAATTGTTAAAATAAATTGTTGCTGCTGTCACCACAGCAGACAAGCCGGCCCGGGAATCGAACACCTACTGTACCACTGAGCCACCAGAGATCTAGAGCTCTTTCGCTGGTGGAACTTTAAGGTAAACGTTCCAGCTAACTGGAAAAGTGTCATTTCTACAAACTCATAAATACCAGAAAGTTCTGAACACTCAATAAGGTCTATTAATTTGACCTAATTGCAATTGTTTAAGTTAACAGTACTCAATGTGTTTAATTACTTTGAGCATCAGGGTTTACAGTGCACCTAATGCCCAAAACCTCAGCCACTCAATTTAATTTTTATTATCTTTGCATATTGTTTTTAACAGTGTCATTGTCACACATCAGCTTTACAGAATTAAAAATGTATGGAAATAAATTTGAACATGTACAGAACAAAAGCACAGACTATAACTATCTGATTGTCCCTGATGGGCAAGGGCGAGGGAGACGGCGGCAAGGAGCAACTCCCCGAGATGTCAAYAGGAAGAAACCTTGAGAGGAACCAAACTCAAAAGGAAACCCACATAAAATATGTTGCTTTGATTTTGTAGATAAGAAAAGTAGAAAAACATTGATTATTATTCGCTAAATCTAACCACTGCTGAATAGGAGCTTCTTAAAGCTAGAATTTGAGATTTTGACTGGGGCACAGCAGATCAATACTGGGGCACATGCCCCCAGGAAAAGGTGTGTAGTGACGCCCTTGGTGTTGTTCTTTTGCTTTGCTGTAGAGTGTACTGGACTGTAGATGCCAAGCTGTAATAACTTTAGAAATGTGCTGTTCTCTTGCGTCTTAATCATTCCAGATGACTGTGCAAATCTAAAATTCGTTTTTATATACGTGATCATCGGAATAGTTTCAGTCTTCGATTCCTTTCACTCAACAATATAACATTAGAGCAATAGCCACATATAAAACTTTAGCGCAGGAACTTTATAAAATTGGAAAATATCAGATGTTTTCGATGAATGTAGGCTGCACACGGGTACCAATGTGACCTTTACCGTGCAGGAAAGAGGAAAAGAGTCTCTAAGAGGACAAGAGTGGAGTTACCAAGATTATTACTGACCCGTGCTACATTAACCTTAATTACAGTACGAGAAATAGATTCAGATTCCAGAGTTACTGTAGCATGCAATCTAATTGATAGTTTTAAATCAAATCGATTTAACAAGCCTACTTCTCATGGACTTTATCTTTTTAGCAGCTATTTTTCACATGTGTTTGATGATTTTAAATTTTTTCTTGTTTGATTGAGTAAATACCTCTTTTGCAATGTGGTACTTCTTGGCTAATGTGCAATGTTTTATGCATGAAATATCCTTTTTAAATACACAGCAACATTCACACAGCAACTTCACAGAATTAATCATTCATGGAAATACTGTATATACTGTATACAAAAAAAATCCAGAAGATATGCAGATTGTGTTTATGTGCTAAAAGTTGCTGTTTTTCATTAATTTCATTATTATCACACATTTACTGGGTATCATTTACATTTACTTCATTCGTGTTTACTCCCATGCTCTGCTGGCTCTGAGTGGAGAGCTGATCAGCTATTGGCGATGCATAATCCAATTGAAAAGAAAATCCACCAATGAATTAACTACGCTAATTAAATGGACTGATCCTTAGAAGTCGAAAGAAACTGATCATCTCAAGCTTATCATCTAACCGAATGATCTGCTTTTGTTTATTTGCAGAACACGATAGCTTGACCACTGAAATCTTGGGTCAAACTAAAAAGAAAAAAAAAATGTATGCCTTATTATTATTATTATTATTAATCAACTTCTGTCCATTTATCTTGTTACGTTGTATATATAGATATAGAGAGGGCAGCTGATCCTTGATGACCTCATGAACTAAGGGATTTTATCTGGCATTGGGATGAAGATTAGTTCACCCACTGAATATTTAAAGAAGAAGACATAAAGGGTCAATAAGTCCACTAAAGCGGCCATATTTATTATGCTGATTCAATGACATGTTGTGGGAGATAAAATGCCGACATGATCTATCTTACTGTGAAAGGACAAGACTCATTAGGTGCATTTTTAGCATCGTTTGRATCAAGAGTAATGTAGAGCACTGCACTAAGCTAGTGAATCAATTGTAGGAGCAACACCATCTAGATTTTTTTTCTTCTTCTAAGCAGATTCAATTCACTGGTTTTCTAAGAGTTGGGTTTAATTGCGATCACAATTGCAGGTTTTATCTAATAGTTACAAAATTCCTCTCTAGAATGCATTTATACTCAACAGTGCTATATACTTACCCTAATGGTTTGTAAAAAGAAAAAGTAAAACAGTAGTGATCACTGCAAGACAAGGGTTTATGTTGATGCACTTGAATGAATACAGCATTGCTATGTAACAAACAGCTTGTTGTAAAAAGAGGATAAACCTTCAGGACATGTCGTTATAGGAACATTTTTCAGTTTTGCTGCTTAACTTCAGGCCATTTCACACACCATGCTACACATCTAGAGACTCATCTGTCTGTGGGAACTATAGTGTACACACAGTCATTCATCCACACCACTTGCACATTACAGGAACTTGGCTGGGAGTTATTGCTATGTGTAGCAATATATCTCCCCCTGACCTCGCTCCAATCCATGTCTACATGTCTACATGTGTGAGCTATTAAAGGACCTTGATGGTATCCATGCACTAGTGAAACGCTGGGATAAGTGCATTAGTGTCGCAGGGGATTATATAGAGGAATAAAGTGAATTTATTTACTCTTATAACTGTGTTCTGTTATTCTGCACAATCAAAAGTCCTGGTTCTCATAAATACTGGGTCAGGGGTAGCTCAGTGGTTAAGGCATTAGACTACGGTTCGGAAGGTCCCAGGTTCAWGTCCCACTACCACCAAGTTGTCCCTGTTGGGCCCTTGAGCAAGGCCCTTAACCCCAACTGCTCAGATGTGTAATGAGATAAAAAAAATGTAAGTCTCTCTGGATAAGGGCGTCTGCCAAATGCTTAGATGTTCATAAGATTAAAAGCTTGGTCAACCATTAAAATGTATAATAAATTAGACAGTTTGTCATTTTTATTAGATTGTCGGCATTTGTTAATATCTGGGTTAATGCTGGTAATAATGCCTCTTTTAAGGCCAGTTTTCAGAATCAATGCTCATATATATTGATAATAAAAACCGTAAGTTATAAGTGCCACATAATGACAGATACCAAATACAGTGTCCTTGCAACTAAAGCTGATTTTGTTGTTTTTTCAAACAMCATGGACAAAAAATAAATAAATAAATAAATAAATACACCATCTTAGCTAAGTGCAAATCATCAATATGATGTAATTGAAACTTGATTATATTTTAAGCTATGATGAAAAACAGGCTAGCACCATTGCCTCGCACCTCCAGGGTGAATGGACTGGATCGCAGCCTCAGGTGTGTGCGTGAAGTTTCCATGTTCTCCCCGTTCTTGGTGAGTTTCCTCTGAGTACTCTGGTTTCCTGCCACAGCCCGAAGACATGCGGTGTAGGTTGATTGGTGTCTCAAAATTTGCCTGTAATGCATGACCAGGTGTGTGTGTGTGTCTGTGTGTGTGTGTGCGCAGGCGTTTGCCTTGGGATAGACTACGGCCCTCGTGACTTAGCAGGAGAAGTACTTTAGATAGTGGGATGGATGCCTAAATCACTGAATGACTAAATCTGTGAAATAACACCTCCACCTCTGCAGCAGATGCATGATGTCTCTCTCTATGTTCATGTTCCTGCTAAGTAGAAGACAATGAAAACTTAGATCTTAAATCCGGCTAACCAAGCAGAACGCACACAGTGACTTAACACAACCAATTTGTTCTGATGGGCAGCTTTCTGTATTGGAAATATTCTCTCAGGCGTAA
>QMIH01000399.1:373533-385145 GCA_003987875.1 Clarias batrachus | reverse complement strand
TATTGGGAATTTCACAAGAAAAACAATGGTGTGCTTGGTTTTAACGTAACTTTACCACCTTTTACGTACAATGGTTGCCACTGGTCTCTATGGTCCCTACTTGTACTTCAGAGGTTCCTAGATGGATGGATGAATGAATTTTATAGGGTGCACCTTCATTATTAAAATCAATCTTTTGCTATGAAAAAGTTTTATGCATATATGTACATTGCATGTAAATGTGTATTTAATTGAAAATAYACAATATTCTATGAATTCATTTTAGGTATCAGCAATTTAAGTCTTTAGAAAATKACATTGAATATTCCCTCATATTTTGGAATTGTCCAGTTTGGATGTGCACATAGAGTATGGTTTTTAAGAATTAAGTATTTCTAGTTCCCAGTTCAACAGAATTTTAGAAAGGCCATGCAATCCTTCTTGATTTTTTCCCCTTTTTTCCTCTATGATCTCAAAAGAGCAAAAAGTTTGACTTGTTGATTGTATGAGGAAATATTATAACCCTGCCTACACAGATATGTGGACTGATCTTATGCTGACAGCAGCGCTTAACTTCTTTGACTGATGACAAGTGTGGACACAGTTACGTGTTACAGTCTGACACACTTCTGTTCAGTCCCAAATTAGCGCAAGAGTCTGAAAGGTGTCCTGTGCCTGACTCCGATAAGAAAATGAGAATGAGAATGTAATCACATGATGCAGCGACTAAACAGACTTACATTTTCTTCGGAAATTCTTAACGAAAACGTTTCATGTTTTCAATTGTTTTGTATTAACTAATACGAAATAATAACAGCTTTACGTTGGATTGTTAGAAAGAGCTAACACTGAAGACTCCTTCCACAAATGTCAATGTCACAGAAATATCAAATATGATTTCACATMTGATATTACATTTATATATATATACAGTACAGACCAAAAGTTTGGACACACCTTCTCATTCAGCGAGTTTTCTTTATTGTGTTCTTTATTGTGTTCTTTATTGTGTTYTTTAGCCCAAACGCGTCTCTTCTGCTTGTTGTCTGTCCTTAGCAGTGGTTTCCTAGCAGATATTCTACATGAAGGYCTGATTCACACAGTCTCCTCTTAACAGTTGTTCTAGAGATGTGTCTGCTGCTAGAACTCTGTGTGGCATTGACCTGCTCTCTGATCTGAGCTGCTGTTAACCTGTGATTTCTGAGGCTGGTGACTCGGATGAACTTCTCCTCCGCAGCAGAGGTGACTCTTGGTCTTCCTTTCCTGGGGCGGTCCGCATGTCAGCCAGTTTCTTTGTAGCGCTTGATGGTTTTTGTGACTGCACTTGGGGACACTTTCAAAGTTTTCCCAATGTTTCGGACTGACTGACCTTCATTTCTTAAAGTAATGATGGCCGCTCGTTTTTCTTCACTTAGCTKCTTTTTTCTTGCCATAATACAAATTCAACCTCTTTGAATGAGAAGGTGTGTCCAAACTTTTGGTCTGTACTGTATAGCATATGTCTTAAAAATCCATGTGGTCATGTTACTGTCCAAATAATAACATACTCATGCCTATATTTTGCATATATTCATCTTATTATTCTTTATATATACGTATATACAGTACATATAAATATAGTATATTCTTCCAGTCATTTCTGTTGAAGCATAGGTCATCATCCACTGCATGCTCTACATGATTTGCTCGATCTATCCATCCTTCTATACATCCATCCATCTACAGTATCTATATAAAGTGAGATTTATATAATTCAACCAAAGCGTGTCCAATCCCATAGAAAAGCCAATGCAGCAGAACTCACCAAACAAACAAAAACAAAAACAATGCTGGCCACCAGAGGCACCAGAACACCCAGTGCACCACAGCGCAGCTCGCACTCGGCCCAGCCACCATAGAGCCCTAAGCCGCCGACCCGTCCTCCAAACCGGGTGCTGGACAAAGTGTAATTTATATACACCCAGCGACCCACAGCATCTAAAGGATCCAATGTGCCAACGTCCTGGTGCCAGACACCACAGCACACAGACGGAGCTGCCCGAGCTGCAACGTTTTGTGTGATTCAGATTAAAGTATGTAATTAAGCTCAGCGCGTGTCTTCTTCTAGGTACTGTAGCTGCTGGTGTCTCTCATGTTAAGCACTTGATCATGGTGCGAAACATTAGGCATCTAACTCCCTACTCATTATCACAGCAGTAATTACCTAAATAAGATTAAATCTGGTTACASATGATTGGAAAAATCTRATTTGAAAGAGATGTGCGGTATCAAGTAGCAATTTTGTGAATTTAATTTAATCAGAATTGTTAGACCATCAAGATTAAAATATTTGTTTACTGACATTAATGAGTGACAGTAACACTGTATATCTGATGGCTATAACCCTTTATTAGCCTACTAATGATTTGAGACGTTGTGTCTTAGAGCTTAAACTTAGAAAAAAATAATTCACTAAGGGTTTTTCAGTAGCCTCACTTGTGCAGCTTGTGCTTAAATATTCTCATGGTATCCAAAACGTCTGGTGTCTCTGAATGGAATCGGCAGGCGAGATGCTCGCGTACTGCCAAGACATCGATTGAATTGACAAAACACAGGTTATTCAGTGAGAGTTTTTTTTTTTTTTTTTGGGCCTGGTGGCAAACACACGTTCTTTCTCTATCCCTTTTCATCACATACTTTTCACGCTGTCTTTTCTGCTTCCACATAAACAAAATCCGGGAACCATCAAATAAGCATGCTCCTTCAGCATGCACTCTCTCCTCACGTGCCGAGTTTAATTGCAGCTCTACTACAGTTGCTGGATCTAACTGTAAATCAACTGTAAGTGCTGTGTGGGAAACGTGATATCGCACCTCCGTCTCTGAGATGAAGGAAATACGAGCCAGTCAACTTCACAGAGGCCAAAAATAGTTCAGTGTGAGGATGTTGGGTCTGTTCTATATTTTGCTTTTCAAAAAGAAAACGCAGAGCTATAAAAAAAAATGAATGAATAGCATTACAGGATGATCAAACCTCACTCATGTAACAAAAATATCTTACCACACAACCTCCTCGACATTCAGGCGTTCGTGATGTGGGTCTGGAACATGCCGTCACATTTAAAGTAAAAGCATTGTGTTTGTCAAAAAGTGCATTTTAGCGTTACTGTACATCCACAGCATGCAGTATGTAGCAAGAATATGTGATTAGCATTGACCTGAATTTCAGGACATTTCTCTGGAATTTTTATAGGGCATTCAATTTTTTTTCCACATAGCTTTATTCCACAATAAAATTATATATATAAAATTTACTTAAATAAACTGAGTTTCAATAGCTTTGGGTTAAGCCTACTTGTCAGGGTTTAGCATACGCAGTGGTATCAAATAGTTTTGAGATTAGCTATGTTTACAAGAGCTAATCACCCTTATCATAAGCACATATTTAAAAGAAATGAGCGATACCATTTGTTGAATTTTGAGATGAACTAATGACTTTTTCAAGGTTGATGTTTTTATGATATAAGGGCGTTTTCCATTTAAATTTCAAAGTAGCATATCTTCTCTTCCCATGGGCCGATTATGTTCAAACAAAGCCTCTATGTTACCTCAAGCTTGGCTGAATACACCAGTGAAAACCCCATTAAAACTTATTCAGTAGTTTTTATGTGATGCATCCACAAACAAACAGACAGACACAAATTCCAAAAACCTTCTTGATGTGTTCTATTACTCATCTTGTGCCCCCCCCCCAACTAATTTTTTCGCAAATATTTTCAATGTACAGACACCCCAGTAATACAGTTTTGTTATTTGCATAGAAGATTACATACTAATACTTTATAATTATCTGGAGAGTAGGGTGGGTGCGTAAATTTACAGACAGTCACCACGCTGAATGGTTTCGACATTTTCGGGGTTTGAGCTCGTTGAAGGTATTTCTGACCTCTTGTTGTGTTCCAGTGATATTCTTCCGCTCTTTTTTTTTGCAGAATGTCATGTCAAATGTCAGATTTGCCCAGTTTCAAGCAGAATTTCACGTTTGCGTGCTGCTCCTGATGACATGGCAGACGTGGTAACACATGTGGTCAGAGAAGCACCAGTTGCACAGCTCTTGTTGTGTCTTTTAGCACACTGCCTTATGAAGTTCGGTGCTATCTGTGACTGTGTGTGTGTAGCCTTGTGCTGCCATCTGCTGGTGTGTTACAAAACTAGTCTCAAAACTTTTTGATACTAAAGAAGATCTGTAGGTGTACCACAGGAATCTGATTGTCCAAACATGATTTCTTTTATTGATTAATTATTAATTTTTGTTGGTTGGACATTTTATTGGGCTACTGCGTTCATTTTCATATGTTGTTGTTTCTATAGTAACAGTTACACAGCAACATTTAACATTTACAGATATATTTATGTCAATAACACTCCAATACTGGTTTACTTAACAAAGAAAACGTATTGCAATTACGTGGTAAAGTTTTCTATAAAAAGATGTTTTTTAAATAATTTATGGAAGGAGTGTCTATTGTCTATTATGCTCTCCAACACTGGAAGTAGTACATCTAGACTTCTCATTTGTATATGGGTTTTACACAACATTAAGTGTAATTTAAAACTGATGAAATGTGCATCATACTATAATTAGAAGGGTCGTTCAAGTCTAACCAGGATTTGTAATGAATTGTCTGGTGAATTAAAGTGTAAATCCAACTGACATTTACAGAACAGAAGCCTGTCCTGTATGTCCATGAATGATGATATTGGCCAAGCGGGCTCGAAACCCACTGCAGGCTTTGCTGTGAACATTCAGTAAGTGGATCTCCTGATCCTTGAAAAACATGTCGCTGACTTGCGGAAGAGACACATCTGTCTGTGGGAACCGTACACAAAATCATTCATCAACACCACTCGGCTGCCACATCCTCCATATAGTCCAAGCCATTTTCACATGTTTGGGCCACTAAAGGAGTTCCTGGGAGGCCAGCGTTTCAGACATGAAGCAGGCAGTCCGATTATGGTGCCGGCGTACTGAGAAAACGTTTTGTCTTAATGGTGTCTAAGCACTAGCGAAACGCTGGGATAAGTGCATTAGTGTAGAGTGTCGAGTTTTTACTTTCATAACTCTGTTCTGTTATTCTGCAAAATCAAAAGTCATGGTTTGACTAAAATACAAATTTCTCACACTTACCCATGTGGACTCGTCCCCTAATTATATTAATCTTTATAGAAATATCCAGGTGTTTCTAACAACAAAAAACACAACATAATGTGCTATTTTGTAGAACAAACACCTCACTGTAGACCTTTCAGTGCATTATGCTCTCACCTTCCAGTACTGCTGCTTTTATTTTTATTCTTAGCTGCTGTTTTTCTTGGTATGATGTGGTTTTGTTCCTGACTTGTTCTCATTACGGTGCAAATGTTCTCTGCAATCCTGATAGTTATGATTATTAGCCCATTTCTCTTTCTTGGTTTTTACCATTTGCATCTTTGTGTTTGATATCAGTGGCTTATTTTAATTTTAATGAACTATGATGCAAATAATAAACTGTTGGTTGTTGTAATAAAACAGTTGTGCTTATATTTACGCCCCTGCAATTGTAACAGCGGGTGTAGAGCTATATAACGTCACCTCTCTCTCTCTCTCACACACACACACACACACACACACACACACACACACACACACACATACACACACACACAATTTACTTGATCCTTTTTTTTTCTTTCGTTTTACCCTTACCCTGGTTCTCTCTCTCTCTCTCTCTCTCTCTCTCTCTCTCTCTCTCTCTCTCTCTCGCTCATCCTCTTTCTATTATTTTTCCTTACAAAAAATCCCTTAAAAATAATTCTTAGGCTAAAGTGTTACATGAAATGCTTTAATGAGTTCTCTTCTGTTATCCCTTTCTTCTCACACTATATCTCAGCACTTATTCTCACTCTCTTTCTAATTATCTGTATAATTCCTCTTTCATCTCATTTCAGTTCTCTCTCTCTCTCTCTCTCTCTCTCTCTCTCTCTCTCCTAATTCATCTTTTCTGTGAACCACTCACAAAACTCCTTGACCCCTTTCTGGACTGCCATCTAGGCCAGGCAGCCTGTTCGTCTTTGCAGTTTCTGTCCAACAACTTCTATTAAAGGAAACTCAAAGTAGTGTCACATTCTCCGTGACACAGGAGGGACGTACAGCACTGTGTTAATTTATGCTGTGTAATGACACTTCATGCTACATCCGTCAAAGCCAGGAGTCTGAGTTCCCGAAATGCCCTAATTTTATATTGTGCTGAAAAGGATCTGTTTGCAAGAGTACCCAGAATCCAAAACTTGTAAAAAGCGAAGAGGTCTGGGTCAAACACAGAGCTGCTTCCAAAACAGGTCAGATTAGGATCAGTACACATTAGGGATCAGTATTACCAAACCTAAAGGGAGGCTCAAGAATGAGGGAGGCATAGTAGTTCAGCAATCTTCATCTATGTGGTGCATCAACCATACAATTAAATCAGTCAAAACCAGAACTGCAGAATGAACGAAACACATTATGTATTACATATACAACAATTATATTTTATATATTCATCCACTATATAGGCAAAAGTATTTGCCCAAACCTGCAATGACATTGTATCCAAATACACAGGGTGGGCCATTTATATGGATACACCTTAATAAAATGGGAATGGTTGATGATATTAACGTCCTGTTTGTGGCACATTAGTATATGTGAGGGGGCAAACTTTTCAGATGGGTGGTGACCATGGTGGCCATTTGGAAGTCGGCCATCTTGGATGAAGAGTGGGAGAAGAGGGTTGCATTGACAATCCATCACAATGGGCAGCACATTGAACACATTTGATAAGTGGTCAGAAACTTGTAAATAACTCATGAAAGAATAAAGTTACGTTAAAACCAAGCACACCATTGTTTTTCTTGTGAAATTCCCAATACATTTGATGTGTCACATGACCCTTTTCCTATTGAAAAAACAAAAGTTGGATCCAAGATGGCCGATTTCCAAATGGCCACCATGGTCACCACCCATCCTGAAACGTTTGCCCCCTCACATATACTAATGTGCCACAAACAGGACATTAATATCACCAACCATTCCCATTTTATTAAGGTGTATCCATATAAATGGCCCACCCTGTACTTCAATATTTACATTTATCCAGACACCCTTATCCAAGGGCTCAATTTGGTGGTCATGTGATTTGACCCTGGGATCTTCCGAACCATAATCCAATACCTAACTACTGAGCGTGCCCTGACCCTAATAGCTTCTCTTCTTTGAAGGCTGTACACAAGGCTGTTCCAGTTCATCCCAAAGGTGCGCGATGAGGTTGAGGTCAGGGGTCTGTATTAGGGCCAGAAAAGTTCTTCCACACTGACCTCATCAAACCATGTTTTAATAGTCCTTGCTTTGTGCACTGGGGCACTGCCTTCCCCTTGTTAACTGTTGCCACAAAGTTGGAAACATAGCATTGCTGGAGTATTTAGATTGCCCTTTAATGGGGATAAAGGTTTATTGAAACACCTGACTTCAATAATTAACAGGATTGGGAAAATACCTTTTTCTATATAGTGTAAATTAACAATGGTTTTTAGAATGTCTGGGATTGTTACAGATTGTTATGATGTTATTTGGATAGAAAACAGACATCCATAACCCGGATGCTGAGCAGTGGCAGTGGCTGATGGGAAAGGGAGTCCAGTTCGGCCATTTTGTTTGTTGTAGAGTCTGTGGGTGACACTGGCACTAACATGAAAAAGCATGAAAAGCATGAAAACATAAATGTTCTGTTCAGTATCGTTGTGAATTTGTAATTTATCTTAAAAGTAACAGAAATGAAATAACTAATTTAATTTTACACTTAATTAAATTTTTTTTTACAAAGTTGCATAGGGGCATTCAGATCACTCTGATCACTCTGATCGCACTTCAAAGTGTTTTCATGTCTTCTCTTTAATAATCCATTCAGACAGCCTTAGGAAAATCTGTTCTGGATCTGCAAATCAGTTGAATTGTACATTTTTAAACGCATTTGAAAGAACAGGTTTTGGAACCGTTTTGCTTTTACATAACAACCTCCTTCATCCAGCACAGTAGCAATGTTTTGTAATGTTAATGAACAGCAACATGAACGGAACACGACAGAGAAAAGCAAAGCAAGATAAGAAGGAGCGCCATTGTGCTTCTACAAAATCTGTCTCGGTTTCTGCCTCATGTGTGTCCCAGAGGCCATCTCCTGATCTTTTAGTCTTTGGAGGTTTGGACTGGAGGCTTTCCAGAGCATCATGAGATTAGGAGGTGGACTGGTGGAGCTCCAAGGCTGCTGAGGGGGAGCAGGGAAGCGAAGGAAGCACAGAAAGAATGTGAAATTATATAAAGAGAAGGCAACAGGATGGAATGGAGTACAAATCTTCAGCTCAGTAGTTCAGAAGGTAGTTCGGCATCTTGTCCCTGTACGGCAGAAATGTTGAAAGGGGCCCATCTGACAGTTTAGCTTCTTTTTCCCGTTATATTACCAGGTGCCTTTATAAAAAAAAAAAAGAAAAAGAAATAAATAAACAAACAACAACAATAATAAAATCAAATGTGTCCATCTTGTCTTCAAAGAGTTACTAATATTAGATGAGTATAATGTAGTAGACAATCCTCAAAGCTAAGAATGTTTAAAATACAACTGCCAGAAATTGTTAGCCTTGTATTCTGATAGATGCAGTGCTACTGTAGATCAACCAACCGCATTAGTTCATCCATCATAAATGCTACAACAGAATATGTTTATAATATATTGACTTCAGCAAATCATTTTATATTGTACATACAGTACTGTAAAAAAGTCTTGAACGCCTCTTTTTTTTGGCATCTTTTTTTTTACATTACAAAAGTTTTTTTTTTTTTACATTTTGCTTCTGAAGACCCAGAATTTCATATTTTTTTTTAAATGTAGTCTTGAGGAAACTTTCTTCAGGCTTCCTGAATGATCTTTTTTTTTTTTTTAGCTCTTATTTACCTGAACAGATTCATAGGAATGTTTTTTGTTTGTTACGCCACACCGTGATCTATGAATCATTCAAGCTTAAAACAATCTAACGTAAGTCACGAAACCATTGAGAAACAGGCACAGATGATGACAGATGATCAGGCCGATGATTAGTATTGAACAGTACTGCTGATGCTGATGAGTGCTGATTGGTCGGAACAGATGAGAGGGGAAATGAGGTTGCTGCTGAGTTTTTTATATGAACAACTAATTTTTAAATTGTATCTTTAGATTTTTTATTTTTATCTTTGCATCATGTTGTTGATAATTTTTTTTTCAATTTCTTTCATTTCATCTACATTATTTAACTTGAATTAAGATGAAGAAATTGGGGGCGGGGGGTATGCACAGTACTGTATGCTTTAAAAGAACACGCTGTTGAGGATGAAACATTTTACCAAGAAAGCTGGCAAAGTGATTAATGTTATACACTCCAAACCAGCCTAGCATTACACTAGTTTCTGGCTGAGCCTACATTTGGCATCATTAATTATTTCATTGTTAGAGTATCTCCACCACTTGTCACAGTTGTTTCCTCTTGTCCGCTTGTGTTTTCTTTACTGGCTTTTTAAATGGGTGACATCCTGTTTATTTTGAAAGGTGAAACATGTTAGTGAGGTAGACCACTTTAAGGGTATTACTGGTATAGTGTTGTATAATACCCATTAGAGGGATTGATGGATTTCAGTAACTGCTGGGTTTTCCTGCACTGAAGGAACTTTCTCTTTCAAAGAGATTTCAAGGTAGAAACTTACTTATCTTTAATTAGCTGCCAAGATTTGATCATGAAACTACTGTTAAAAAAAGATAGAATTCATCTGTAGTGTCTTGCCTCAATAATGTAAGGTTTATACATTGCTGAGAATATTAAAGGAGCAGATTACTTTTTTAACCGCCCTCTGCTGTCTGTCAGGTGAATCGCGATTGTAAGAAAAACATTGACTATAAGCTAAAATATCACAAATGACACTTTTCCTTGATGTATACTGTATCTTTCCATCTTTGACTATTAAAGGTCTAGGAACATGTCTAAAACTTACAAATTCCACCTTTAAATATTGCTCATGAAAGGTTGATCATGTAGCATGATTTATCCATCCAGCTATCACTTTATAACCTGCATGTAAGCTATGCTAAACTGTCACATGATATGACTGATCACTAATTCTGTCACTGTTTTATTTTTCTTATTTTCTACACAAATTAAGTTTGATAGACGGTGGTGAAGTGGTTAGCACTGTCGCATTGCACCTTCAGGGTCGAGGGTTCGTTTAGCGCCACGTGGTCTGTGTGCATGGTGGGTTTCCTCTGAGTGCTCCAGTTTCCTCCAACAGTCAGGAAACCGAATCGCTCGTAGTGTGTGAATGAGCATGTACTGTAAATGTGTGTGTGTGTGTGTGTGTGTGTGTGTGTGTGTGTGGGTGGCCTGCGGTGGATTGGCACCCTGTCTTATGCCCTAAGTCTCCTGGGATATGCTCCAGGCCCCCCGCGACCCTGTGTACAGGATAAAGCGGCGTAGACGACGACAATGTTAGACTCTGAAACGCAGATCTCCAAGAAAAAAAAAATGATTCATGCTGTTATTTTTGAAGACAGAAGCAGTTTCTACTTTGATTGCATTTTCTTGCAGTAGTAATTGGGCTACCCACAGCAACAGAAATAGTGTGTAGGTGGTGTTTCTGTCTGTCACTGTTGTGATTGAGATAAATATTGTTTTAATTTGAGCCATCTGCAGAGTCTTCCTGGTGAAACAACAGTACATGGTGTGAATGTGTAAGTGCACTCTGATAGGGTTCTTTCACTCTCTCTCTCTCTCTGTCTGTGTCTCGCGCGCACACTTCGGGCTTTTAGCCGCTGCTTAGTTCTTTGGCACCTGGTTTGTCTTTGGCAGCTATAAAGTGCTGAGCGAGCTTCAGCTGTCAGAGCAGCACGCCGGAGGACGGGAGTGTCCTGTAAATGTTAGATTAGTGGAATAAATGCTGCTGCCAATAAACCAGAATTTGAGGCACCTTCTAACACAATGGGGTGCTTTTACTGTAATTTAACTATATAACCAAAAGACATTCAAATTGAGGATATATTACTATTTCATTTATAGAAATCATTAACATATACTGTACATCAACAGTGTTTATACATAACTTCCTAACTTCAAATTAGTAATTAATTATGCGTGGTACAGTGGTGTATTGGGTAATGTCCCCATTGTACAACTCCGGCTCTCTCTTATACTGGTGTCCATTCGGGTTTTCTCTGAATTACCTGATTTTCTTCAGCCTCCTTAAAGCAGACAGTACCAGTAAGAAAATAAGCTGTACAAACTTTCCTTTACAATAAGTGTGTGTTGATTGGTGCCCCATCTAGGAGAGTCAGTTTGCCTCACACATGATTTTCAGTTTGCTTTATCGTGGAAGGGTGACACAGTGGATAAAGAGCCAATCCTGGTAACAAATGGTGCACACACACACACACCTACCTGCACAATGTGGAAGAGTTGGAGAAAACCTGAGAATCTGGAGGAAACCAGTGTGAAAGTAAACCAAGATCAAGATGCCAAATGCTGTGTCACCATATAGTAATGGTTATTATTATTTTAGAGTTATAT
>QMIH01000399.1:298247-367986 GCA_003987875.1 Clarias batrachus | reverse complement strand
ATAATAATAATAATAATAATAATAATAATAATGATTAATGATATTAATAATAATAAACATGGATAAATATTTAATAGAATAAATGTCAATAAGAATGTTTTTTGTTTTTGTGCTACCTAATCACAGCAGCAGATACTTTCTGGAGTAAATGGAGTTCAGAGTTTCCACAAACACAGCTTTACAGAGCTTTATTTTTCGCACTGGCAGTCCATTTTAACACTTTTGGGATAAGTGCTGATGCAGCCCTTTAAAACGAGGTTTTCTCTGTTTTTATACAGAAAGTGCGTCTGGCCAGGATTCGCTTGTCTAAAAAAGGAACCACTAATGCATTCCTGCAGTACAAAGATGAAGGGGGACTCCAGGTGAGTAACCGTGTGCCAGGATGCAGTCTGAAGGAACAAGGTCTGTCTGTGAAGGATGAGCAAGAAACAAACAGCAGACCCAGTTCAGTTATGCTCACGTTACACGCCGTGTGTTCATGTGATTGTCTTGTCTCAGTAGTTAGGAGCCTCACAGTAATGGCATGTACGGTACTGCTGTTTTCCTCTGACATCATTGAGATAAAGATGAATATTGTTTTAATTTGTACCATCTGCAGATTCTGCCTTTAGTGAAACCTAAATAAGATTCACATTTTATAATGATGACGAAAGACAAAGCACGGTCTGTGGTTTACATTGGGTATACAGTATGGCGTGGTGGCTGTAGGTGTCTGCTTTTGTATCTGTTTGGAGTACATGAATACTGTACCTAAAAACCCTAACACACACACACACACACTCACACACACACACACACACACACACACATACACGCATGCAAACACACTTTTACCTCTTAGCTGATTCTCAGTTGTTTGTAGTAAAGTGCTGAGTATTAGAATAACGTACTGAAGAAGAGGACCTTACTGCTCAAGTTACATAAGCATCATAAACTCAGCTGCCTCCCAGACAAATTTAAGACGCTCTCTAACAGAATGATGTAGCTTTATTTCAGCTCATGTTGTTAACTTTATGGACGGTAGATCTCGTTTGTTATAAAGCTGAAGGGCTCGGAGGAACGAGACTCCGCCACATTTATTACTTCAAATGCAAGAACTGGAAACTTGTAAACTAAAGAAATGAGTTGAAATAAACTCGAATGACTTTGTTTACATTCCCTTTGGTTGTAAAGTCCTCCCATATTTTCTTGAAGGTATAGCGTCTAAACAAACAAACAATGAAACCAAAAAAAAAAGGAGTATGTGGTAAAGTTAATTGTTGTTTTCAATCTGTTCTGAACTTAATCTTCCTGGATGTACAATTTGAGAATTGCGCTCGTTTGTGGAGGAATATTTCATATGCTGGAGGGAAGCAGCAAGACAAAAAAAAATTAAGCTTCCACAAAATATTGAATAAATATTTTTTGTGAAAATAAGATTTATTCATTTATTTATTTATTCATTTATTTTATATTTTGAATGTGTACATTTTCTACACATTTTCTAATTTTCTATTTAATTTTCCCCCAAAAAATTTTATATAAAAAAAGTAAATATAAATGCTTTTATATATTTATATATATTGTACAAGTTTTTACTGATACTGTGATTATTCAAAATCCGATTCACAACACAAAATAAAATGTGCTACATGTAAAAGCATCTGAATACTTTTTGAATCCACTGTCATTAAATTGAAATACATTTCAGTATTTTATTTAGAATCAATTTTTGCAAATTTCTCTAAAATTTCTAATTAATTTGTGAAATTTTCTACAAATTTCCTATCTGATTTTTAAAACATTCTATCATTTTTTAAATCATTTTTGTTGAAATAAACAAACAAATAAACATATGAATAAATATATACAGTGGAACGTTGGATTATGAGCATAATTCGTTCCGGAAGTGGGCTCGTGTTCCAAAACACTCGTAAACCAAATCATTATTTCCCTAAGAAATAATGAAAACTCAAATTATTTGTTCCACAGCCCCAAAAAATAAATACATAAAAATAATTTATACAATCTATAAAATAAAAATAAAACAAATTAATCTGCACTTTACCTTTAAAAAAAGTACAAATAAATCCCGACAGTGTTTCCATTGGTGCGCGCAGGCGCCATGTGTGTGTGTGTGTGAGAAAAGGTGAGAGAGTGACGCTCGGTGTCAAAATAAGAGTCGCATGCGTGATACATGATACTCGGCGCTCGTAAACTAATACTTGCTCGGATTCTGATTAAAAATTTATTAAAAATCTTTGCTCGGTTTGCGGAACACTCGTAAACCACATTACTTGCAATCTGAGCTTCCACTGTACTAATAACAATGGTCAGTCTTTTCATACAGTGATTGGCTCTTCCATAGCTCCTGTGCAACCTGTTTCTGTTACTTGACAGGTTTGACTGTCTCTTACGTCCCATAGACTTTCTATAGATTAAATTCATCTCAGACACTAAGAAACTCCATGTTTTAGAGTCTGTTCTTCCAACTCATTGCCATATATTCTATTGTACTGTACGTCTTTAAATTCAGGAGCAGGAAATTCAGAGTTTGATGCATTTATTGATATGATTTAATTATTTTCTTCTCTATAATATCAGACGATTCTAGACAGTAATATGAGCCTGATGGAGATCTGACATTTTAGAGACTTTTTCGTATTTCAGACTAATGAGTGGAAATGTTAGCATGAAGCCCCAGGGACTCTGACAATAACATTTTCATGTAAGCAGTGTTTTATGTGATGCAAACAGAGCCTGCAGTGTGTTATCATTTTGCAGGGATTCGTGAAGGCAGCTTTGATGAAACACCGTCATTAAGTTTGCTCGCAACTAAGTCTCATGCATGCGCTGTACTAGCTGCGGCTATTTGTACTGCACCTTGTAAATGAATAGACGCCGAGACCCTGGAGCTCTGCATTTCCAATTAACCAAAAAAATGTTTACTGTGTGTTTCCTTATATTGTCTCTCTTCTTAGCGAGTTTATTGCCAGCTCATCGTTTCAAGGAAGCTTTTGCCTGATTCCAAATGGAATTTTAACAAACTGAAACACCTCAGTGATTCCCGAGGAGGCTGGAGCTGACTGTAAAGCCTTTTCAATGGTGTACAAATAAAAAGGCTTAGTCTAGAGCTAGAAATAAAAAATGGTTCAGATGGTTTGTGTTTGAGTTTGGTTATGGTACGTAGATACAGTATGTGTCCATTACGACTCTGACATGATAAAGCACTCTCAGAAGATGAAGCATAGTCTCCCCCAGCATGATATGCATAAACTGTTTTTTCGTTAATGGGAAAGGTTTGGTTGTAAGCTTCCCTTATGGGAACATATCAAAGAACATTCAGGGTTGTGGAATTAACCAGTTTTTTTTCCTGAGTGTTCACAAAGAAGATTTTAACATTGCATTAACATTTTTTTGTCTCTAACCATGACTCAATAAAGTTCAAAAAATTAATTTGTACAGTAGGTGTAGTGAGAGAAATTAATAGCAGTGTTTCGATGTGTTTCTACAGGACAGGGTATTCGGACTTATGTATGTAAGATTTTAAACTGTAGAAAACAAAACTGCCCAGTTCGAAAGGGAATTGTGAACAGTGTCACCAACAGATGACCCATAGTGCATTATTTTCTTGGAAGTGGACAATCAAAATTAACCATTGGTTATTGCACCATGCTCAAGTGAAAATAAATAAATAAATAAATAAATAAATACACAGATCTCGCATGAGACCTGGCATTAATTTTATACACCATTTATTATTATCAAGCCAGAGGTGAAGTGGACAGGGGTAGCTCAGGGGTTATGGAATTGTGCTATGGTTCAGAAGATCTCAGGTTCAAATCATATAACCACCAAGTTGCTCCAGTGGGGGTCTTGAGCAAGGCCCTTATCCAGAGTGACTTACATTTTAATCTCATTATGCATCTGAGCAGTTTGCTCAAGAGCCCCACTGGAGCAACTTGGTGGTCATGGGGTTTGAACCTAAGTCATGCTGTAATCTAAATAATGTTAAAATCCCCAAATAATAATTAAATGTACACATTTATTAAAAAAAAAAAAGTGAATGCAATATTGGCAATATTCATCTCTTTGGGAATGACAGTCCCCATCTTGCAACTTATATACATTTTGATAGGATGTGATTTGTGAAGGACCTCACGATGGCTTTGTTGCCTAGTTGCCATTGTTGCCTTGCACCTGTGTGTGTGTGTGTCCTGGAATGGATTGGCCTCCTGGGATAGGCTCCAGGTCCCTCACGACGCTGAATACAGGATAACGCGGTATCGATGATGAGCGAGTGAGTAGGTGAATGATGATTTGTGAAGATTTTTTTTTTCGATATATATTCAATATTTCATTTTAATTATCAGCAACAGGTATCCAATGTGCATTAAGTGCTAGGGTAATGCACACAAATGAATTTAGTAAAGATACGTTCCCTTAATCAACATTCCCTCAACTACTGTAGGAGCAGGGAGTAGGGAATACTGTTTAAGTACACCGTGGAACAGAATACAACATTCTTGCTTTTGAATAAGTGGGTGGCACGTTGGAGTTGTGGTTAGCACTAAGGCCTCGCATCTACAAGGTCCATTCGTGCCAAGGTTCGATGTTCTGTGTGCATGGAGTTTACAGCACTTCTTCTTGGTGCTTAGTGGGTTTCCTCCTGGTACTCACACTGTCCAAAGACAAGCAGATTAAGCTAATTGGCTTTTTATGTAGTGTGTGAGTGTGTGTTGGCACCACATCCTGAGTGTATCCCACTGCGTTCCATGAATCCCCAGGGACAGGCTTCCTGTGACCCTGTACAGGATAAGCAGTATAGAGAGTGAATGAGAGAGAGCGTTAGAAAAGTCTGCTGCCACCATGAGGTAAAAGGAAAAATGACAACATACTGACCAACAGGCCACAGAGAACCGACGGGCTAGTTTACATCCGTCCATGAGTTGCATTTGGTCCTGCGGCTGGACTTTGGACTCCATTGTTTTAAAGGCTTTACCATATGAAGGTCCACGAGTTGTTCCCATGCACAAAGCTTCAATGTAGAACCACATTTGCCAGAGATAATGTACTAGCCCATGAAAGTGAGTAAATCAAGTTGGGATTGTGGTTATCCATCTGGTGGAGTGACTAACACTGGCTCTTTAGCCTTGTCCCCAGCTGTGTGTCTGTTCCCCGTGTGGGTGTAATTAGCCAAGCTGATTAGCAGGTCCTGTAGAAAGTGCGTGGGGTGAGAATGAGAGAACAGCGGGATGAGAGGTGGGCTGGAGATGCATCGATAATTATAAAGACAGTGTTAATAGTGTCAACTACGGAGGACTGAGCCAGAGATCCAGCGACATGGAGAAACTGTAAAGCTGCGCTCCTTTATAATGTATCTTACTGTACAGTAGTCTAAAAAAGGATGCATTCCAATCTGGCTGTGGTTCCTAATATACTGGACAATTGAAATGAAACACCAAGATGGACTTTTTAAATCCTGGTTAGGTCAGGGTTCTTTAGGGACCTTCATTTCCAGAAGCTTGCAATTTCAAGTGTAGAATACTGTACAAACCACAACAAACCACAGAATCTAGTAATGTCTTTTGGTTTGCTGAACCTTTTTAAGCAAAGATTAACAAAAGTATGACTTTAATGTATTGCAATATACATCATTCAGCCATGTTAACAGCTCGCTTATGCAACTACCCAATCTGCCAATCATGGGACTTTAGCAGAATTATAAGAGTTTCTTGATGTTCACTTTAAACATCCAATTAGGGGAAAAAATGTGATGTCAGATTTTGACTGTGACTTTTGCTGCTGGCGATGAACAGACTGGCGTGATTACTTTAGAAATCTCCTGGGAGTTTTATGCTAAAAAAAAAGAAAAAAAAAAGCATAAAGCGTAGAGTTTACAGTATATGAATAGTTGTAATGTATATATGTGTACAAGTATTACAAAGAAACATTCAACCTATGTTCAGTGTTCAATGTCAAAGAAAGAAAGAAAGAAAGAAAGAGCTACTGTTGGAAAAAAGAAACAAACAGTCAATTAATTATAAATTAATCGACTGTAGAAAGACATTCTGATTAATGCAACCAGTGGATTTTTTTCACATTCTCTGAAAGCCATGATAATTGAATATTTACATTGCATTGGTGAAATTGAACGTGAATAAATGCAGGTGTGTTGGTTTTGCAGCCAGGGTCTATAAACCTATTCCTTTAGGTTTAGTCCATTAAATTTTTTTCTTCTTCTTCTTCTTTTTTTTTTTTACACATTTCTGGCGATTTTCATGACATTAATTGACATTACAAAATCTGTCAATCTGAACAGTGACAGTTATTTATGAGGGTCATTTATGATCAGGCATTGCAGCTGTTTGGTATAATATGATACATATGTTCTATCAGTCTTTCAGGTGTTCTAGCAATCGTTAATTACACTAACTGATAAGGAAGGGAGAGCAGCTGCCTGCCAAAACCCCACATTCAAAACAAGACACAGAAGCACTTTTAGCAAGAAAACACATTTGATACGGTTATGCCTCTTAATCAGCACTCCTATCTCCTTACTAGCTTCTAAGTTGTTCTGACTTGACTCAGAACTATCTGTGCTCTATTCATGGCTAATGCGAGCTACAAAGCTAACTAGCTTCTAACACTATATGCTGACTCATCAATCCTTCTATCCCCTGGAAATCTGGAAGTTACAGTAGCTGACAATTTGAAGCAGATTAATATAAAAATAAATCCCTTATGTTTCTCAGAACTGTACAAGACCTTCATGGTTTAAGAGTTTAAAACTACTTTCACCCCCATTAATTATACTCACTGAGTCACGGAAGTACAGTGGAACCTCAGATTGCGAGTAACGTGGTTTACGAGTGTTCCGCAAACCGAGCAAAGATTTTTAATAATTTTTTATTCGGAAACCGAGCAAGTATTAGTTTATGAGCGCCGAGTATCATGCTTCACCCATGCGACTCTTATTTTGACACCGAGCATCACTCTCTCACCTTTTCCCCTTTAAAAAGTGAGTCTGTTAATATACGCTCATGTCAGTCTCAAAGATTTCTTTTTTTCCTGTTAAAACGGTGTTTCCGTTGTGTGAGTGTTTGTTGTGAATCTTAAAAAGCGAGGTGGGGAGAGGGAGGAGGAGTGTTACTGTGTAAAACGAGGCAAGGGAAGGGGCTAATTCCACACACACACACACACACACACACACACGCACACACACACGGCGCCAGCGCGCACCAACGGAAACACTTATCTGTCAGGATTTATTTGTACTTTTTTTAAAGGTAAAGTGCAGGGTTCAATTTGTTTTATTTTCATTTTATAGATTGTATTAATTATTTTTATGTATTTATTTTTGGGGCTGTGGAACGAATAATTTGAGTTTTTATTATTTCTTATGGGAAATGTTGATTTGGTTTAAGAGTGTTTTGGAATACGAGCCCACTTCCGAAACGAATTATGCTCGTAATCCAAGGTTCCACTGTATAAATAAATTAAAAGAATGATGTTTGTTGATTTGTTATATCAAAGCAACATCGCACTCAAGTGTGTACTGAATATCAACGCACCATGTTGCCGCATGATAGCTGTGCTGATATTCTGCACAACAGCACTGCCTCCTGTTTATTGTATAAATACAGAATATGCTTTGGCAATTTTTGCTTTGTAGGAAGAAAACTCCTTATGAGTGCATTAAGTCATTAGATTAGAAATGCAGAAGCCCTTTTGGTTTTGCAACAACAGCAGCTCAGCTGCTTTAATGGTTTGCGTACAGTATTTGTATCTACAGACTTTGAAAGGCTAATATGATTAAAATTCCWTGAACTTTTTTGTAATATCTTAATATTAATTAAATGTAATAAACTTAATGAGCAAGGTTCGAAATGGGATTCTGTCCGAAAAAATTCTCAACCTCTAGCTGGGACATTTTAATACACCACAATGCTATTGAATTCTCTGTTCTGATTTGTCAGAAGCAACTGATTAATTAAAGTATAGTGTGTTGTCCTTTAATTAATAGTCAACTGTCATTTGGGGAAAATTGGCATACAATTCTGAGCTGTTATTGGAAAAACAAGAACTTCAGCATAGGGCATGGGATGAGGGGTATCTCAGTGGTTAAGGTTTTGGCCTACTGATCGGAATGTGCCAGGTTCAAACCCCAGTAGCAACGAAGTTGAAACTTTTGGGCCCTTGAGCAAGGCCCTTAATCATATGTCGAAAAATGAGATGAAATGTAAGTCGCTATTGATAAGGTCCTCTGCCAAATGCTAAAATGTAAGAGCAACACCTCTTTAGGTTGGGCTGCATCCTACTGTAACGCTACTTTCATAGTCAGTCCAAGTCGCTATAATATAGATGTTAATCACTAACGTATTAATGCTCCAGACCTCTAGCATTTGTGGGAAATGTGATTCATGTTATTTACGATATGTGATATTGCCATCAGCAGGTCATAAAAACATGAAAAGTGCAAAGGCTGCTGATGGGTTAATACC
The DNA here is from genome assembly GCA_003987875.1 of Clarias batrachus. Classification (NCBI taxonomy): domain Eukaryota; kingdom Metazoa; phylum Chordata; class Actinopteri; order Siluriformes; family Clariidae; genus Clarias; species Clarias batrachus. The sequence continues at coordinate 359,503 of QMIH01000399.1, read as the reverse complement.
CAATGGAGATCCACTGCAGAGAGATGATGTGCTCATGCTTACTTTAGCAGCGTTTCTAAAGTTTTAAGGCTACAGATATGCAATTTCTAGTAAATAACACTGAAAATGGACTTATTAACAAAGTAATTACAGTAACGAGGTGGCACGGTCAGCAACATGTCCTGCAATTAGACCCTATAAAGGATGCTGATGATGCTTAAAAATATCTTACATGTTAATCAAATTCAAAATCCACATTTCTGATAAGCACACAGAATGTCTTCTTACTAGTTCACATTGCTGAGGACTGGTCTGATTTTTGCAGGCTGGAGATTTCTAGTATATGAGGCACTTCATGTTCTACTAGTGCTTGTCTGCCTCTTCATCCGTCACAGAAACGCCCACTCTTTTTCTCATTTGAGAAGTGAAGTTTCTCATTGTTTTCGTTTATCTCACATCCTACGTGATTAAACTCTGTAAATATGTCTCTTTTTTTTACTGCACTACATTTCTGAAACACAACAGTTGTTGTCAGAGGTGGGCAAAGTACACAAATCATGTAATTGAGTAAAAGTAGAGATAAAATATTATTCAAGTAACAGTAGAAGTCCTCCATGCACATTTCTACGCGTGCAAAAGAACAACGCATGCACATTTCTACGCGTGCAAGTGATTTTCAAGGTACTTACCTTGAAATTCACTTGCATATCAAAAGTATTAAACTTGTATTAGCTTACAGTAACCTACAGTAAAAGCTATAGTAGTAGAGTCAGCTACATGATTAAGGTAGGCAAATCGTGCAATTATGCATAATAGCCATCAGGATTCCCACTTCAAATACAACACACCACACTGTAAATGTAATGCAATACCATGCAGAAATGTAGTGAAGTAGAAAGTACAGATATGTGACGTATGCAAAAATATCCACTAATAAAACGACTCAAGTAAAGTACAACTATGTACATGTATTTAAATACAGTATTTAGTCAATGTACTTACTGTATTCCATCGTTGCCAAAGAACAACTTTCAAACTAGTGAAAACAAAACAAAACAAAAAGCGCTTTAAGGTCTGTTTATTGATGATCTTGTCGGGTAAAACTTCAAAGCCTGCAGTGGTTGCTGGTGCTTTCCGCTGACAGAGCACTTCCAGTGAGTTTCTGATGCCCTGTTTACTTTTATCTAATGTGCCCTCGTACACTTACCCCGGTCGTTTCCACTTTAGTGGAATCACTGTTCACATATTAAAGACTGTTCCAATACTTTACCAGCTTGAAAAGAGTACATTAAATGACCCCTTGCAAGCCCAGGGGATCGAGTCAGCATAATCGTAAAACATCAGACGCAGAAGGTCTTGTGATCTGAGGCTATTTCTGTTTTAGGCAGCAAAACAATCCGGACAAGTAAAAGGCAAAGTAAAAAATATAGACTGTACTGCTACTTATTATTTTTTTGTGTGTTTATGTTTGTTATTATGGGAAAAAAATGATGAAATGATGGGGAGGCGTGATGAATAAAAGTCTGACATTAAGCAGAGTTACTGCTACTAACCTGGAGTTAATTTTTTCAAGAAACATTGACCATCATTTCCATTGCAATCATATGAGATGTTCGAAATGAAATTTTAAATAACAACAACAACAAAAACAACAATGACAACAACAACATCGACAAAACTGGTTCTCCATACTACAGGTACCTTGGCACCAAAAAACAAGTTTACCAACTGCATGTTGCAATGCACGTATTTTTAAATGTGTGCATTTAAAGAGCTCATACAGAAAAGGTCAGCTAATTTTACCAACAGGAATTGTGGAAATGATCCTCTGGAGTCTAGAAATATATGGAGTCGTCTTTAAATAGCTTAGCACTGGATGACCTAGAGAACATTTGAGCTGCTGATCTGGGATCAAGTTTTATTGTCTTTGAATACCATGAACAGAAATTGATCTTTCCTCTTTTCCTTTGTTATAATCTGCCTGGGTTTGTAGTTGTATTGACTTCTTTATATACATGAGTCAAACACACATACGTAATGTAACTTTCTTCTGTTTCCAGCATCATGATGGTGACAGTGGCGCGCTGTGTCTAAAAAACAGGTCGTCCTTCGAGCACCAGCACCACCATCTGTTACACTGCCTGGAGAAGACTACGGTAAGAGTTCAACTAAGGTTCAAAAGGCCATGAAATAGCTTTGGGCACAGAGTGACACATTTTTAATGGCAGGGAAAATACAGAACTGGCAACCCTGAATAAGAATTAGCTTAGTCTGTTAAACTCTACAGCAATCAGTAAGAAAGTGTGCATTTTTCCTTTCTTCTGTCCTCCGTTAGCATCTTGTCATTGTCGCAAAACTGTGTAAATGTGCACACTTCAGTTTTTTGCGCTTCTCATTTTAAAAGTTTTTAGGTAAAATACTATATAATCTATCTATACATTTAATAAAAATGTAAAGTTGAATGTACTGTTGTAGATTGTAGATATTTACAAAAACATTATTTGGTGGAATGTAAGATGAGTAATAGAACACATCAAGATGTTTTTTGGAATTTTTCTCTTTCTGTTTGACGGTTTGTTTGTGCACGCATCAGGTAAAAACTATTGAACAAATTTTAATGGGGTTTTCACAGGAGTATTTGGCCGAGCTTGAGATAACATATAGGCTTTGTTTCTTGGCAATCGGCCCATGGGAAGAGAAGATATGCTACTTTGAAATTTAAATGGAAAGCGCTCTTATACAGTATTGTTAAAACAAAAAAATTTTAAAAGCTTGAAAAAAGCTTTACTTCATCTCAAAATTCAACAGATGGCGCTGCACATTTTTTATTGTGCACTTATGTGTGTGGAAGTGAAATCTATTTAATGAACGCGATCTCACACCTTCTTTCTGCGTAACCTTCTTTCACGGTACCAAAAAGTCAATAATTGCTGCACAAGGAATTGTGCTATGTAACTGCATACATACAGTTCTTATATACATACAGTATATATAAATGCATTAAAAATATTTACTTGTATATGTACATACAGTACATAATAATATACATATCTGTCCTGTATATAAAAAGCACAGTATAATGCACATACTTCAAATTTATATATGCCAATGCATTATATTACATTATACATTCTGTATGGCTCATTTTTATTGGAGAAGAAATAAACCCATTTGGAAGAATTGTGAATGATAAATTCAAGTTATCTGTAAAGAGCGAGATTAAAAAAGTGGATAACCCCTAGCTTGTCATATGACTTGTCCTTTCATTCTTCCACAGAACCATGAGTTTACCGATGAAATGACCTACAGTGAGATGTGTATGACAGAGTCAGTGGGCTTCCGAACCAGCCGCAGCACCTCAATCTCCAGCCAACAGGGTGTCTCGACCTCTTGCTGTCCTCGCCGAGCTAAGAGGAGAGCCATCCGCCTGGCCAACTCCACCGTATCAGTGAGCCGCGGCAGCATCCAGGAGCTCGATACACTGCATGTGCACAAGAGCCCATCTGGTCCTCAGAGGTACTTGGTACTCACATCATCATCATCATCATCATCATCATCATCATAAAAAAAAAACACTCAGGACAAATTACAGCTTGATTTGGTCAGATTGTAGTGGTCATGTGACACCCGCCAGGTGTAAACTGATAATGACATCATTTGTGAACCACGATGGTTTTCATTTCATTTAGATATAGCGGGATTAAAGTCCACTCTGAAACACACTGAAATGTTTAGAATGTTTGAAGTGACAACAGTATTAGCTATGGAGTGAAGAGTTAGCAGTTGTGTGCCGCACTGATGGACAGAGCTAGCTCAAATAGAAGGAAACATTTCAACAATTACCATTTAAACATTACTATCTAATACGTAGAGTCATAAGTAATAAGATTCATTTAGTGAAGCTTCTTTACTCACTTTTCTTACCCAGTTTTACATCATATTAATGAGAAGTCGAATGCAGAAGTGGTGGGGACATTTATGCAAATGCTGGACTGAAAAGTCCAATTATATAATGCAGCTCTACAATGCAGTTCTGACAGAGACTCGGGATGGATAATTAGCAATCTAAGACAAAACGGTGATACATTTTCAAAGCTGAATCTTAGAAAGCTGATCTGTATGAACAGTTTACAGCCGTGACCAAAAGTTTTGAAAATGACACAAATATTGTGTCATAATATTCACAAAGTCTGCTGCTACAGTGTTTTTAGATCTTTCTGTCAGATGTTACTGTGGTATACTGAAGTATAATTACAAGCAGTTCGTAACTGTCAAAGGCTTTTTTCACTCACTCACTCATCATCTATACCGTTTTATCCTGTATTCAGGGTCACAGGGGGACTGGAGCCCATCCCAGGAGACTTAGGGCACGAGGCAGGCTACACCCTGGACAGGGTGCCAATCCAACGCAGGGCAAAAGACTTTTATTAACAACCACATTACGTTTATTCAAAGAGTCGATATTTGCAGTGTTGATCCGTCTTTTTCAAGATCTCTGCAATTCGGCCTGACATGCTGTCAATCAACATCTGGGCCACACCCTGACTGTTGGCAGCCCAGTCCTGCATAATCAGTTTGTCAGAATTTGTGGGGTTTTGTTTGTCCACCCGCTTCTTGAGGATTGACCACAAGTTCTTAATAGGAATAACGTCTGGGGAGTTTCCTGGCCATGGATTTCCCAAAATTTCATTGTTTTGTTCCTCAAGCCACTGGTAGATCATGGCTGTGTTCTTAGTCAAAATTGTGAGTGAGTCCACTCCCTTGACTGAGAAGCAACCACACACATGAATGGCATGTCACAGGACTGATGGTAGCGCTCCCCTTTTGTCAATAAAAGAAGCCTTTGACCCTAATGAAATGCTTGTAATTATGCTTTGTTATATCATACTGTAGCATCATTTGACAAAAGGGTCTAAAAACATTGAAACAGCAGACATCGTGACAATTAATATTTGTGTCATTCTCCAAACTCCAAATTCTCCATTCTCCTTTTGGCCACATTGTGGGTAATGTACTGTAGGAAACTGATAACCAATAAGTCAAGTACCTTGCTTCTGGAGCCTAAACAGTCATTTATACAGTAGATTATCAGTTTTTAAAGAAAAAAAAAGAGAAAAAAAACTTTTGAAAATCAGTAAGTCTGCTTTTTTACAGTTTATACTGTAGCTAGAGTTTTTAAATTGGACAACCTGAATTTCTTCTCGTTCACGGCCTAGATAGATAGATAGATAGATATGCTTTATTGATCTCATGAGGGAAAGTTATTCTATTACAGCACAAAAATAAAATATATATATATAATATAAATAAAAAATATTTTTAAAAAAATGAATAAATACAAAATTTGCACTTCAAAATACGAAAAAGAGATTTACCTCATTTACAGTACAGTGTTGTGTTTGTGTCATATATTGTATAATTGATGGTTTAATTTTTAGTTTTCCAATTAAAACATATTCATTTGTACAGTATATCAGTGCATTGTTCTTGAATTTCCTATGCCCATAAGTACTTAATGTTGTAAAACATCTGTTCAAACAGAGTTTATTTAATGAAAGGTTCAGAACTAACAATAAGATCTGCTCATGGGCCCAGAATGAACACATACAGTAAGATCACAGCACAATGTTATGTCGCCCTCTAATGGTTGCATTGGAAGACCGCTAGGGTTTTTACCAGGTTGTCATTCTAAAATAGAATTTTAATTAAAATCTATTTAGATATCATTACTAAACTGTTCAAATTAGCAATGTCACTTGAGGGGGAACAATCTTTTTATTTCACAATTCAAACTAGTTAATGTCAAACTTAAGGCCATAAAACGAAAAACACAAGCTTCCAGCATTTTAGCATGCCATCAGAATGTCAATATTAAACTGATTAAAAACAACAATCGCACATGGTCAGCGTTACAAATGTTTGCTAAGGTTTTTGACCAAATAATGCTCTTAGGTGTAGGTGAAGGTGTAGCCAGAATGCCATGGTTCACTCCACTCCTCCAAGTCCTTAATGCCTACATATTATAATTAATCTTAATTAGTCGTTGCAGCCCTAGCACATAACTTACACATCATTCTTATTATATATTCTTTTTACTCTTTTTTGTACCAGCATACCCCTTGGTCATGTCTTCCATGTATTCCATGTAACATTACATGACAAATAAGGCAAACTGCTAATATTCTGACAAAGGACGTTTTCTATGTTTTTACGTCTCTCTCAAACAGTCGCTCGAGCCTCAACGCCAGGACAGAAGACCTGAAGTTAAACTGTGAGCAGCGAGACTTCACGGCAGCCATCATTAGCATTCCCACACCTCCAGCCAACACGCCTGATGAAAGCCTGCCGTCGTCACCTGCCATCCCAGGCATTTTGCGCAACTCCCGCTGCTCCTACACTCACGAGACCGTCAAGATATCGTCCTTATAACGAAACCGCCTCCAAGCACAGAGCTTTCCTCCAATGCACAAACGAGAAGGAGGGAGCTTTTCCTGTCTGACTTAACACCAGAACATCATCCCAAGATACAATGCATTTGACAAAGGCACCCAGCAATGGCTTTATCCCAAACTCAAAGCTCCTTCAAGGTCCTGTGAGAATAAATAATCAGGAAACCGGGACGTGAACTGATGCAGGTTTAATTACAGCCTTTTTTGCAGGACTGTTTGTTGGTCATTTATGATATTATAATTATCGGACATCCTGCCTTTCTTGGGGGGGGGGGGGGGGAAGGAAAAAAGACAAGGAAAATGACAAAAACTGTTCCTTTTTTTTTTTTTTGCTGAAAATAATACTGGATGAATGAGTGTGTGCAATCACAGGGCCAGAATTAAGAGTATGAAGACGGAACTCTATTCCTAAACAAATCTATCTCTAGAGGAAACGACATACAAATACTGTATCCTGCAATTCACAAAAAAACAAACAAAAAAAAAGTTACGGATATTATGGTTGAGACTCAGCGGGTCAGTATACGTATATGTATCATAATTTGTATCATACATCACATGCATCTTCCAACTTTACCAAAAAAAAAAAAGTCATCAGTGCCTCCCTACTCAGACATGCATGTTATTGTGCAGTAGATTGCAGAGAATGGAGCAGCTCAAACGCTATTCCCACATATTCTTTTTTTTGCATGATAATTCCCCCACTGTTTTGTTTTTTCCTATTTTATTACATAAAAAAACTTAAATTACATCAATTAAAAAAAAACATGTTTTACTGATGCAAAGGTGTTCAGTAACGTAAAAAAAAAACATTCAGGCATGACTCTGCAAAAATCTCTGTCAGGACATACATGGGTGTATGCAGGGGTGATGGGAGTGATGATTGTAGAAAGGATTTGTGTACATTAATCACAAATATGCATGGATACCGTTATAGGTATGATTTTCTTTTTCCTTTATATATCCTTTATATATACATCGATCAGCCACAGCACTAACATTATGTTCAAATATAATACATATTATATATTTATATAATTATTATATTAAAAATAAATATATTGAATAAAATCGATTATCAATTATATAACAGTAAACTGGCGGTGACAAGATCATGGTCCAATCCCACAGAAAAGCACAAATTATTGAGAAAAGTCAATTCTGGTTCTGATAGAAAAGTATCCCAACACCCAGTGGCATGTTGGCTTGGGGATTACTGTAGCATTATCGACTTGAACCTCCAAGCTTGATTCCCACTTACATGGAGTTTGCATGTTCTCCCCGTGCTTGGTGGGTTTCCTTCCACAGTCCAAAGACATGCAGATTAGGCTAATTGGTATTACTAAATTGCCCGTAGTGTGTGAATGTGTGTGTGAATGTCCTCCACTGTCCCTAGTTGGACTACAGGGGATCCTAGATAAATGGATGGATGGGTGGATGGATGGAAACTCTCCTGACCTCAATCCAGACGAGCATCCATAAAATGGACCAGACAAGTCACCCACCCCGCATCACCCAAAGGCTCCAAAGTTAACGTCCCGGTGCCAGACACCACACTACAGCGCCCCCAGAGGTCATGAGATGCCTTGGCTGCACAATATTGGGCAAAATGTTTTATACTTTAATGTTATGGCTGATCTGTGTATATTGTTTTTTACATTCATTGCTCCTTTGGGAAATCGCTGGCACTTTATCGTATGACATTATGAATGAAGGTAGATAAAGGGTGAAGGAATTTGTTACTGTCATTTGCTTTAACTGAATCCGTAATGTAATACTTTTATGGAGTTAGTTTAACTTCATCTCAGTTAGCCTTGTGTTTTTGTGCATTTATTTTCTCTCTTTTTTTACTACTGTGATGCATCAGTGCTGCCAGTCTTTAATACGTGCACTTTAGTATGTTCTCATTCAGGCGCTTATATTATGATTTTCTGATGATTCACATGCAGCAATGAAACTGGCAATAAAAAAAAACATCATTATTTTAGTAAAAATGTTTAATATTCCATAAAACTACTTGCACTTGACTGTGATGGCAAATGTACTCTGCGACTCTGTTTACAGGTATTGTTCCAAAATTATTTGTACTTTTGTTAGTTTTTTTGATTGTTTGCCGGCGATTGTATCCTGAGCCGTAAGGTAGTGAGCGCGGACATGCTGCGACGGCAACCTCCATGTCAGCGTACAGTACACAGACTGGATGGACATGATCGCAGTAGGAGGATGAAGGAGTGTGAGATCTGAAAAGCACAGAGGTGTACAGTCTATTCCACCAATAAAGTGAACAGAACTTAGCAAACTCAGTCTGTGGATTCATTCAGAGCTTTGAACAAGTGCAGGTTTTTGAAAAGAAAAGAAATATTTAGCCAATGTATATGCTGTGTTCTGATCGATATATTTGGTCATTTTAATTTCTTTTACACAATTTAAATTTGTTTTACTTTTATTAGCATCCTGGACTCCTTATTAACCTTTATGGTTATTTATTTATTTATTTTTTGTGATGCTTGTCTAAGTGCACTGTTAGAGAACGCCAACCTGTTCTAAACATCCCAGCAAGAATTTTTGGTTGTCAAAACATTTGATGTTGTGATGTGAATTTGGTAATGTTTCAGATGGCCAGACAAAATTGGTATTACGTTGTTTTTCATCCACCCACCCATCCATCCATCCATCCATCCATCCCAGAACCTTTGTAGTCCAACTAGGGACAGTGGAGGCCAATGGTGACCATTGTATTTACAATTGAAATTCAGAAAAGTTGGGACTTTTTAAAAACATTTTTAATAAAATGACTTTCAAATCACATGAGCCAATATTCCAATATTTTTTCCAAAAGTGCAGAAGACCTTTGTTGGATGCCCCTGGTCTTTGGGCCCACAGAAGACACTATAGTACATCACTCATCTGCATTATTGTCTCACTGACATTACTAAATGTGCCCAGGAATACTTCCAGAAACCAGTGTCGGTAAACACAATCCATCTTGCCATCTGCAGATGCCAACTAAAGCTCTATCATGCAAAAAGGAAGCCATATGTGAACATGGTCTAGAAGTGCCATCGTGTCCTGTGGCCGAAGGCTCATTTAAAATGGACTGTTTCAAAGTGGAAAAATGTTCTATGGTCAGACGAGTACAAATTTGACATTCTTGTTGGAAATCATGGATGCCATGTCCTCCCGGCTAAAGAAGAGGGAGACCTTTCAGCATGTTATCAGCATTCAGTTCAAAAGCCAGCATCTCCGATGGTATGGGGGTTCATAAATCCATAAATGCATACTGTATGGGCACCTTGCATGTTTTGGCAGACACTATGATTGATGAACGATATGTAAAAGTTTATTTAACAAAGTCTATTTCAGGGAAGGCCTTGTTTATTTCAGCAGGACAATCTAAAACAACATATTGCAGCTATTACGACAGCATGGCTTCGTAGTAGAAGAATTCGGGTGCTGAATTTGCATGTCTGCAGTCCAGATCTTTCACCTATAGAGAATATTTGGTGCATCATTGATGGTGCTGGAAACCTATATCATGACCAAATGGGACCAAATCCCAGTACCAGAACTTCAGAAACTCATAACCTTAATGCCCAGACATCTTCAAACTGTTTTGAAACGAAGAGGAGATGCTACACCATGGTACGGTAAACATGCCCCTGTTCCAACTGTTTTGAGACCTCTAGGAATCACGGCATCAAATTTGATATGAGCTAATTTTGTGAATAAAATTGTTTTAGTTTAAACATTATGTTTAAATATGTACTATGTACTGTACAGTATATTGTAAATAAAATATTGGCCCAAAAAAACGTCACAACTTTTCCAGAATTCAGGTTGTATTCCCATTTTTAGAACCATGGCAGGACCTCCAGTCAACATTCATACACTATGGGCAATTTGGGAATGGCAATTGTCCTAATCTGAATATCTTTGGACTATGGGAGGAAACTCACTAAGCATGGGGAGAACATGCAACCTCCATCGACACGGACCACGAGGCGGGAATCGAACCCGGACCCTGGAGGTGCAAGTTGACAGTGCTAACCACTACGTCATTGTGCATCCAGCCTATTCAAAGTACACAGCGATGGGATAACAAATGCCCCTAAACCAATGTTGCAAAAACCAACTTGATGGCTGTTCAGGGCTTGAACACTAGTCTCTATGGTGGGAGCTCACAGGAAACATAATTTTGGAGTTTTGCAATAAATGTGCATACATAAAAACAAACACCACAAACACAATATACCATAGAGCAATTTGGGAACTACTGTAAAATGGACCTCAGTAATACAGGTATGTAAAGTGAAACAGAGAGGTAACATTACAACACTAAGAGATGTGTGATATGAGACACACGTGCTGTTACTGTATGTCTGTCCCATTCTCGTTTCAGAATTGTAAACCCTGTTAGAAAATGATGGGTGCAGCTACAAATTGTGCGATTTTTTGAGGCTGTATTTGCAACTTTATGTTTGGGCCATTCATTTTCTCAACTTGATTTTGAGGTAATTCTAACTTTCAATAACATTGTCATCCCGATGTTGAATGTTAACGCAATGTCATTACAACCAATTTACAATCCAACATTCATCCAACGAACATTAGGGTTCGTGCTGGGATGCGGTGCATATGGAGTTAAGGCAATGACAGGTTGCCAGAGCTTTTACAGCAATGTCGAGCTGTGGTGTAATGAGAGCGGTGGTGCTAAGGCTCAGGTTAAACCCACAGCGCAAAGACATATTAGATAACACTAGTGAAAAATGGGTCAGTATGCAATGATGCCAAGTGTTGCATAAGCAATCAGGAGAGAGCGAAAAAAAAAAAAATTACAAACCCAGATGTCACGGTAGTCAAAAGGTGAACGAAAAAGAAAAGCAGAAGAAAGAAAGTCCAAAAACAGAAAAGCAACTAGCAATCATTATCTATGGTATTACCCCTCAGTAGTCAAGGTGGGTAAAATATATCAAGCTAAGAAAGAGAAGGGACTCATTTTGGAATAGGAGTATGTGAGAGTGCTTATGATACCTCTCCGTTTGGAGATAGCATGGGATTATTAATTAAGGAACTAAAGGGAAACCAAAAGAAAACAGAGCTGCGCTGTCTATGCGAGAATGGACGAGAATGGACGCTCTCGAAACTAAAAATAAAAATGTTCATTTATTTGAGAGAGAGAGGGGTTTGTGTCTTTTTGTATTTTACTTAACCTGAGAACGTGCGCTTAAAAGGACAGTGTGCCGCTCTCTCTCTCTCTCTCTCTCTCTCTCTCTCTCTCTCTCTTTTTACTGGTGCTAACTAATATTCGCACAAAGTGCTGAGGTAACATTTCCCTTAAATAAACGCTGATTGCAGCATTGCCTGGCAACCACGTGTCTATAAATGGCCGCGCCTTTGCCTGTCCAGAACTCCGTGTGGTAGCAGCCTGAGGATCCACCCAAAGCATTTTCACACGGTTCTGTCCCTTGTGAGAAATTTTAAGCATAGGTCTGTTGTTCTGTTAGCAGATAATTTAGCTTCTAACTTATGCGTAAAGCTAGCAAATGTATCTACAATTATCTAAAAATTCCTACATTCTTATAAGATTGCAATAAACCAGTATAAGATTATTAAACCTATCTCTAGAAATATGTTGCTAATTAAAACAGAATTGTCTAAAAATAGGTTATTAATCTTATATTTGACATGTTGTAATCTTATATATTAAAGAAAAATAGACATATTTGACTATATTCTTGACTACTAAAATGTAAAAAGTTTTTTGCTGATTTTTGCAATTACAATTTAACAGCATGTAGGGATGACAGAAGGTTTAGGAAAAAAATCTTCACAAAAACGTGCAAGTAGATGGATAGCATTAAATTTTTCTGTTACAGTTCTTAAAGAGAAACTTAGTCATGATCTACTGGACAATGATACAAAAAATATTAAAATGGTATGCAGCTGCAAGTGAATATCAAATGTAAAAGGGCTGTCCGGTTCAATCTCGAGCTTATTAAGTTTCTCTGAATGTTTAAAAAAAATTATATATTCAGCCATTTCATTTTTTTGTCCACTGATTTGTTTTACTTTAATTAGGGTCCTAGACACAGATTACACATCTTATTGGCCCTTTATTATTATTATTTTTGTTTTGTTTATTTCCCTCGAATGTTCTAATGTATCTAAGAGGAAGATTGCATATGAAATCCTTCTTTGGTTGTTGCAAATGTAGATACCATAAAAACCGTTTTGCTTTTCCCGCCAAAATGCCATGGTGATACTTGTCTAGCACACTGTTAGAGAACCTCAACCTGTTAACCTCAAGTTGTTTTAAACAACTCAGCAGTAATTTCTTGCTCGTTGTGATGTTACTTTAGCAATGTAACAGATGGTGAGACAAAGTCAGTTTGCATGGGCTTTGCTTCCTAATACATGCCTAAGGCTATGCCAGCCTGAGAGTGTGTGTGAGCAATGAATGATGTGTTTCCAATTCACATGCAGCGTTCTTCTGGATCTACCACTACTTTAACCAGAATGAAGAGGTTAATAAACATAAGTGAGATAATCTAGAGATAAAAGCTAATAGCTAGTAAATAATTCCCATTTTTAAATGTGCAAATAGAAACACTATGGAGTAGCAGTCAAAACTTTCATCTATTATTATTTTATATAATATGTTTACAGAGAAACAGTCTATCTAGAAATGTCAACCACCTTGTGACTTTGAGAACTTTCCAACTTACTTTTTTAGATATTAAATTTAGAGACCATCATAGTCGCTCTCTCTCTCTCCCACACACACACACGCACACGCACACGCACACGCACACACACACACACACACACACACACACACACACACACACACTCACTCGCATCTCTCGGTAGGTTGCATAACCACAAAGCCACAGCACACTCCCTCACATGTTTCCCCTGAACAGGCACTTCTCATAACACCCTGTGATGTGATCTTCAAACCACACAGTGGTAACTTTATTGATTTATTATTTTTCTAAAACAGAAAGAAGTCTTTAATATTAAGCTGAAGAACATTAATAAGTTTCTGTTTCCTTTGAAGAAAAAAAAGACTATTTAAATAATTCACTTCTAATTGTAAAACTGTGAACATTCAGAACAATAATATTCTTCCTTATGATGGAGAAGCTGCCTAAACATCCGAGCTTTAAACTGAACATAACATCGTTTTATAAAACATTTTTTAAGAGTTGTGTTAGAATGGCACAGTGCAAGAACGATTTAGGGCAGAAGACATTGTACTTAGCAGAATTATAAAATTATAGAATATAGAATAATAGAATCATACTGAATATTCAAGAGTCAGACAGAATTTTAAAAAATTACAAATTTTATTTGTTAGGTTATTTTATTTGTTACAAATTTTATTAGTTACTTAGACTTTGATAGTTTGCATTTTATTTATTTATTTAAAATGCCAATAAATTGCTAACAATATAAAATGTGCAATTATCACAGTTGAATTACATTTATTTATTTATTTATTTATTTATTTATTTTTACGAAGCTTCTTTTTAGACTGTATAAATCATATTCTTATGAGGTTTTACTTGGTAACTACATTAGTTTTAAACTTAGCTTTTAATATCTGCAGCATTTTCTATATACAGTATAAGGGTGTTGTTCGTAATTACTGTTTGTGAATTTCCATATATACACTGCTGTAGAAAATGTTTTAGACACCTTGTGTTTCTTTTTATGATAAACTTTGTTTATTTTAACTATGTTAATTTTATATACACACGGACAAAAAAGACATTTTGATTTCCAACTATTTGTGTTCCAAAAACAAAAAAAGAACAGGAAAGTATCTATAGGGCAGAAAAGAAATCAGCACATTATTTAAAATATCACTATTTCAGAAGAAAAAAAAAGCGTCTGGGTTTTGCTGCATGACAGAAAGAAGCAGGTGCGACAGTCAGACTCAGACAGACTGTTACTGGTAATGCAAGGATGTTCAGGAAAACTAATCAGCGAATGTCCTTTTAAAATTGCACACATTGTACCTGAGACTATATTATAAGCAATGGGTCATCACAGAAATTATAAACTTTTTTCATTAAATATTGTTTACAGTTTATTATAGTATTTTAATGCAGAAACTTCACATCTTGCTCTTCAGCATTATCTGCATTCAGTATGCCTTTGTCTTTTGTACAGTACTATTGATACAAGTATACTTCGTTTATTTATTGTCTTCTTTTGTTACATTTTTTAAGTATTTGTGTCTGTTTCACATTTACAGTATGACTGTTTATTGTCTGTGATATTAAATGCTGCTGCAGAAATGCACATTGCTTTGGGATTAATTAGTATTTATCCTATAGTATCTCTTCTTACCTTACCTTAAAACAAAGTGTTTTTTTAACTGCGGCTCTGACAGTATGTCACATTCCAGGATTATATTAATTTCTATATATTAATATGTTATCATTAGACATACAGAGAGGTATGTGTGTATTTGTTAATATAGTGACACCAAAGCTCATTATTATTTTTTAAAAAATAGTTATTTAAAGTTTAAAGACACAGAAATGTCTTCAGAATGGAGTACTTACTAAAAAGAACAAATTTATTGAATACATTTATTTAATAAATAGAAAGGGGTGATATTAGAAGAATTAAATTAGAACTTTTTAAAAATAATATAATTTATAATTTATTTATAATTTATAATTATTGTTAATGATTGTAATATATATCATTAAGCTACATTGGGGGGGCTAGCAGTTTGAAAAAAAAAAGACAAAAAAAATAGCAAACGTAAAGAGTCTAAGCTTATAATTTTTTTTTTTACTTGAAACTCTTTCTAATAATTTGCTTCAAAATCCTACATGCTATAAATCAGGGGTGTCCAAATCCAGTCCTGGAGGGCCAGTGTCCAACACAGTTTGGTGAATCTTCTTCTCAAACACAATAATCTGTTAATTACTAGGTTCAGTGGGTGTGTTTAGGTGTTGGTGAATTACAAACTGTGCTGGTCACTGGCCCTCCAGGACTGGATTTGGACACCCCTGCTATAGATCCTTCACGTTGATCAAGTTTTTTTAAGCAAACAAAGAAACAAACAAACAAACAAAAACAATTATTAATATGAATGCAAATGGCTTGAATGAATAGCAATAAGGACATACAAACATTTAAAAACTCTCAAGTAAATATGAAAGAAATAACCCATAAAGTATTTTCCCTCAAATAATTGACTTTGACACAAATAAACTGTTAGAGAGAAAGCTTATATATAAAGTTTATATAAAGGCTATTATCATAAATTTTGTGCAAGTTGTGTTGTAAAGTTATTAAATTATTTTATCACATCTTACTTGCATTTGTTTGGCGTATAGTGAATATCTAATTTTTATAACCAACATCTAACATGAATGTTTTATAACCAGAAGCTACTATATTGATGGCTGTGACATCACACAGAGTTTAAAAGTGGAGAATTCTTCCTCTATGTCTCTCTCTCTCTCTCTCACTTCACATCAGTGACCATGTGGTTCCTGCTCCTGTGCATCCAACTTACAGCAATACAGGGTAAGTGAACCTTTCTATTATTTTACTTTCTATTAAAATAATATTATTATTACTTTCAACTTTTGAACTGTTGAATTCTAAAGTTTGCTTTCTCCATTATTCTGAGTCACACGCTGATAACCACTATGGCTGAAAAATAATTTGTAAATACAATGTTATCATAAACCAGTTCGATTCCAGTGGTGAGACAGTTGGGACACACAGTGGGGAAAAGTGAGGGCTTTAATATTTAATTGCATTTTATTTATTTGTTTGTTTTGTTCAATTGTAATTCTCTAAAATAGGAAGGCTGTCAATATTCGAATTAAAAAGAAAATTTAATGACATGACATTTAACATTTTAATCATAAATTATTCAGAAAATTGTCAAAGAAGAATAAACAATTCTTCTCAAATTGCCTTCCACTGTGTAATTAGTTAGGGACATTTTTATTAATAATTTTGATATGTCTCTGAGCAGTATTTGATTTATTTTTTTTCATTTGTTACTCCACATATACAATGTATGATCATAGTTGGTGGTGCAGTGGTGTAGTGGTTGGCACTGTGGCCTTGCACATTTCACCTTTGGTTTGTGTATGTGGAGTTTGCATGTTTTGTCTTTGCTTGATTGGTGTCCTCCAGGTTCTCCGGTTTCCTCACACAGTCAAGAAACATGCAGAGTAGGCTGCTTGTCATTTCCAAATTCTTCATGTATTCCCTATGATGGACTAGCACATTACTTTAAATAATATTCAGGGTCACGGATGGCCTGGAGCCTGTCCCAGGAGGCTTAGGGCACAACGCGAAGTACACCCTGGACACGGTGCCAAGCCATTACATAACAATATGAATCAATATGCATACAAATACTGAACTCAATTACAACATATAAAAGTATCACATTGCATTTTTAACAGCAAGCTTTGTTCTTTATGAACACTAAGCAGCTTTAAAAAAAAAAAAACTTTTGTAACAGTTATAATTAGTAATAATTAGTTCCATTAATTATAGTTTCTGTTATTTATATTGAAGAGTGTTGTTCCGGGAGTGCTCAAGTTTGGGGTAACAGATCTGGGAAGATGTTCTAATAGTGGTGTAACAACACTATACCCATTACTAAGTTTCTTATCCATAGTCAGTCAGGCCATGCTCTATCCAGTGACATCTTCGGAAATTATTTTCAATAAAATAAAACATTTTAAGAATAATAAAAAAAATTGCCCATTTACTGTGTCTGAAATTTCAGTCACGTAATGCTAAATAAACGTTAGATAATTGTCAAATAAGGGCGGCACGGTGGTGTAGTGTTTAGTACTGTCGCCTTGCACCTCCAGGGTCCGGGTTCGATCCCCGGCCAGGCTCGATTCTCGTTTCTGTGTCCATGGAGTTTGCATGTTCTCCCCGTGCTTGGTGGGTTTCCTCCGGGTACTCCGGTTTTCTCCCACAGTCCAAAGACATGTAGGTTAGGCTAATTGGCGTTCCCAAATTGACCGTAGTGTGTGAATGAGTGAGTGTGTGTCTGTGCCCTGCTATGGATTGGCACCCTGTCCAGGGTGTACCCTGCCATGTGCCCTAAGTCTCCTGGGATAGGCTCCAGGCCCCCGTGACCCTGAATACAGGATTAAGCGGTATAGATGATGAGTGAGTGAGTAAGCGTCAAATAAAAACAATATCACACTCTCAATCAAGCTTTAGTACCAAATATCTTTACTCATATTTCGTATGAACGCATTTACAGTAAGTTGTGTGAATTTGCTTAAATCTAGTATATTTTTTGTGTCCTATAGCACATAAATTCCTGTGTAGAAAAGTTACAAGAATGCATTTATTTTTTTGGATCTAAAAGGCAAGCACTCTATTTATTTATTTATTTATTTGTTCATTTTGTGCAAAAAAACAAAGCAATCTATATATTTTCCTGTAATAAAGAAAACATTTACTACTTTGTCACATAATTCAGTATTATGGAGACTTTTTTATGCAGTATTGAGCAGACTTAAACAGTTTCAAAAGTAATTTAGCTTCCGATTATAAATTTGTATCTACTCAAATCTAGAAAATGTAAAAAATGTAATAGGTTTTGTTATTGAGATAGAAGAAAGAAAAAATGGAGGCTATACAGGAAATTAGCATTGAAAATAGCCATTTTTGACTTATTAGTCTTGTTAAAGCATTATCAAATTCTTTATTYAAGTAAACTTCCAAGAGACGAAATTTAGTGAAAAGTTTTTACTGTTGAAATTTTTATTTGATGTCAATAAAAGTTTGAAAAATTCTTTTCAAGCAAGAAACATTTTATTGGAGTATTTTGGAGGTGCTCTTTTGTTCATCCACAAAATCATCTCAATTTTATATTTTTTAAATTTGCCATCAAATAAGTATGTTGAGCTACCAAAATTTTACATAATAATTTAACTCTTTAAATTAGCTATTTAACTTTTATATAATAATTTGTAGAATTAGACTCTGTAGCTAGTTCACTTAGTTTTTAAAAAATAGCTAACTAGATGAGTTTTGTTATTGTTCTGCAATGACATTCAGTCTTTTATCAAAATCTAGGCTTGTAATTAAAATCTTGTTTTAGTGGAACATTTTCTTTAGGACCATACTACAAGTTAACTAGATAGATTGTGCAAGATTTTGGACTGCTTTAAAAAAAATTACTTTGTAGCACCTTAAAACTCATTTAAGCCATTTTCTTTAAATAAACATACAGTGTATAGGGCTCAAGATTGTACCTCATACAGCGACTTATGTTTTTTCTCTGCACAACCTACATAGGCAATATTTTGAACTGAATTTTATTTAATTTTAACCAACTATACAAACATGACTGAGCAAAAAATGAAAAAGAAATATACACAGGCAAAGAAATAGTACAGATACACATGATCACATGTTTTTATAGTCGTTTTTTAGTTGTTTATATGACCAATGCAGTATCCCTACAGACCTACAGCATGCTGTGTTGCCAGTACAGATCTGTGCCACTTGGGTTTTAAGGATTTTAATCTTATATACTTATGTAGGTTTAATTTTAGCTACTTTCTGAGTTTAACAAATAGATGTTTAGCTCCACACTCACAGAATTTGTTTTGTTAATTATAATTTATACACTTACTGTATTTATAGTGTATATTCTCTGTATCTTTCTCACACTTACAGTTACACATACTTACACTAAGGAAGTATGTCATTTCAGATCTTTGAAGATGCAGGACACATCGGCACAAATCACATTAATTGCTCCAAAGGTAACAGCAAAAAATAAGATAGAAGAAAGAAATACAAAACATAATATAGTAAACAAAATAAATTGAGTGTAGGCTGAATGGCCAATTTTCACGCAACCAGTTGGGCCATCAGTAACATATTGTATTAGAAGAAACTGTAAAGCTCTATCTAAAGCGCAATATGGTATAAAATTATAGCTTGTCTATCATCTTACATCTGTAACAGTACTACGGTATGCATTTTTTTGAGTCTTGATCACTTTCTTGTTTCAAGTTTTGATCAAGTCTTGATCATAAATGTAAACTTTGTCATAGTGTGGTAGAATTAATTATGCATTACTGGCAATATCTTCTGATGTGATGTCTTGAAGAAGTGGAAGTGACTCTGTCTACCTTTTCCTAGTCTGGGTAAACTATGTTCACTGTATGTACTACCCAGATGTAAAGTTTAATACCTTTTATATAAAACAACAAACACTATCACTGTAGTGAGCATTTTTAGCAAGTTGAATTTTATATAGAAATTATATAAATTCAATTACCATTAGCAGCTACTGTAGATATCGTCATTGGAAATCATTGGTACAGTATGTGAATAATTTTTGAACATTAAAACATAATTTTCATGAATTAAATAATGTTGCCCTGCGATGGATTGGCTCTCTGTCAAGGATGTATCCCGCCTCGTGCCATAAATTTCCTGGGATAAGCTACAGGGTTCCCCGCAACCCTATATACAAAATTATGCAGTATAAATGATGATGAGTGAGTAAGTGATTAAATAATGTAATGATACACATCAATTTTTGACATAGTAGCAAATAATAGGTTTCACACCTTGCAGTTACATTAATGAGTTTGTGAAAAATTTCTAATGAAATACAATGTATAAAATACATGTATAGTATGTAACATGTTTCATTCAAATTTGCGACTACATACTGTATGCCTGAAAAAATTAATGAAATTAATTATTTTATTGATCAGCATGATGAGAAACTGTATGCGGTATTTATTGTTGTTTAGTTTAAGCAACAGCAGTTGTTTAGTTTCTGCACCACAGCAATAGTTATTATTCTTTACTTTAAACCATTTTAAAACTAAAGCATATACACCAGATTAAATGTTCTGAAATATAGTTTTTGTACAAATGCACTATACACTATGCACTGCCATCACAAGCATTTTTTAATGAATTTGCAAAGTCTTAATACCTGTAACACCTCATTTATCTCTAACAGACAGGCGTTAAAATTTAGTTTTCATCTCAAGTGCTACTTTTGCAAATAATTAAAAAAATAAAACAGAAGAAATTGTGTCCAGTTTGGAAAAAGGACAAACTTGTACTTTAAAAAAAGAAATGGCTGTTATTATTATTATTATTATTAGTAGTAGTAGTAGTAGTAGTAGTAGTAGTAGTAGTAGTACTAGTAGAAGGAGTATTGGTATCCTTAACGTTCATTATAAAAAGTGATAATACTATCTATCTATCTATCTATCTATCTAGCTAGCTAGCTAGCTAGCTATCTAGCTAGCTAGCTAGCTACTGTATTTATCCATTTATTAATGGCTAATATACATAATGTAGTCAACATGGGTGCATAGGATTTTGTATGTTCTCCACCGTCCTTGGTGGGTTTCTTCCGGGTACTCCGGTTGTCTTCTCACAGTTCCCAAATGGCCATAAAATGTGTGAATGAGTGTGTGTTTGTGGCCTGCGATGGATTGGCACCCCGTCCAGCATGTAAGCCACCTCATTACGTAAGTGTCCTGGGATAGGCTTCAGGCCTATCATGACCCTGTATACAGGATAAAGCAGTATAGATGATGAAGGAGTAGTTGAATAAGTGATAAATAATGATACATAACTTGTTCCTTGTTCCTTAATTAAAATAATTGAAATAATAATTTTTCAAAACCAGGTAAAAAAATAAATCCTGTTTAAAAAATGTTAATAATCTCTTTTCCAAACTGGACAGGACAGTATTTTAAGTTTCAGGTGAAAAAATGATAGACACCATAAAAATCAAGAGACAAAACAAGCAATTAAAAAGCAAAAACTAAAATAAAAAAACAGCCTTAGGGTGATTTCTAACACAAACCAAAAAATGTGTATGGACATGTAAACAAGAATAGTGAAAAATAAACATTATTATACAATGAATCTTGAAATCACATATCACATCTATTGCTGTCAAAGTAGATATCATTAGCCGGTCTTGCCGTTTACCGTCAATTGCTTAAATATTATTCACTCAAAGTTCTTATTAAAAATTTTTTTTTTTTTTTATTATACAGTATACAAACTCTATAATTATACAGTATATTCATAAAATCTAAAATGTTTTTATAATTAGAAATAAAAAAAAACTTGTTACTTGTTATAGTTAGAAATTATATGCCTTTACTAAATAAATATGGAAAGGCACAAAACTGTATACACACTTCAACCACTCATTATCTTTGTGTTGTTGCCTATGTCCTTTTTAAAATTTAATTATGGCAGCAATGTGTAATATTATGTTTTCTCCAAAAATAGCTTGATTGTTGATGCTGTTATATGACCGTCAGATTTTATGCATATATTTTTAATGCTGAAGTGTGTATATACATTTTTTAGGGGTTCTTTGTACATACATACATACATACATACATACATACATACATACATACATACAGTACATACATACATACATACTGTACATACTGTACATACATACATACATACATACATACATACATACATACATACATGTGTGTGTTATTTAATTTCATGCACAATGATTTTGAACAACTCTGTGGTGTAACTGAAGCAGGTAAAAACTTTTTACTTATCAGAAAATCTGCACTGAAGTGCAACTCTAAAGAGTCGAATCCTAAACCTTTTTCTCAGATAAGCGCAAACTTTCAGCAGAACGTGTGGTTAACCACTCCTCTGCATGTGATACTCACGCTAGTATTTTCCACTGACCGAATGATTTTCATTTCACACACTCATTTGGAAATTATATTTGACTTTAAAAAAGGCTTGCATGTTTTTACTACAAGTATGGATGAGCTTTTAAATGTATTATTTATTTGGTACATTGAAGTAGGTTCTGTAAAACAGTACTTAATATTTATATGCCTCGATACTGTATGTCTTCAGTTATATGAGATCCAACTTTATCTATTGCTGTGGTTTGTTCGAAATGAGATTGCAATAAATAAGGATTTTTAGTACAGTATTACAAATTTGGACCACACACGCACCACAACATCCAAACAAATAAATTAATGAATAAATGAATGAGTAAATAAATACACTTACTTACTAAATACACTTACTCAATCTATATACCATTCATCCTATCGAGATCATATTATATATGATCTCTATATATTTGCATATACAGTGTCCTGGATTTGAGATTTTTTTTGGCATATTTGCCACACTTGAAATCATCAGACAAAATCAAACAAAATTTTAATATAACAATATATATGCAATATACAATATAATGAGTAAACAGAAAATCTAATTTTTAAATGATGATTTTATTTATTAATGGAATAAAGCTGCCCAAAACTAGCAGGACTTGTGTAAAAAAGTAAGTAGAGTTACTGTTAAAGTGTTATTAATGAAAGATTAATCTGTTTTATTTTTTTATTATTATTTTATTTATTATTATTCAAATAAAAGCTCATCTCACATTTGCCGAAAACACAACTTGATTATCCCTAAGAATTTTGGGATAAAAGTTTAATTTTATGAAAGGTGTATGCCATTATATCTGGCACAAAAACTAACACAGGATTTCATAAAAAGAACAGCATACCAACAGGGTGGTGGCAGTGTGATGATGTGGTTGCAGTCTCAGGACATGGATGACTTGCCATAATTCATGGAACAAAGTATTCTGCACTCTACCAGAAAATCCTGAAGAAGAATGCCTAGCCATCAATTTTTACCTCAAGCTCAACCGTGATGCAAAATTCTTCCACAGTGATGTCAAAGACTTATCGCAAACGCTTCATTACAGTTGTTTGTTTCCAAGGGCGGCACAGGTTTCGGGCGGTTTTTTTTTTTTTTTTTTGGACAGCTTTTTTCCCATGCTGCAAAAACTGCATTTTCTATTTACTCAAGTTATTTTTGTGTAATATATTTAATGATCTGAATCTTTTAAGTGTAAAAAATAAAAAAAGAAAGGGACAAATATTTTTTCACGGCACTGAATATTTCTCACCAGTAAATTATAGCAACATGAAATTTATTATACAAATAGTTTTAAACAGATTACTATACACTTTAACATCTTCTATGTAAAGAATGTTCCAGAAATTAACAAATAATAATCTACAGTGAGTAGAAGTTCAAGATTATTTATAATACTATACTGATGGTGATGATGATGATTACTATTATTATTATTATTATTATTATTATTAATAATAATAATAATAATAATAATAATAAAAACAATATATGTTGTTTGTTCCAAATATGTGCATTACGATTTATAGTCCTTTGTCTTTTACAGCACAAAATCGAATAGCGTTACGGGGATCGAGCCACCCATGTGAGGGTCATCTGGAAGTTTACAACAACAATACATGGGGTTTGGTGGGCAATCATAGATGGAATTCCAAAAATGGAGAAGTAGTGTGTAAATCTCTAGAGTGTGGTAATCATGTCAAATCTGGGGTTTACGACAATAAATACAAAAAAGATGCTTCAGTTTCACACTTTTGGCTGGATGAGATTAATTGTACTGGGACAGAGCACAATCTCTGGGACTGTGCATCCAATGGATGGGGTATCACAACTTGCCAAAGTCACAACTACATTTCAGTTATTTGCTCAGGTGAGTACAGATGTTCAAGTCTTTAGCATGATTGCGTTTATTACACAATGTAGGCGATACATGTTTGATTGAACTTAATTATTTTAAAATGTTAACAAGTTCAACAAGTTTCATCCCTCTTATTGCCCAGACAGTTGGACACACCTCTAGTATTAGACTGCTATTAAAGATAAATGAATGTGATTCAGTCAATGTTGTTAATACTAACCGAGTCAGTAAAGAATATTAATTGTATTAAAAGTGAATGTTATTTGTACAATAAGGCTAAAGAGGGAACTAGTCTGTACATAATGCTAAGTAAAAACACCTTTATTCATTTATTCTTGCACAGACTTTGCTCAGGACATGCTCCTTGCTTACTGTGACAGAGTTTTTATTTATCAATACAGGATCAAGTAATTTGAAATCTACTCTGAGTCTGAATCTAGATGGAATGAGTGATGAGTGTGCTGGGGTAGTACAGTTCAGTACACCAGTCGGCATAGTTAGCGTCTGTGACCAGAAATGGGGTGAGTTTCACATCTCAATTTGTCTGCTCATGTGAATGTGTAAAAAAATAAAAAAATATAAAAAAATCTTAGCGTTGATTATAGTTAATTGCTTACAATGCACCAGTAACCCGAGGAGGTAGGCAGCTGGAGGTTCAATATAGCAGAGTCCATGTTCATTTTTGGAGGCTCAGGTACAAACCTGTAGGAATTTCAGTCTTGAGCTATTGAGCGACTCCAGTCACAATCTTGCTTTTACACTTTTCTCTGACCTGCTTGCCAGCTGTTTGCTGCTGTGACTATACAGATTCACTGATTCAGGATTTTTCAAATTGGTCCTAAAACAATATTGATGTGCCCATGCGCTCCACAACAACCCTAAATGTTTTTAAGTGTAAAATAAAAATAAAATAAATAAAAAAAATACATGCAAAAATATATCTGAAATTCTAATGACGTGTCGGGTGACCYAGTATGCCAGTATGGTACGTGTCAAAGTCACTATACTGTATATTTAAGACTTAATTTTTTTTTGTTAACCAGGATAATACTGTATTTCCTAGCTGAGCTGTGGTGAAGCAATATGTTTTGTATGCATTTTATTTTTTAAGCTGTGCTTCCTCTCTCACTATTTTTTTAAACTTTAAGATTTCTTTACATGACTTTACAGCTTATAGTTTAATTCTCTTTTATCTCATTCGCCTTTTTGTTCGATTTTGCCAACATTTTGCGATATTTCGAGAACATTTCGTTACAGCGAACGGACCACGTGACTCATACTTCCGGGTCAGTCTTCCCGCGCGAAACTTGACCATTCAGGTTTACCGATTTGGTCCAGCAGGTGGCAGTAATGCACCTAAAATAAAAAATAAAAATAAAGAAAGAAGAAACAAACTGTCAATATACTACTGGGAATAGGGTTACATCTACATTGTTTAACAGACATGGAGAGAGTTACTGAGTTTGATTTTCAGCTTGACCTAAAATATGAAGACATTAATTTTGTATTCTGATCAAATTTATTAGGGCCAATGTTGTTGTTGTTAGTCATCCGGCTGCCACAGCGGACCATCTCATCTGCACAACAACTTGCCGTTTTTATTTATTTATTTATTTTATGCCGGATGCCCTTCATGAAGCAACCTGCCCATTTTTTTTCCGGGCTTGGGACCGGCACTGTCTAAGTGGTTGGGAGTTGTGCATTGGCTGGAAATCGAACCTGAGCCTTCCACATGGCAGACAGAGAGAGCTACCACTGAGTCAATATGGGGGGAAAAAAGAGTTGGAAGGGAAGGGGAGGGAAGTTTCTGAGTTTAAAACTTAAAAGATTATGAGAAATAAAAACCTCACAAATTTACAAGAAGAAAATTTCCAACTTGAATTAAAATTTTAAGACAATTTAGAACTCAAAATTTTCCTTTTCTATCAAAGAAAATGTAGAGTTCCACCCCAGGCATTTCCAGTTCCCTTTGTTGTATAGCACAATATTAGCTTGTTTTCTTCATATGGAACAAAAAGAAAGGTAGCATTGTAAAACATATTAACTTAAACAAGCTTAGTGGATAATTTTTTAAAAACTCTGAGGCAAACTTTTTTCTCATTTATAGGATGACCCCTATGCATTTTGTCCCTCAGTTTTTTCTCAGTATTCGAGTTCTGATGAAAAAAATGTAGGGATTGGGAAGAGGAAAAAAGTTACAGTGATTATGACCAAGTCTTATGTACAAATGGGCACAAAAACATTGTTTAAAGACCAAATTAAGAAATCCGACTTTCCCACTTTCTCATACAAAAATCTTTTTGCCATAAAGAGTTTGTTTGATTGCACCTTTTATAGTAAACATCTTATATTGTGAGTATTATCTACAGTATCTTCTTGGCTTTGTTAGTATACTACCAAGTGACGGTTGACATCTTCCATGTGTGCAATGGGTCACTATAGCAGCAAGTAACAAAGCAGAAGAGTAAGAGATTATATTTGAATGGCAGATTAGATATGAAAAGATAATCTGATTCATGCAAATGATTGTTTCTTCTGACTAATCCTGTGGCATGTGTAGTCTGATGTTTCTGATGTCAGTCCGATATGCAAAATGAACTGGAAGATTGTGAAGATGTGTATAGAAATAATATAGTTTGGCTTGACTTGAAGATTTCAAGTTTTAATTCCAAAAAGTATTTAAGTTTTTCTAATTTAAAAGTAGGTCCTATCTTAATACTTGTGCATATGTCTTTAGATGTGATGTGATCTGTGTGATCTGTTACACTATGATGTCAGTGCTCTTCCACTGAAGCAAGTTCTGTCAGAAATTATGGATTAGAATCTTCTAACTTTAATACATGACGTATTTATCTCTTTTAGATGATACCAAAGCCAATAAGGTGTGCCAAGAACTTGGATGTGGAGAACTTCAGCAGACACTCACGCCTAGCMTCTTTAATCAGACAGGAAGCCTGTACAGTGTGTCCTTAAATTGTTTTGGCAATGAAGACTTTTTATGGCAGTGTGTGGACTGGGTATCCGCCAAAGAACAGACATGCCAAGAAGAAGTCAGAATCATCTGCTCAAGTAAGACTGCGGCTTGACAATTCTTAAGCTATACTGTACTTGAGGACCTATGATTTCCAAAAAGCGTACATACCTGTACTGTACATACAACAGCTTTTACCCCAGCTAAGCTACCACCCATAACTGTTTTTACACCAGATACAGCACCAACACTGTCATCTACTGTATACTTTACAATAGAAAAATGCATTAGTATGCATGCTCTAACTGGATCGTTCTTATCCCAGTATGTATGGCGGCCAGGGAAACCTTGACCTATATAAATTTTAGCAAATTATTCTTTATATTTTTTTAGGCCTATGTCTCTTTTTCTATGGAAAATAACTAACAAGTTGATTAAATAATAATATTTGCTGTATAAAAAAATCTCACTTAACTATAGATAATCTCAATTAACCTTAGCAAGCTACTGTAGCTAAAGGTTTACTGTATACGCAGCTCCATGTGTTGTAAAGAAAATAAAACTGTTGGTGTGTCACACCAGGACAGTTGTCAATAAACTAAACAATATTTGCACATACTCCATAGAAATGTTTTACAAATCTTATGTACATGACAATTTACATCTTCTGACACTGATCCTCTGGAATTTTTACTTTTTACAGTGTGTATGTATTGATGTAATTCTAATCAGAGGACAATTTTACAGATCATAGTTCTGTCCGTCTGCATGGTGGCACTGACGTCTGTGAAGGAACGTTGCAGAAGTACAGTAATGAAAGCGGGTGGGCTAATGTATCGTGTCAAGAGTTCGATCATGGAAATTTGGACAGCACGTGCGCTAAGCTTAAGTGTGGCAGAGCTGACAGTGTAAAGCCATGCAATGAAAGCAAGAACACCTGGCTTACATGCTCAGGTAAGCAGAATTTGAATATGCTGATCACAAGTAATTTGGCGGTGCATCATGGGTATTATAAACTCTAATACAACTGAATCTATTATATTCTACATTTCTATAGCATATAAGAAATGACTTGATCAAAATCATGGTGTTCCATAAGTGTCATCTTTGCTTTGTGTTTCTTTTCATATTCACAAATTAACAACTGTTAATGAATTTAAAAGACAATTAAATAAACCCATGTAAGTGATATGCAGACCATTCATTTGAAGCTAAGCTACACCATGCTTTTCAGATCGTGTCAAGATAGAACTAAGAGGAAGTGAAAAAGCGGCAACAAAATGTTATGGGGAGATCTATGTCAGCGTGGATGGTTCTCACAATGCAGTGTGCAACAATGGCACCATTTCTTATGCAAAGGTTGGCGAGGTTGTGTGCCGAGAGCTGGAATGCGGAACGCCCCTTTCTGTGGTCCTGGGCTCTGTAGTGAATCAGGGCCAAATTAGTCACGTTGAATGTCATGGACAGGAGAACTCTCTGTGGGAGTGCAAACGCCAACATGGCACTGTTGACAAGTGTCAAACCATCAGCGTAATATGCTCAGGTAACTACAATGCAAGTATAAAGATATGATAATGTTCATAAAACACGACTGATCAAACAGCTGAAATACTGTATATTCTGTATGGAAATGTTGAATAATGTGAACAGTGAGCACACTTCCAGAGGCACAGAGAGAAGCTGCTGATAGTCAACCTCTAGCATTTTCTAGCATTTCTTTCAAACTTTTTCCCTGTTTCTCATTCATTCATTTTCCACCTTCATTGATGGTCTCTCTCACAAGAGTCCCGTCAAGCTCATTCACTCTTTCCCCAGTCTCTAGTTTTTCCTTTAGTCTAGTTTTTCCTTTAGTCTTTCCAGAGTCCTTCCTTCCGACTGTTCTTGTAGTCTCTAACTAAACTTTCCTCCAATTTCTTTGCCATGTCTTTCATTTAGTTTCATGCAGTTTATCTTTAATTCCATGATAATCTATGCTAATTTTTTCACCATGATTGTCTTTCCTTCCCATTTCTTTCATGTCTTTCCCTTTGGTCTCTCATTCAGCTGTTWCTTTATTCTCTCTCCAGTCTATCCTTTTGCCTTTTTAACAATTGATCATTTAGTTCCTTCATTTTCAGATTTCAGCCATCTACGTGTCTTATAGTCCCTTCTACATACGAACCTTCAAGTTACAACTTTTTAAGATACAAACATGCATTTGCACATATTCAATTGCGGAAGTTACTATAGATCACATGACCAGTGTACCATGTCGCGTGGGTGCAGCGTGCATCCCAGGATGTCCGAGTACAAGGGTAAAAGCAGCGCCAATGGATCTGGAACTGCTAAGAAGAGCCAATCAATAACAATGGAGACAAAAGTGAAAATAATTGAGAGAAAGGAGTGAGGTGAAAGGAGGGAAGCTATCCTTCATTCTTTTAACATAAATTGTTCGACCATCAGCTTGATTCTAAAGAACAAGGACAAGATGATCTTGTCCTTGTTAGCCAATTGTATGCTTTTACAAATACAGTATTTGTTGGACTAACGAACAAATCAACATACAAATGATATCTCGGAATGGAACGTTCATATGTAGGGGACTAACTGCACAGTCTTTCTCATTTTTTTCCCTGTCCCTTGCTAGTACTCTCTCAAGTCCCCTCTCAGGATTATTTTTGTATCTATGTGTGCTATTGACTGTGCTGTCCTAGGTTCTCAGTACTCATTAAGGGGAACCAAAAATCTGTAATAATACTTGATTTGTAATTCTTCTTAAATTACAGACTCTCTGGAAATGCGACTACGCAACAGTCAGGATGACTGTGCAGGCCAACTGGAGTTGAAATCACAGGGTATCTGGCAAAGCGTGAGCCTTGCTGACTGGTCAGACCAAAATTCAAACATGGTGTGTCAGCATCTTGACTGTGGTGAATTAGTGGATAACCAGTATACCTTTGTCGAGAGCAATTTTAATCTGATGCAATGGAAGCTGACATGCAAAAGCTCAAACATCTCGAATTGTGAAATGGAATACAAAAAATATGATGTTTGGAGTTCGAAACCTGTCAAAATCACCTGCAGCGGTATGGGCTTTAGTATATTTTCATGTTGATCCTTGACGCCGAGTTTGGGTTACTGTATGAGTAAAGTTTTATATGTTCTTCCATACTCATGCTGTGCTTGAATTATTTTTTTTTCCATCTCCTAGGAATGCATTTGCAATGATAAATTTGCCCCTTTGTGTAATTGAGTGTGTTAGGGTGTATGTAAGTGCCTTGTGATGGACAGCCTTTTAATACAAGTTTTTTTCCTTTCTCATTATCAGAGATCCTAACATACTGTAGGCTCTGAATGTATAGTGACCCAAACCAGTTACTGAAGGCAAAGACATTAAATGAATATAATAGTGTATATCATGTCTCACCATGTCTTTTACATTAAACTCAAGTCATATGAAATGGTTGTTACTATGACTAGCTTGAATTGTACATCATATCATGTTATTATTGCAGCATTTCTCAAAACATTTACAAAAATGTCATTAGAAACCTACTACATTACAGATTCAACAGTGCTTTAATTTGACTCCTCTGTTTTGTTGTTTTTTTTCCTGACAGGGTTTAAGCTCCTGTTTCTGCAGGGAGACTCACCATGTGAAGGCAGAGTAAATAGTACTGCTGGATACTTGCAAAACATCACCAACAAAACGGCTAACAAAGTGTGTTCACGAAATCGTTGTGGAGAAGGAATAGCCGTCCTGAACATTGACAACAGCAACATGAGCTCCACAGTCTGCCATAACAGCACAAGCTCTTCTTCCAATTGCTCCATGAAGAATTTGACCAAACTACCTGATCCTCAGACTGACTATGTGAAATGCTCAAAAAAAAGTAAGATAATTGCTAGTGATCAATAGTCTATGAGAATTTCCAATAATAATTTATGGTTATAGAAATTATTTCGGAATCAATCAAGCAGGACTGTTTTTTTTGGTGGTGCTTAAGGGAACCATGTGCATTCCTACACTTCATTATCAGCATACTTGTGTTTATGTTGCTGTTCTTGTTGGTCCCGTGTTGTTGGGTTGCTTCCATCATGGGGTCGCCACAGTGGGCCATCAGGTCCGCACGCAAATTTGGCACTGATTTTACACCTTGTTCCGATTGCGGGTGCATCCGTTTTCAGGTTCAGTACATCCGGTTGCGCGTACTATTGGTAGCCAATCAAAACTAGTTTGCATCAGTGGAAAGCAAGTTTACATGTTTTTTGTGTTTTTTTCTAAATGTTTCAATTGTTTTTATAAGCAAAAATATACTGTAATATTTTTATGGTGGCTGGAACGGATTATCTGCTTTTACATTATGTCCTATAGGAAAATTCATTTTGCAACTCACCTCTGGAACAGATTAAATTTGTATACTGAGGTAAAACTGTACCCCAAAAAATATTTTCCTTCCTGTTCATTTACTATTCCCATGGACATATTTCCTGCTCAGGCTCCAAGAAGGTGTGGTTGCAGAATGACTGCTATGGGAAGGTGCTGGTGTGCTCGAGTGAAACCTGTGGGGTTTGTGCAAAGACCTGGACAAAAGAACAGTCAACTATGCTCTGTAAAAACCTGGGCTGCGGACAGGCGATCAGCCAGGAATGGAGAGGGCAAAAAACGCATGGAGTGACTGTGGCCAGTGTACACTGTTCTCAAAACCCTGAGAACTTCAACCAATGCAACTTCATAGAACTTGAAGATCATAGCTTATGCACAGAAGCAGCATAYGTTGCCTGCACAGGTAGTGATTTTATTCTCTCTAGAGAAACCAACTGTAGTGACAGTAGTAATAATAGTAATGGTTGTTGTTGTTCTAATATTACCTTTTACATGTAACTCAAAGTGCTTCATGTAAAAAACATGACAATGTATGATAAAAAAAATAGATCTGAAAAAAAAATGTAAATAAATATTACAGATAAAAGATCAAATTAATAGTGTCAGAGCAATTGGAGTATGTTAACATGAGTGTTAGCAACTAGAAAAAAGCTTATACAGTAACAACAACAACAACAATAATAATAATAATAATAATAATAATAATAATAACAACAATAATAATAATAATAATAACAACAACAATAATAATAATAATAATAATAATAATAACTTTTTACTTTTCTTGTTTTTTTCTTTCTTTTTTTTCTAATTATTTTTTATTTTTATAAATTATGATATTAAATCTTGCTTACGACAAATATAATTTTTATATATCTATACTTTTAGAGAGATTTTTGTTAGAAAAAATCTAAATTATTAAAAGAAGCACTCGACCTGTAGGTGGTGGATCTCAACAAAATATGAGAATCATCAGGGATCACCCGATACAATAATATCTAGAGACAAAGGTGCTGATTCCATTTGTATTGCGATTCTTTAAGTATAACCATTAAAAAAAAAAATTTCATTTTCTTTAAAGTTCTAAACAAATTCAACAAATACAATAATTACCTCCTACCTGTGTGAATAGTTTAGAGTACACCACTTAAATATTAAGGTTAACTACCCACACTAAAAAAAAACTCTTCTGAATAGTGTTGACTGATGGTACTTATAGTTAGTAAACTAGGAACTAATGTAAATGTCTTTAACCTTCCTGTCTCTCCATGACGTCTTCCACAGGGAGTGTGAAAGTTGATCTGCAAGACCCCAGAGATAAGTGTGCTGGAAACATTAGGCTATTTTACTCTGGTGCGTATCTCCCACTGTGTGACAAGAGCATCAATACCCAGACACAGGATTTCATCTGTAAAACCTTAGGCTGTGGAGGAGCCGTCGATTCTGGTTTTAGTATGGCTATCGACAGCAGCTCTAACAGAGAAGGACTGACAACCATCACTTGTCAAGCTGTCAATAGCAACATTTCCAGCTGTGACTTCTCTAATACTGAAGTAAAACAATGCCAAGTTGGCCATCTCAAATGCAAAGGTATTCATTTTACTCATCCAGCCCAATTTTTTTTCCTGGCAAGCACACTTATGTGTGAGGTAAGTTTAAAGTAAATGTTCAAAAAGATTATTAAATTACATAAAACATAATCTAATATATTACACTCTTGGAGAACAAAAGAGTTCTATGTAGAACAAATTATGTTCTAGATCTGCGTAGAATGCTAAAGCACAACTTGTAACATGTGTCTCAAAGTCGACTATTATGAAAACCTTTGTTTCTATGACTGTACTATCCAATAAGTTTTATATACATACACAGTACAGACCAAAAGAGGTTCAAGGAGGTTCAAAGAGATTGAATTTGTATTATGGCAAGAAAAAAGCAGCTAAGTAAAGAAAAACGAGTGGCCGTCATTACTTTAAGAAATGAAGGTCAGTCAGTCCGTAAAATTGGGAAAACTTTGAAAGTGTCCCCAAGTGCAGTCACAAAAACCATCAAGCGCAGAAGAGACTTGTTTGGGCTAAAGGACACAATAAAGAAAACTCTTTGAATGAGAAGGTGTGTCCAATTTTTTTTTTGTTTCTATTTTTTTTTTTAAGTAGAAAAATAAAGAGAGGAAAGGCATTTTTCATCAATTATTGCTGATTTAATCATTTCAAGGTTAGTTCTTTCCCCCCATAATTGCTGTTTAAAATAATTAATGTTACAAAAAAAATTATTAAAATTTATTTTTCCAGAGTTTGTAGAGGACTGATTCGGGTACGTCTCATTGATTAAAAAGTTAAACATACATAGTGCCAATTTGTACTTAATAATTTATTTCAAAAATACATAAAACATAATCAAATCTACAATTTAACGTTCATTCAAGTACCTTACATGGTACAAGTGGAAGGCTTTCCGCAGTTGTCTAGAAAACCTGTACTCATAAAAATATCTCCCAAAAGTTTGTTTATTTAATGGGATATCCATAACTCTGATAACATGCTGTAAATGTTCAGGATTTAAATGCTAGTATACATTTTGAGGATTTGTTTGTTTACTTGCCACTGTATAGATATTGATAAAAAAAAAGCCTCAGAGAATAGCTTGTCCATGCTCTGAGGCTGTTTGTTTATCAATATGTATACACAGTACTTACAGCTTTCATATTAGCGAGATATTTGAATTATATCTCCTGTATTTTACCCAGAGTACGTTTTTATAAAGGATAAGTAGTAGTTGATGGGACTTAAGTAAACAGACTTAAGTCAAAACCAGTGTACCAGGATCAAATGAAAAAGAGATAAAAACACATGATCATATGTACTGTATCTGTGCTATTTATTTGGCTATGTGAAGCGCCCCCCCCCCTTTTTTTTTGGAACAGTCATGTTTATATAATAGGTTGAAATAAAATTTCATCATGTTGCCTGGGTTGTGTTTTTTTTTTTTTCAGATTGGAGAAGGTTGCTCCTTATCAATCCTAATTCTGACTGTGAAGGTGCAGTCTACATTCAGAATCAAAGCGACCACTATGCAATTAGTAGTGATGGTTGGCACAGTCAGGAAGGTACAGCACTGTGTAAATATCTAGAGTGTGGGCAGTTCATTAACAGCTCAGGTACAGCACAGGTGAACAGTCGTTTCTGGAGCAGCAGCTACACCTGCACAGGGAACCCCAAAAGCATCTGGGAATGTGAGAAAGAAAGGTCACATGAAGGGGATAATCAGCTAAGCATCAGCTGTATGGGTGAGCTGTAATGCAACACTTGAGAGTTTATTACATTACATAACAGGTTTATTGTTTATTGTTAATGCATCGTTATATATTTAAATATATAAAAGCATACCAATTTTCATTTGTTAAGGAAACTTAAATGACTTAAATTAAATTAAATTGCTTAATAAACAACTAGAAGTTGTGTATTATTTTTCTAAAACACAACTCTGAAATGTATTATAATATATGTTTAGAGTAAATCATTGTTTCCATAATAGCAGCTTACAATATAGACATAAAGCTGTACTTTTATATTTTCAACTACAAAGTCTTCTTTAGCATGGATGACTAATTAACTGCAAGAGATAGATAGAAAAGAGAATGGGGAAAGGATGACTGATTATAGCGGCTATATGTTGCTTTTCAAATTTAGCTATCAATAAATGAAAAGTTTCAGTTTTGAACACATTTAAAATGTTAACATTCTCAATTTGTTGTGGTACCGTATAAAAGCGATAAAACACATGGAGTGGCATTTGACTATTGTTGATTGTATTTTTGCAAGTGTACAGTATTAGGTTGATATGGTCACAACAATCTCTTTAGTATGTGTGTTTAAGTACAGTATGTGTGCTGTTGTTGGTGGTGTTGGTTGTGTGTTCCCACAGACAAGCCTCAATTGACATTTAACAAAATCAAAGACAACAACTGTACAGGTGAGGTGAGACTTAAGAACGATCCTTTGTGCTACAAATCACAGAAGACGGATCACGTGTTCCATGAGTTGTGTCAACAAATGGGCTGCAGTATGTTTTTTAAAGCCTGGCCCACCCCGTACAAAGGAAAAGCACGTTACCTGAGCTGCACAGGAAAGGAAAGCAAACTTTGGCAGTGCAATTCATGGATGAATGAGTGCACGGATGGTGGTGTCTTGTTGGCGTGTACAAGTAAGACTCAAGGAGCACTGTGCATTGTGCTGGATAGACATCAGTTTCAATTAATTAAAAAATATAGTAAACACTTACAGTAGTATTTTATCTGGGCAGCATGGTGGCATAATGTTTAGTACTGTTGCCTTGCAGCGGCATATCTGGGTTTGATTCCCGCCTCGGCTCTGTGTGCATGTTAGGAGTTTGCAGGTTCTCCCCCTGCTTGGTGGGTTTACTCCGGGTGTTCCAGTTTCCACCCAAATTACAGTCTCCTCGTATAGGCTCCAGGCCTTCCCGTGACCTTGTATACAGGATATCTATTTATCACTGAAAAGAATCAAATTCACCCAGCAAAATTTGCATAGCAATCTTTAAAATACAGTGGAACCTCGGATTGCGAGTAACGTGGTTTACGAGTGTTAGTTTACGAGCGCTGAGTATCATGTATAACACATGCGGCTCTTATTTTGACACCGAGCGGCAAGTGATCACAACTGAGCCAATGATTTTTCTCTCTCTTGCGCTGCGGGAATTATGAGTAATCGTCTCCCCTGCTGCATCTTAGTGCTCGTCTCTTATTGGTATAATCAACATCTCCCTCTTTCTTCTGTGTGCGCGCGTAATTTGACACCGACACACACATACACACACACACACAGATCTCCCAGGCTGCACACGCACTTTATTTAAACAAAAAACTCAACTCGGTCGCGATTCTTTTCCAAGAATCGCTGGTTCATTGTTTATTTTTTTAAATGTTAAGTGCAGGTTAATTTATTTTATTTTTACTTTATATGTTGTATTAATTATTTTTATGTATTCATAGTTTTGGGCTGTAGAACGAATAATTTGACTTTTCATTATTTCTTATGGGAAAAATCTATTTGGTTTACGAGTGTTTTTGGAATCCGAGTCTGCTTCCGGAACGAATTATGCTCGTAATACAAGGTTCCACTGTAATACTTTAATAGTGCAAAATATTAATCTGTAATGATTATCTTCTTTCATCAAAATATTGGTCTATTTTTACTATGCTATTTAAATACCTGATGATAATGGTGCAGTGAGATTCAGCACCCGAATCATCTCCAGAATTTACACCTATGTTTTTACTTCTCATTCAATCTCTTGGCTTTCTTATTAATATGATGTCAAAGTCATTGAAATATAGTTATTAAGAAAAGTTTGTTCTCTTACCCTCCGAAACACTGAGCCACATTCCCAGTACGTCCGCAAAAAATTAGGTAGTAACGCAGTAAGAACTTAAACAACATGGCAGGAAAGCAGAGGAAACCAGTAAGCACATAGTATTGTCTCCTTTGATGTGGAGCTGCCACACTTTTTATCATATGGGCTTTTTGAAAAAAAAGCTGGAGTGGACGTGGTTGAAGCAAGACGTGGGAAGAACTCAATAAGGATGCATTGACTAGTTACCTTAATGGCATAACATAAACCTCTTAGGAACATAGGGATGTCACTGCGTCGTTGCTCCATCAATGGAGCTCCCACAACAACTTCTTCAGGCTTGTGCTATGATCATGGTGCGTCCCTGCCACATTGTAGAAGACCGCATTAAGTAGATACGTTTTTCTGATGTTTTTGATGATCAGCGCATCCATGTTACTTATAGCTTCATTCGTTCTCACAGGATCTGGACACCATGATATACTCATTGAGAATCTGACAGGAACTAGCCTAGAAAATTAACTTGATAAAGACAATTTTTTCCATTTTGACCAAGTTCTCATGGTGTACTTTTTTTTAGGAAGTGTCTTTGTCAGAGTGTGATGGGGGTCTTAGAGCTTTTGTGGAAGAAAGTGGAAAACCCAACATTATCCCTTATAAAATTGCTGATATTTCTCCTTCTAAACACAATTGTACCGGTGCTAGTAATAACAATATTCTCGATGTTGTCTATCCAGCAGAAAGCTTTTTTTTTCTATAGTCTGTATGATTTATGTTTTATATATTTCCTCTGCATTACAGTATTTCATATCATTTATTTACAGAGGCATTTAAATTGAACTTCAGCAGCACTTGTGGAGGCCAGCTTCAAGTGAACTATCGGGGAAAGTTGGAATTCGTCCATCCTCTAGAGAACAAGAAAGATGCAGATAGGATATGTAATGAGCAGAAGTGTGGAAATGCCAGTAGTTATAAGACGGAGACTATTAAAAATAAAACACAAATAGACATAAAAATTGATTGTGAAAAGGAGCAGAACTATCTATGGCACTGCGTCAAATCAGACCCACGAGAGTCCACAAAGATTGCAGTAATTTATTGTGATAGTAAGTGAAGAATATGTCTTTATATATTTTTTTTTGTTTATTGTCTTTCTTCTTCTTATTATTTTCTAAATATGATNGTAACGTAATTACACACACTAACTACAGCATATTCACTACACAAAAGATAATAACAAGTTAAACATGGCCATATAGATATTAATGGTAAAAACATATATATACATATTTTACCATTAATATCTATATGGCCATGTTTTACTTGTTATTATCTTTTGTGTAGTGAATATGCTGTAGTTAGTGTGTGTAATTACGTTACGCTTCTTAGTTATGCTGGATTTCTTACAATCTTTTACACATCAACACACTGCTGAAGTTTCATATTTGACTTTTCTGGAATTGTCTCTGACAACAGACTTTAGGACAAATCACAGTCACGTCACACAGAGACATACAGTACTGTGCAAATGTCTTGGGTCACCCTTAAGCGACTCATTTTTCTTCCAAAGAGCCAGACCTGTATTTTTATTAATTAATTAATTTATTTTTAATGTTGTCTTGTAGAATAGTTCTCCAGGTTCAATGAAGGACATTTTTGCCTCTCATTTTTGACAAGTCTTTGTCTCTCATTTTCAATCCTGAGCAGTTTCCGAGGTTTTTTGTTTCAGTCACACAGCATTCTATGAATAGTTCAAGCTTAAATAAATCATCTAATCAGTGAGAAACGGGTCCAGATGATAACAGATTATCAGACCGGTGATGCTGAATGGTGCGAATGGACGAGAGGGGAAATGAGGCTGCTGCTGAGGTTGTTCCATAAATAATCAGTTTTTAAATCACAACCTTATGCTCCTTGCAGCCTGTCACTGTAAAACGTTTGTTCCCATTTCTTTCATTTCATCTACATAATTCAATTAAATTTAAAGAAATGAGGGCTGGCTCAAGACTTTTCCACAGTACTGTATATGAAATATAGTTGACATAATCCATAAATAATGAATGAATTGCTCTTTTATACTGTACATGCTATGATATTAGCATTAAAATGATGAAACTTTTTTTTAAATTGTGTATTTACGGCTTATGGTCGGAGTCAACAATGTCATTCTTTGTAACCGTCAGTAAGTTTTCTGGTAAAGGAAAGTCTTCAGAATGACAGTTTATAGATTCTATAACACAAGTTATAACTACCACTTATTTTTCTGATGTTCCTAGTCAACAGTTATGACTTTTAACAAATAAAAAATATGACTTTTCTTTATTACTATTGATAAACTGCTATGGTATAAAAAAATGAAACTGATTTTACACTAAGGACCTCTGTGTGGTAACAGTAACTAGGGTGGTCATGTTGAATATTTTTTTATGGATGAGTTATTATTTCAATATCTTGCTTTGCTTGTTTTATGCTATTGTCTATTTATGTATATGTTTATGCAATTGCAGAATACATTTCTCCGGTAGTGATACGTAAACCACACCCTGGACTAATTGTTGGGATTGTGGTGGGATTAGGGCTACTGCTGGTGGCTGCATCGGTTGTGTTCTGGAAGCGAAAAGCTTTCCTCGCCATATGTAAGTAGATCAACAAACTGTCCAGACACCATGACATAATGAAAGAATATGTGATAAAAATTATCAGTGAGAGCAAAGCATGTGAATTCAAGGTTTTTTTTTTTTTTTATTTGATCCATTTAAATCCTAAAAACATTATATGTTGTCCCTTTCTTATTAATGCATAGAATTAAGCAGCTATAGTTAACTTCTTAATAATTAATAATTTATATAATAACTAAATACATACACACACACACACACATGCACACAGTACATTGCACAATTGAATTTAAAATGTAAATTGCAAGCAACCTCATTTCCCTTCTCTTCTGTCCCAACCGCTCATCACTCAGCATCACAAGCATACCTGTACTAATCACCATCCGTATCCGTAAATCTGCAAATCTGTGCTGTACATTTTATAAAATGCATTTTAATTCAACTCACTTTTACTGTTATCATGCAGGAGTGTACATTATAAAACATGTGGTTTATTCTCAGGTAAAAACATATGAAGCATACAGTCAAATCAAATAAAAATTAATCAATATAAAAACCTTTGGAAAGTAGCATACACAAAGTAGCACAGAGAGAGAAACACTACACAACAAAAATTAAAACTAAGAAATAACAACTAAATTATACTAATATACAGACTGGCATAAAACAATTCCTAATGCTCGTAATTAAAGTACAGGGTTATTTTCAGGTCATATGCTAAATAAATAAATAAATAAATAAACCAGCTGAGTTATAGTCAACCACTAGGTGGGCATCTTGATTCATTCCTCTGAGGCACCTTTGTGACACTTTCCCCCAAATTACCAGAGTATAACCACTTTTTAATGGCATTTACACATCATTTTAATAATAATATTTAATATCTTAATATCATTTGAAGATAATTAAAAATTAATCTGTTAAGAATAAACCTTTTGTTTGTGAAAGAACTTTTTAGTAATTTTAGTTTATAATTTAATTTTAACATTGATATAAATGATTTAACAGTGCCTTTTAGTCATATACATACACATTAAGATGATACCAAATTACCATGTACTGACACCTATACACAGTTACATGAACAAATATAGCAGTGTAACACCTTATAATTAAAATTGATAAAAATATTACAATATATTACAAGCAAGATAAGAATAATGTGTTATTTTTTCGCATGAAATTGTAACACATCATTCAATATTTTGTAAGATGTCCTTTATTCTTCAAAACCTGCAAAATCCGACTGGACATAAAGTGAAACCTGGACCATTTGTGAAATAACCTGTTGAAATAGCCTGCTCAGGGAGACTACATGACAGATGTTTTGGCCACCACTGTACATCAGCCGACCCTAAAATGTTTCTCTGTTTTACAGCAACATATACCATCCCGTGTCAAACATTTTGTCTTCTATTTTAAAACATTCTAAATTTCTTTTTCTTTTTTTAAATACTGCTTTTCTTACAGTAAACGTCAAGTTTTCTGATGAAAACCCTGATGTGGAGATGCGCGAGAATGAGATGCAGAGTTTAAAGGAAAAAGGTAATGCACAGTGTCTTTAAAACCTTTTCAAAATGATCAGTTGGTCGGATTAGTGGAAAGATTTGAAAGATTTTCACAATATGAATGACTTCAATTTCATTAAAATAGTTTGACACTGTAGTATTGTTAAGGGTTACCTGACCCTTATGATATACTGTATATCATTCACCT
Organism: Clarias batrachus; assembly: GCA_003987875.1. Lineage (NCBI taxonomy): Eukaryota > Metazoa > Chordata > Actinopteri > Siluriformes > Clariidae > Clarias > Clarias batrachus. The sequence goes on along the minus strand of QMIH01000399.1, from coordinate 318,432 downwards.
ATAAGCCTACATGTACCTTAAAACATTAGATATCTTCAAAGCGGAAGATTATGACGATGTTGTTATCAGTAAGAACCTCATGGAGGATAACCAGAGTGACGGTAAGTTATCATTTACATTTATTCATTTTATTCAAAGCTGTTAAAGTTACTTTAAGAGTGTCTAGCGTGACTAAAAGTATGGGAACTGTATCATATTCAGGGAAAAGTGGAGGTAGTTAAATTTTTTGTTTGAAATTTAATCATAAGGAAAAGTTGAATGTCATTTAAAGTAAAAAAAAAAAAGGATACATTTGAAAAGTAGTAAATATTTGCATGACTCAAGGTGTAGGAAAAGTAGGAATCAGGTTTATATATCAGGTATATCAGGTCAGTATTTATACTTTTTCTTCAACTACTTCATTTTTGTAAATTTCAATGATCAGAACATGTTACTGCATGCTGTGATTGCAAAATAAGATGACAATGTGTTACTGTCTAATTAATATTTATTTATTTATTTTATTTTATTACAACATACCTCATTTCCTTTTACTTAACAAATTTTTATCGTCTTACAAAGTTAAGATGCACAGAAACAATTGAAGTGTGATCTCTATTTATTTTTAAAGAAATGTTTGAGTAACTAAAAGGAAAGAATTAAACCTGATACAGTCTTTTTGTTTCTCCAAAATACCGTTACTTTCTCTGTATTTTGTGCTTTTAAATCCACCTTACATTGTGCCACATTCTGTGTTCTTATCCATATTTGGTGTGACAGTAAACGCCTCAGAGCATGACGAGGAGAACAGGAGGACAAGTAAAGACTCCTCCGGTACTGAATACGACGATGTCAATGAAGAATACGTCCAACCTGAAGACAGCAGCCCGGCTGAACCAAGCCTGCCACCCAGACCTGACAACTTACTTGGTACTATACCATTCCTTATTTCTCAGCTAAAACAGTAGATCATTAGAATGAGATGTTATTCCCATGACCTTTGCAGATGAAGTGACATTCGAAGCTGAAGTGGAGCCACAGGAGGATTATGATGATGTTCTATCACTGGACAGTGAGCAAAGAGATGGCTTCTGTGTCCCTGGTCAATCATCACCGTTACTGGTCTCTAATGATGAGGCGCAGTCTCAGGAAGATGAGTAAAAAGGGGTGTTTTTACTTAGATTGGGACATATTTTTTTTATTTTTAAAAAAAAGGCATGAAACATATTTTACCTAAACAAATTTATACTTTATGTTCTGCTAAAAATCCCTGGCTCTATCGCAAATAGCAATATGAATGTGTCTTAATTGTAAATACTGGCTCTTGTAAATGCAACAAAATTTGCTTAAACTGTGTTTACACCATTCAAACTTGTAATACTGAATTTTGAAAAATAAACGAAATGCTAGGGTTTATCATCAACTTGAAGGGAATTCATGTCAAACCGGAACTTGTGATGAAACTTCTTGTGAAATAAGATGTAAAACTGATACATCTTTATAGAAGACGTCAAGCACAGTCCAGTAATACGACTCTTATGCTGCAGTTAAATATTTGAACGGTGCAAAAATTTTTGAATTTTAGAAACACCTGATCCTTGAAAAYCGACAAATTTGTCTGTGGGAACTGTGCACACAATCATTCCCCAAAACAACTTGCACATTACAGTGACTTGGCTGTGAGTTATTGCCACATTTGCCATATAATCTAATCTTGCTCTGAATCATTTCCAAATGACTGCGCCATTAAAGGAGTTCCTGGGAGAGCAGCATTCCAGATGTATATCATGGCTACGGTAGACTGCAAAAACTTTCTACTTTTTACTTGATGGCAATCAAGCATTATTGAACTGCTGGGATAAGTGCATTAGTGTAGCAGGGAATTATATTGAGAGATAACCAGTTTTTACTCTGATAAATGTGTTCCGGTATTCTGCACAATCAAAAATCCTGGTTTGATTTGAACACCCGTCATATATACAGAATATGGCTGTAATTATTATTATTATTATTATTATTATTATTATTATTATTGTTTTTGTTGTTGTTCTCTCCTGCATTTTAGAAAATATGTGTTTTTTTAGTATTAACATTCATCAAACTGTTGTTTTTAAATATGCAATATACACAAAGTTGCACAAACCAAATATCCCTGCTTTGTGCAAAAAAATATTTAAAACTGGCTGAAATATTATATTCATAATTCATATTAATAATAATATTAATGTTTCTAGTTTGTAACCTTGTATGAGTTTCTCCCATGTTTGTTATGGATTTGAATCTATCTTGCCTCATTCCTAATCCCCACAGTGGAAATACATATTTCTAAAACAGTCTGAATAAAACTATCCCATCTCCCCCCCCCCAAAAAAAGATAAGAAATACAAATATCTATCTGTATTCATTCCACATTTATTTATTTATTCATTTATTTATTTTAATTAGCAAGGGTCTGTGATGAATGAACAGAATGAAGAATGGCTCTGATGCTGTATGTTAAACTTTATGGCTCTAAAACTCTTATAGTTTGATATACAGCACAAGAAGCCATTTTCTCTATTTCATCCTGTATGCCTCATACTGTATAAAATGATTATATTTGTACATATATATGTCTGTGCCAGATCTGTGGTTGCTTAACCTTTGTACATGCAATGTTCCAGCATTATTAATTAGCTCAGTCTTTATTATACTTATTGTAAAGCCTCTGATTTAAAAACTACGTTATACAGAACGTTGACTATTCTTATGCTAGCATCCATCTTTTCAAATCTACGACACTGATATCTCATTCCCCACAGTTTGAGACCTGCGACAACTTTCTGATATCATCCTGTCTGATATTGTCATCATGATCAGGTGTTCTTGAAGAAACCACCATTGTGCCAATATGAGTACTCTACTAAAAAGTAAAACTGGTATTTCAGTATTACAAAACCAGTATATCCAAAAGGACTGTTTACATGGTGCCTTTAAACCTCCACATCCCAGTTCCATCTTTGAAAGACCTGGCCTGTCTACCCTTGGACTACTGGTAAGCACTCTTCTGAAGTGCTCTTCAACAATCCCATAGAAGGGCCACAAGAATTGATACCTCACCACTATAGAAGGTTAGCAGGCCAGAAACACCAGTTCCTCTGCTGACTCCCTGTATTATGAGCATTCACTGTCTTAACAATTTCAGATACGAGCTACTTAACAGCTACGGGCTGTTTATTCAAAACAATTCATTAATCTATTCAATTGTTTTTCTTGTTGTTAGTTGTGTCGTTAGCTTTTTTATTGTAATTATTTAAAAATGTGGTTCGTGTCATGGTATCACTTCTCACTTTTTTTTTCTAAAATCTTTGAACATGCTGTTTACGATCACCATCCCAAATTTTCCTCATCCAAACTAACTTCCAAGTACTTAAACTGGCTAACTTCAATGCAGTACATTCCATTGCAACCATCCATGTGGCCATTACTGAGAAGCTTTGTACTTCTAGATCAGCCAAACTGTCATCATTCCTCATCCTCTTTGACTTGTAAGCAGCCGTTTACATAATAATTCACAAGATTCTTCTGTGATCCTCATAAGTCTTGGAATTCATGACAGAGCATAGCAATGGTATGCTTCTTACCTAGAGCGATGGATATATCAACTGACAGGCCAGAGATTTATATCTGCTCCATGCAGACTTACAACTTGGTTTCCCACAGGGCTCAGTAGTGGGTCCTCTTCTGTTCTCCCTCTATACACACTTTCTTGTTGAAATAATATACATCAACATGGGTTTTTAAATCATTGATATACTCATGACACTCAACTCCTTTTCTAACTCAGATACTCATGTTTCTGTAAAATTCCTCAGCATGTCTGGCTGAAATCTCACAGTAAATGCCGCTTCATCAGCTGAAACTTAAACTTAGCATAAGACAGCTGCTGCACATCCCTGGAAAAGTATCCCTAAGATAAGATCTTGTGATTTCCCTAGACAAATATCAGATCTCACCCTCTGCCACTGTGTACAACCTTGGCTCACCATGGACAACAAACTGTACTTCTTGCCTCACATTGCTAAACTGGCAGACTCATGCCTGTATTACCTTTAATATCATTAGAAAGATCTAGCCATTATTTTCCACAGAGGCCACTCAGGTGCACTTCAGTCACTTGTCTTTTTTTAAACCGGACGACTTCAGTTTGCCTCTGGCAAGTCTGCCCCATATCCACCAGGTGACCCCATGCAACTATTACAGTGTGCTGCTGCATGATATCTTTTGAACATCACAAGGTTTTCCACTCCATTTTTCCACTCCACTGACTTCCTATAGTTGTCCAAGTTAGATTTAAAACACAGAGGCTTGCCTACACAGCCAAAAATTTTATATTAAATCTCTGAATTACTGAACTCATGAAACTACAATCCATTCTTTAAATCAGGTTAGTATGAGTATTTACTGTACTAATGCCATATGACCTGGTCAGTGCACAACTTAACATGTAACTCAAACATTAATTGCCTATTAACGGACATGCTCTACCATCTCTAATACACTATACTGATGATATCCAGTATTCAATTAACTCTGAAAATAATCTATTTCCAAAAGCTAAAAAAAAATAAAAAAATCTAACTTTCACAAGCAATGCATCTATTACAGTACCTGGCTTAGATTAGAGGTCCAGAAGGAATCAACTTGGCCAATAAAAGGAAGCAACTGTAGAGAATTTGTCATGCTCTAATAACATAAATAAACCCCATGCACTTTCTAAGGCAAATAAGTATAAATGCATAGTCTTTTTAGAGTGTTTAGTAGTACAGCTGCAACCCTTAGTACCTTAAAGAACTCACTAAATAAAGTCTTACAACTCACATTCTTAAGCATCTTAATACCAACCCCAGTCATCGTACAACTTAAAAATATGGATGAAGTAGAAATGGTGGATGTGTTGTGATAAAAAATAGCAGCTGTTTATTGCTGTAATTTTGCAAATTTTCAAACATTCAAGATAAATTACATAAAAATGTATTAAGCTAGTCCATGTTTTTCATGTTTGTTTGAATAAAAACATGAATTTGTTTGCTTGTTTAAAATATGACTTAAATTTAATTGGCTTATCTACTGTATGACTTGAGACTCAAAACATTTTTGCCTTTTTTTTTGTCTCAGAATTCCTTACAAGATTAAAGTCAGAATTTAAATTCTGGAGTAAAACGTCAGAAGTTAAATACCTTTTTTCTTTATATATACAACATGTATATCGATTATGAAAAATAAAAAAATTAACAAATAATTATATCTCTGATTGTTTGTCATGTTGCAATTTTTTTTTACTACTTTCCTCTAATCAGCACTGTAGGTGAATACAGACTTAGATGTTGACGTAACAGATAAGAATAGTGGTTGTTTAAGTGATACCCCAGATGTCAATTGTCAAAAGGTAGCAGGATATCTTATTTAGAGACAGATGCACATTCATGCTGAAGTTGTTTGGAGGGTCATTGATATTCCAAATTTATTATGATCGCTGGGCCACAGATTCACTCAAAGGGGGTCATTTGAAAATGGTGTTTACAATGTTGTGTATACTCACAGTGCTCATAGACCAAAGCGACATTCTGTTAGGGCACAGGACCTCAGAATAGTACCCCGGAACATTCCAGAGGTTAAACTGGGGTTAAGATGCCGATCGGTCATTTGTTTTACACTTCCCTTGAGACACTAACGGAATTTTCAAAGGTGCTTTTAGTTCCATTGCTTTAAGCTTATCACTTTAGAAATGAAGTGCTTATTTATAACACATGGACTAAATCTCAGCGTACATAATATCAAATGCCTGAATTTGTTTGCAGAGTAGTAATGTCTCACATAACATTCATTTCTATTCAGTTCCTCAAAGTATTAGCGACATAACCTACATAATCTACATTATGTGCTCATCTACACAAACCTTTTTTCAGTATGTAGCTCATGCAGTAAAAGTATATAGCATAAATCAAGGAGTTTAATTACTTTTTGTAAACACTTCTTTGGCAAAGTGAAATTTCCACCATGTTTGTTTGAGCTTTCATAACACCACTGCGTTAGAAAGGATTTCTACATTGCCTACTCCATCAAGGATATGTCCAATGCTCCTTTCAAAGAGGTCCTCGTTGCCAGACGTAAATGCTGTTTAGACTTTAATGCCCCATCGCTGGACCCCACTGCCAATTTGTTTTTAACTTTTCATAGAACGTTGATTCCGAATCAGAAACTGGCCCACTAGGTGATGAACATCTTTACCATGATATAAAGCCTGTCCGGACACCTGGCCTCTACTGTGACATGCTTGTCTGCAAGAAAAATATCCTCCTAGTGGTCATAACTTGGAGGTCTGCATTTATGCTACCTATTGTAGGTGCCCCTACAAATTTTCCACAGACTCTACAAGGTTAATATCACACTTCCACTGGCATGAATGTGGTGTCTATTTCCGAGTGTCACCCTGGTAAACCGTATAATCGGATAACAGACAGGACATTTAAAATAAAAGGGGGATTCCACGGACAACAATATTTTTCTTATTGAATACTATGATAAAAAATTTCATTCTCTTCAAAGCAACCTATATCATATCATGCACTTTTAATATATTCCCCAGGCTAAGCCACTGACTGAATACAAGTGGTATCAAAAAGTTTTGAGACTATTTTTGTAACACGTCAACAGATAGCAGCACAAGGCTGCATGCACAGTCACCGACCGTCATAAGTCATACATCAGTAAGCAATAAGTAATAAAATCCTTCCTTCCTTGTAAATATGGAAATGGAAACTTGTTGATGCCACCTTGTAATATACAGTGAAAGACAAATAACATAACATTCCCACATGATAGGGAAAAATCTATGTGCTATTTAGCACAATCACACATGAGGTTGGAGAGTGCTGGTATGCTGATTATCAGCACAGCTGTGATGCAGCTGTAGKCACTGTTTATTTTAGCAGTTATTTTGCTCCACCACAACATATCTTTCCATGAGTGGCGAAACTAACTAACCGCCACTGGTGACGCTGACGACTGACAGTTAAGGTAATTACCAGGGGTGAAAGCAGTTGTAAATCCTCATCAGTACTATGAAGCCATGGAGGTGGTGGACAGTTCTTGGAAACTTACAAGATGTACTTTATACTTCCACTTGTTCAACTTTAAAATAGCAGCTAACTTCTGGGTTCTGGGGTTGAATTCCAAATAGTGTTAAATAAAAAGCTTGTGTTCTAGGGTGTACACTCACTCCTTTGTTCCATACAAATAATACTGTAGGTTTCCTTGATCTGGGATTAGAGTGCGATTTGGGATTCAGCCTTGTGTTAGAAGCTAGTTCGCTTTGTACTGTAGCTTAAACAAAGCAACAGACGGATAAGAGTCAATACAGAACAACTTTAAAGCAGTTGATAAGCGCTGTTTAGTGCTGTTTAAGATGACATAATGCTATCAGATGTGTTCTTGTGAGAGTGCTTCCATGACAAGTTTTTAATGTGAGTTTTGTCACCAACCTACTTTTGACCCATGCTGCAACTGACAGTTGCACTCAAACAGCGCAAGTAACACTTGTTATAGAACACCTGTGACATGGAGTGCTGGTATGCTCTATATCACCACTTGTGGAATGGCTCTCGTCCAATCAGATTATCCGGTCAAGACTAAATGTTGTATAATTATAAAAAAATTCATCTATATAACTGCAAAGAAGGTTTTGCATTGGTCAGCACTTGCTGTTTCAATTATATCTTTACGTTTCATACATTGGAGGCTCAGAAACCAGTCTCAGAAACGTTTCAGTCTGTACGTTTGTCTGTCCAGCTACAGCTTGTCACATCATTCTGCAAAAATGGATGGACAGAATTTAATCTATTTAATAACTTTTTAACCTGCACCATAAGTGGAATCAAAATGTTGAGCGAAAGCGATGTTATGAACCGATATCTGCCAGATTTAATAATCTCCTTTAAAAATAAGCCACTTGCTCAATGTGTAAACAAACATCTGCACCAATAGATATTAATAATAATAAAAAAGTTTAACTAAATATTTTTTACTGGGATTAACTAGAAATAATTTGGGATTAGAAATAATGATTCACTCTGATTACAGAACAGGGAGTGTGTTTGGCTGACGATGAAAGTAGCACAACTTAGCATAAACAAGGCGTAAGATACTCAACCTTACAACATCTTATTATTTCTTTTGTATTAATACGTTGGGCAGAGAGTTCTCCTGACCTGAAATAATAATATCACGAATTACATTTAAGTTATTCAGATTATTTTTAGCTTGAACCTTGTAACTATTTTTACAGAAACTTTTCCCATCAACAACGTGTACTTATAGGACGCTAGCTGGTGTCAGGGTTAACCCCTAAAAGGCGCGACTTTTTGTGTGTTATTTTTTTGTTTTTGGACTCCATTTCCCAGAGTGCACCTGGGTCAGGTGATAGGACTTCTCACCTGAACCGAGGTGACTAATTAGTGTGGCTATAAAAAGCCAGGATTTTCAGTTAGTTCTTGTCTTCCATCTATTTTGTTAAACTGTTCTGTTGATACCCTGTTTGTGTCTTTGTTTGTTCATAGTTTCAAGTTTAGTTTGATCTTGCGGGAAGTTTATTGGTTTAGGTTTTGTTGAAATTATTAAAATACTATTTGAAGTCTTCACCTCTATGCCTCACCTGCAAATTCCCTCAGAAACGTGACAGTTGCATATACTCCATATAAATGCACAGTTTGCATCCACATTGACAGATACAGTATGTCTAAGGGCTGAATAATAATCACACAATGTTCTGTGACCGAATACGTCACTAAAATAAGTGCTAAGATAGATATGATTTTCTGTCCAGCAGCAGTAGTCTGAAAATCATCATTGTGTTGTGACTGGGAAGCTTGGTGCACATGTTTAACTATGGGAGCCTTCATTGAGAAAGGTACCAAATGTTCCAGCTATACGACTTAACACTTTAATAAAGTGTCTTTACAGATTTAACCTGTCATCTTTCCTGATATTTTTTCCACAGGACAGAAAAAATGGATTAACGTGGTGTTCATTACACACAGCTTTGCATATAGTGAGATGGATAAACTGGTGACCCTACTACTGCAGCTGTGGTAATTTTCCATAACAGAGTATATCTGAAGGTTTATTAATAGGTTACAATGACAATATCAATCATTAGGATCCATTCTCTCATCACAAGATTATGCTTCTGGGCCCAAGCATCTGTTGCAAAGCCTGCTGGGAGACCAGGGACAGGGATTGAATGCGAGTTGAGCATTAAAGTACATGTACTTTTGCTTGCACATGACATGTAAGAGACAGTGTGTGCACACATCATGTAGTGTGATGTCACCTCAGCTGTTGTTTTAAGATTTATAAAGGACAAGCGCCGCACAAGCGTTCATCATAGTAATCCTTTGATTTTTTTCTTCTTTAAACTAGCAAGCTTTAACTTTTTTCATGACTTGTTTGACATAGCCACTAATCAGGGAAGACCTTAGAAAAGGGGTGAGGGGTAAAATTAAATACGGCCACTCACACACCATGATTTATTTGGGGTCAACAAGATGTGAGCACCGACCGAGCAGAAAGGTTTATGAGCACCCATTACTGGGACTGTCCAACATAAAGTGGCCCATAAAAAGACGTTGCTAATGGTCGATTTTCACTTGGCCCTGATCCAATTTGACTCGGCCCCTAATCATTGCTCTCTTTTGATTTTTTTAAATGATTGATTGATTGTACAAGCTAAATTGGCAGCATAAATTGTGTGCGGATCAGATGGTCCGCTGTGGCGACCCGTTGACGGGGGCAGCCGAAAGGAAGTAGTAGTAGTATAAAGAATTTAAGGCATCTCTTTTCATCATTATGAACATAATATGAAGCACATATACGCACATTCATCATGAAAGATCTATTGCAAAACAAAACAAAATTCATGTTTGCTTCAGCATTGGAAACAATATTGCTTTAGGCTAACTAATTATACACAATTCCTTGTTGTACTTGGTCTGGTCTGGTTCGGTAAAGTTCTTCCATGCGCCATCTGGCAGATATTCAGTGAAGCACAACACATTTATTTTAATTCCTGAATGTTGCTTGTGGGATCTCGCGGCATGGCGCGCGCTGAATTGCAGGATCTAGCTTAATGGCCAGATCTGTTAGATGGCGGCATTGTGGCGTAATGGTTAACACTTTGGCTTTGCACCTCCAGTGTTGAGGTTCAATTCCCACCTTGGGTCTGTGTGCATGAAGTTTACATGTTCTCCCAGTGTTTAGTGTGTTTCCTCCAGTTTCCTCCCACTGTCCAAGACATGCAAAGTAAATTGATTAATATTTCCAAATTGAAACTGAAGTGCATACCCTAAGGTGTACCTTGCCTAGTGCCCTTTTCTCCTAGGACAAGCTGCAGGCTTCCCATGACCCTGAACAGGATGAGCATATAGAGAAAACGAGTAACTGTTTAAGATGGCAATAGTTTTCTTTTCTATGGTACATCTATGAAAGGTTTATTCTGTTAAAACCGAAAAATCTGTCACATTTAATCATCTTTGTGCTCTATTGCAACCAGTGGCTATGTATATGGAACTATAAAAGGTTATCCAGTAGGTTCATAGTAGACAGCCATTCACTTCACACAGTGTAAGTGTTAAGTATCAATTAAAACAGCTGCGCTCAAGGGTGTTGTGATGACTTCATCCCATCTCATCTGGCGTCGCCAAGAAAAAAAAAAGCTTTCCAGAAACTAACAGCATAGCTCATGATGTTTATTATTAAGACATACGTTGGCGTATATAGCATCTACACATGTACGTGATCTAAGTGTGATGAAAACAGATCTATTTTCCTGTCACAAAACCGGTCATTTGCAAGCTACTGTAATAGAATCTAGGACGACGTCTTTCTATCACAGCTGCCTCTCCATGTCAGCGTGTTAAGTTTACGACAGGTCTACAGCTCTGGCATTAAAAAAAAAAAAAAACAGTCAGGGTGTTGATTTATATTCGCGGCAATGTCAAGATGTTTTTCACGTGTGGCTTTATTGCTATTTCTCAATGGACACCCAGGAAGGGGTGTAGAAGGGGAGCTTGGTGTCCATATACTGTACCATGATGGAAACTCAATCCTGGTCGGTGTAACACTTGAAAAATGCTACAAAGTGAGCACTATGAGCCGAACGGTACCCTGGTCTGCAGCACACACACATGCCAACAGCACCAGTGCCAAGACACACCAACAGACCGTCCATCACTGGCCTGCCAGCTGCAGTGGATACCAACAGATTATTTAATGCGAAAGGCTACGGGGTATAAAGTATATGTGTAAGTGTATCGTTTGTGCATGTAGATCACTTCAAAGCTTCTAGTAATATGATCTGCCTTCTAACAATATATAAGATTCATTGCACTGATTATCTATTGACAAAGACAAGAGCTGGTAAAGTCAATCAGGTTTATTGTTTAACACAAATGCAGACGTATAATAGAACTAGTAGAACGGCAAGTGAAATAATATTTCAATTGCACTCATGCATTGAAAACTATACATTACGAGCATACATTGCAGTAGAGTATACAGTTATGTTTGTCACGCATTGTAATGGTTATCATGCTTTTCCCAGAGTCATGGTAGTAAACTTACTGTAGCAAAGCATGAAAGCTGTTCATTTTTCATGCACTAAGTATGCTAAAAAATAAACAACACGCAAAAATATATTGTATGTTATTGTGGTTCATTCACAAAAAAAAAAAAACCTGAAATGTGAGCACTTATAAATGTGACAGTATCGAATGAAATAATTTGTATACACCATTTTTATTAACTGTTAATAAATTGGTGTATAGATATTATTGCATTATTTAAAAGGTGTACTTATTTATTTGTAATTGAATTTTTATGAAAAATATAATAATAATAATAATAATAATAATAATAATAATAACAGGAGGTCAAGACTCTAGGACTCTGGACACTGATTTGTCAGGAGCCAAATAATGGGCCCCATGCAGCAACATTCTGTTAAATTTTCACTTAATTATTTTCTGTTAAGAGAAAAAACACGCTAGGTGTACAGAATGTTCTTAACCATCTCAATCTGAGCTGAATGATGACTCCACTTCCAAACTATATTAAATAAAACAAAATGTGGCTTTCTAGAGTTTGAGCACTTGCATTACAGTTAAATTAAAAGATCAAAAGGCAAAAGATCTGTGATGCTGTGGTTGCCGTGTTAGACCAGGAACACTGAACTTTGAACACTGAACACTGAAATTGGCTTCACAAGAATGAGATCTACAGTTGGCAGTAATGTGACCTACTGGATACCAACCAACATTAAACAAAAACAAAGAAGAAGATGAAGAAGAAGAAGAAGAAGAAGAAGAAGAAGAAGAACACAGTGCTTAGTAAACAATAGTGCTGTGATGGATTGGAGTGAAGGCATAACCTCTGTCACCTCTGTTGGAGTTTTATAAAGCTCAGTTTGTTTTATAGCGGTTGAACTGGATAGTGGTGTTCGGAGTCCTTTCAGCAATCCGAAACGGCTGAGCAGCCATTCATCCATCTCATCAAATCTCTAAAAACGCGCTCTCTGCATAAGCCCTGGAGGCCAATGCATCAAACAGCAATGTCAGCCATTCGAAAGCAGGATGCATGCATGCAAACGAGAGTTTTATAGCTGTAATCAGTTGACCAATAGGATCTCTTTCACCCACAAATGAAATGATCCACTCGTTATAGTTCCTCTAAAATCATCAAATAATTTATTTATATGATACATTTTTCATTGTTGTTTTCAAATTTTAAACATTTTAAATGTTTCTGTGCATCATACAAACAAATAGCTGTCTATTAGAGCTGTCTAAGAGGATAGCAAAAATAAGGAAACACTAGTGAATCCCAGAATGAATGGGTAAAGAACAAAATAAGCAAAACAATTGTGGATTCGATCAAAATTTGAGACGGTTTGTTCGTATAACACAGCTTGCATGAGACCCAATAATCTGTAATTTTGCCGTGCAAATGTACATAATAATCTGTGCACATACAGTATGTGTAGTGACTGGACAAAAAAATACTACAAAAAAACAACTTTTACATTTATTAGATACTGTAAATCCAAAATGTGTCCAGTAGGATAAGCATAGGTATTTTGTTTAAACAAAATATAATAAGTCTTAACTTAGTGAAAGTGAAAATTAATATCGAAAACAAGAATATTAAACCAATTATTGCAGTAATAATAGACCATATACGGTATTTAAAAACAAATATATTTAATATTTCTATTCAACATTCTTTAAAATTTTAACTATTTGTTATTTTGCTCATTTGAAATGATCAACGTCCTGCTCATTCTTGTTCATGCTGTTGTTTAGTATATAAGGACGTCAGAACTTACATTCTAGATGATAAAGTTTATTAAAGTTTTTTTTTAATTTATAATACAGAAAATATGGCTGTCCAATCAAGTGAAGAGATTTCAAAAACCTTTCCCTCAGCATTGTTTGGATGAAGTGTGCTTTAACAAATTCTTTAAAAAATCTTCCAATCTTGCATTGAAATGCTACATTAATGCAAAACCGGGCTACTATGGCGCTGGCTGCTCGGTGTTGCCGTGGTGCTTACTCATTCACTTTCACCCACCAGTCCATTTGTTTGATTTGCCCTCAGCCAGTCCTTCCCAACATACTCTTTTACCACATCAGCCGTGGATCTGTTATTAGGCTCCAGTGCCAGCAGCTTGGTGAACATCTCCATACACTCCGGCGTGTATCTCTTCCATTGTGTCGGGATTTCTGTTGTCTCTGGGTCCTGCAGCCACTCGGCAAACTCATCATAGAAGCTGTCAGCACTTGTGCAGTTCTCCCAGGGAAAGAAACCTGTAAGGATGCAGAAAAGCAGCACGCCAAATGCCCAGGTGTCTAGGCTGGGCTGTATGCTGAGTGGTGGAGCTTTGGGATTTTCCTGGCCTTCCTCTGCCACCATGGCACACAGCTCTGGGGCCATGTAGGGTAGTGTGCTTGAGATGACACGGATCAGAGTGCCTCGCTTCTGTGTCAATCCAAAGTCAGCCAGCTTTACATGGCGGCACTGAGTGTCCAGCAGCAGCACGTTCTCGGGCTTGATGTCACGGTGCACCAAGCCCAGGTGGTGGATGAACTCCAGGGCACTGGCTATCTGCACGGCACAGCGCTTCACTACACACTCCGAGATTCCGATCTGGGGAAAAGAGAGAAGCGTGTTTTTTTTTTTTTTATTAAAACGTAAAATTAGTTTCCATCATTAGAGTCTATCCTTGCCATGTGTCCAGTGTTTGTCGGATGGGCTTCATATTTACTGTTACTGCAGGACATAATTCTGTCATTCAAGCTTTTTATGCTATCATGCATTTTAAAAAATTTGTCAAACAATAAAGCAAGTGTAATAAATGCCCTTAACAAAATTCCTGACCACAGACTCGTCTTCATTTACACCATCACAAGGGACTCTGTGATACCCATTTTACATTTTGTGGCTCTTGCATGGAGTTTAAAGTTTCATACTTCACTGAGCCAAAGGAAGAAGGACAGCTGCTGGGCCTGATGACTCACACGCTCCGAGTTCCTCCAAGGCTATACACACATTGTTGAACTGTGTATTGAGTGTGCACTTTGTGCATTCATCCAACAACCCGTCAGAGACATGATTACTATCACACCAAGTGTGTGTGTGTGTGTGTGTCAGTGGGAGCACTAAGTAAAAATCTCTTCTTTGTCATATACTATTTCTGTTCTGCTGTTTGTTGTTGGTTATAATGTAGCAGTAATGACATAACTGGCACTCTTTATAATTTGAAATGTCTTTAAAGCCAACTTTCACTTCTATTTCAATAATTTCTGTTTGATACTAGATTTTACAGCAATTCAGTTATAACTTATTTTACAATACCCAGAAGGTGTTATCTACATCTTAAAAGTTATGAAAAAGGACTATGAATAATTAAGAACACCTTTTAAATTTAGAACTATTATTATTATTATTATTATTATTATTATTATTATTATTATTACCAATAATAATAATAATAATAATAATAATAATAATAATAACGATCATTTTATGTATTTATTATTCATTGTTATTATTATTGTTGTTGTTGTTAGAAAAAAATGTGCATAAAAACACTATATTTATTTGGGAAAACATCTTTTTATTTTTATTTGAAAAAGCTTAACTGCATTAACATTAATCATTATGTTGCACATTTGCATATTCCCCACACATTGCTCAAACTACCATTTTTTTTCTTCTTGTTTACACACTGCTAATTTTTCACGTAAATTAGAACTAACTGCACATAGTTCATAATTCGTTTCTGTACAGTCTGTAATTTCTCCTGCATAATTTATAGACTTTATGCACTTGTAYTTTAATTATAACTTTATTTTTATTTTGGTAACCTTGTAAATATCATAAATTCTTCAGCTGAATTAAAATATATATATATATATATTTTAAGTAAGTATTTAAATACATTATTGTATAAAAAATATTCTATTTTTAATTAAACCGTCAATTCCAGTGCAATTTATTTCTTTCACTTTTTTTTTTTTTTAGGTCACCAGCAAGTATTTCATACTGTGTATGACTGTGCACAGTATATGACAAATAAACTTTTTATTTGAATTTTATGTTTTTCTTTTTACTTAAAACATTTTTTACTTGACCAACATCTTCAGACTGATTTATTTTGATAAAAACAGACTTTAATGAACAGCTAACACAAGTTTGTGGGTGTTTGTCCAAGTTGATGTGACTGACCCGCGGTTTGATGATAGCAAACAGGTCACGCCCGACCACCAGCTCCTGAGCAAATCCATAGTGTTCTTTGGACTGGAAGGCGATTCCGAACAGACCCACAATGCATGGGTGGCAGGACAGGTGGAGCGAGATACAGTACTCACGCAGAAATCCTTTCAGCTGCGTTGATGCTTTGGGCAGAACCTTCAGGGCCATGGGTGTCCCTAATGTACATACAGTAGGACAAGCAAAAGAAACAGGAGACATCAGGATCAAACATCACATGCTTATGCATAATGTATTCCCAGAGTCCCATAGTGTTCTACATGGGACATGGGCCGTTTTATCTGATACAAATGGTAACAGCTGGCTAATTATGTAGGCCAACATAGATAGATACGTATATTAAATATCATAGGCATTGATTGTGTTTATACATGTGTAAGTGATCTACTGTTTTCAGATGGATGAGTCTCTGAAAAATCTGAAATAAAATATTCAATGTTGATTGATTTTAATATTGTAACAGCTAAAAACATTAAATTACACATAGTCATTTTATTTGTCGTTATCTTATTTGCAGTTATTTTATATAAATTATATAATTATTTATTCATATTTATTTACACTTTTCAAACTAATTTCCAGATTTTTTTTTATTCTGTAAAGTTGCTTTGACAATGACTACTATTCAAAGCAGTAGATAAATAAAACCAAAAACAGACGCTATTAAAACCTTTTTTAACCACAAAAAATAAATCAATGTTCTTTTTTTTTTTTTTTTTTAAAGCAAAGCCACACAGGTGCTTAAAGTTTAAAGAGTAAAGTAAAGAGACTTTATTGTCATTGTAGTGATACAACAAAATTTCTTTGATATCTCTTAGAGACCAGCAGCAATAAAGAAGATGTAAGAATAAACATAAGATAATTGCACTAAAATTATAACAATATATACAACAGAATATACAGTATGTGCAGTGGGACTTGGACCACATGCAAACTTCCCACTTTCATGATTTTTGCTACAAATTTTCATGATTCATGATTTCACTTTCATACATTTTGCTACAGATCACTACACTAGTTTTAAAATCATGGCTAGCCATGGTGCTGACATGATTAGCTACTGTGTAGAAAAAAAACGCTAAGGCAGAGCCAAGACGAAATACAGTGGTGCCATGTAAAAACAGCTGACGATTTGATACAGGAAGGCCACGGATAATGACGTTTACTTAAAAATAGCTTTACGGTGCACTCTCTCTCCCTGAGGAGAGACTTGTGATCACCGCTAAAGTGTTGCATTATATAAATATTATATGAAATTCAACTTTGAATCAATATTTCCAATGTTCATCAATTTTCAGATGAATCATCACAAGTATTAAAAAACATTGCAGAAAAAATGTGGACTTTCCAGTTGTTCCACCACAATTGCTTTTTTGAGCATAAATAAAAAAATATAGTTCATGTTAGCAAGTTGTGAATGACTACATATTATCTGACATACCCCAATAAACAACATTGTTACCATACGAGAACCCATGGTTAATGAGACTGTAAAAGTGTTTTTAAAAAATTAAGTTGGGAATTGGGCTTTACTGAGCAAATACCTATTCAGATGTCTTCCTTTGGCTTACTTATTATAATGATTTTTTTTTTCAATGCCAGAAATAAATAAAAAAAAGTACATCATTTTTTTTTTTTGGATAAAAAAAAGTATTTTGTTTATTTTTACACAGATTGCATTTGCGAGTTAAGCTATTGAATGTATACTTTTTTGTTTTCAAATGTATTTATCCAGGCTATCACCAAATAAGGGCACAAATGAAGTGCCCTTATTAAGAACATGTTTGGCAATATTTATTTATGACCTCAAAATTATAATAAAATAAAATAATATTACTGACAAACATAACATAAATTCCTAACTATGCATACAGTATATTACATATAATACATTGCAGCCGTTTGAGATTAAATAATTGCACCGGTCCATAAGGTGATTTAGATTGTTATGAAATCAAAATATTTAGCCACTTTTAATCACTTTTAAAGTTAAACAAAAAAGCATTTTAAATCTACAGTCCAGTTCAAACTAAAAAATGGACTAAAAAATTCAAGTTGAATGAAATTGAAACAGAGTGAAACAGAATCCAGAAATGAAACAGATGATGTCTATCTATCTACTAACAAAAACCCCTAATTAATTCACATTATTTACTCATGTTACCAAAATCATCTAAGAAATTCTATGCTCACATGAGATGCCAAATAATTCTAAACAACAATTTTTCAATGTTTACATACCCCTGCAGCGGTGAGTAACCAGCAACACACGCCCGTATTTGCCACGGCCGATCTCTTTGATGATGTTAAAATGTTCTTTGATCTCAAGGCGACTCAGACTTTGTGCCGTGATCTCCATCAGCTCGTCTATGGGGCTGCTGCCGTCTTTCACAGGGCCCAGCTCAATCATCGCTCTGCTGCCTGCCAGCATAACCCAATTCATATATTCATATTTCTATACAGTATCATTATATATTAGCAATAATGCTTTGATCTATACTTTTCACAATGACAGCAAAATTCAAGTAATAAATTCAATATAAATAAGCATGCACAAAAGTTCAAATACAGTAAATACCACCGTAATTAAAAGAGGAAAGTTTCTGACATTGACTATCAAGTTTTCAATTCGCTTTATACATAAAATGATAGATTGTTAAATAACATTTAATTAATAATTATATATGTAAATGTACAAATAGCCTGCACCAGCAATTCCAGAAATATAATATAATATAATATAATATACAGATAATTTCACTATAGTGATTTTATGGAAATATAGATTTAAATTTCTCATGTATAAAGAAAAAAAAAACATTTGAATCATTTAAATTGTATAAAGTGATTTCAATGGTCCATATCTATAGGAGACAGAAGCATGAACCTCCTCCAGCCCCAGGACTCAAACATTTAGTTAGAATTACAGTACGCTTATCAGTACCTCATAACCATTGAATTTGATCAATGTCTTCAAACTGGAGGAAGTTATAAAGAGATAAAAATGTTATACTGTATGCAGTGATCCTCATAAGAGAATCTACTGGATGTACAGTATGCACAATGTAGTAGAGAGAACATCCTTATATGAGGACAGTCAGGTCTCAAGAGGGTAAGAGCTACAGAAACTGAACACATCTACAGTATTGCAACACATCTATTCCAATTAAATGGCTAAATCGTCAAATCAGTATATTTGTAACATAGTTACTGAAAAGACTCTCTCAGTCAGCAATCACACATTTAGGTGGAAACTTAGGTGCACTGCTGTTTTTATACAGTATATTCTACTCCTTCGAAAATTATATGCATATCATTTTTTTATTTATTTCTTACTTATCGGCCAAATTGACCTTCATCACTGAAGAACCGTGAAGTCCCAACACTCAATTCTTCTTCATATACAGTAAGAAGATTACAATCTAGGCTTAGGGTCAGGTCTTCACAATAATATTAACTAATTTTATATAGTCCAGTCGGTAATATATATTGTTGTATATACTAAAGTTGTAAAATCAATTATCTAATATGTTGTCAGCATTATAAAACACCATGGGATGCTGTTAAAATACAAATACATAAATTCATTAGGTGTGGTCATAATAATGTCCAAAATCACAGACATAATTCTTAGCATGAATGACAAATATGCAACACGTTGAGATTATATCAAATTTACACCATTTGATTCGACATCCTATAAAACGGTCCTCTAATCTAGAGGCGCAAAGCCGAAGCATCATTCAGCATTCCTCGTCTCAGCGTGAATATGTAGCACATCCTGTACGAGTATAGCCTACTAGCAACGAAAACGATTTAGCCCATTTGTATTAAGATTTTTTTGGTTGGCCAGATTTATTTTTAAATAGTACATTTTGTAATCTTATTGAACTGCAGAAAAGTTGAATGCTTTCTTTTTTTACACCAGTTTTATTTTAAAACAATAAGACACTCGACCCTCAATGATACAACATACGGACGCATGGGTCATACAATAGGCATAAAAACTCAGGGCAAAGTATTAACAGTGCTTTATTATTTATATTTCCAATCGCATGTATTACATTACAATGACCATATGACATGACATGCATTTTTTCGTTTTATTTTCATTATATTTATTGTTATTTTAAATATAATTAATGTGCATGATCATTAAAGTTTAGAGAAAAATATACAAACCAATATTAAAAAGCTTTGCATTGATTTGGTTGCGTTTTTGTTTGTTCGTTTTGTATTTGATTTCTTTCAACATTTTAGGATTAGAACTTTTTATTAAACTTTAAGGTTTAAGGTTTATTTAATATATTATTTAATACATATAAATCTTGTAATTATATAT
>QMIH01000399.1:270529-288310 GCA_003987875.1 Clarias batrachus | reverse complement strand
TTTTTTTTTTTTTAAAGTTCTTTTAAATGGTCAGTGTTACTGTATACAACTTACTTATATGTAAGTCCTAAAAAGCAGCATGCCATTATCTGCTTGAAACTTTTTGTTCTTGTTCTCCTAAATAGGAGAGGTCCTGTCTGTACAGTTTGGTGTTTTCCTTGCACACCCCATTTAACTCGATGATAATTACGCGGCTCTTTGTGATCTTGTGATCAGAACAGAAACTGTGCTGGAACAGGATGAACACATAGGTGTGAGTTATTTCTGTGCACCATGTACCAGAGCTGGAAGTTAGCAAATTTGCTGTGTTTTTTGTCCATACTTTGTCCTTATATGGCTCCAGTTACAGCATAGCTGTGCAAACATTTTTGCTCTGTACCAAAGCAAGTGCGAAAATTCCGACTTTTTCACATTTTTAAGGTAAAACAGCCATCATCAGAGAATCAAACACAATCAGAAGAATTCATCGAGAGAAAAGGACACGATTAAGGAATTAAGGCACGATGGCTTAGTGGTTAGTGCTGTCACCTTGCACCTTGCATGGAGTTTGCATGTTCTCCCCATGCTTGGTGGGTTTCCTCCTGCAGCCCAAAGACATGCCGATTAGGGTAACTGCTGTTCCCAAATTACCCGTAGTGTGTGAATGAGTGTGTTTGCCCTGATATGGATTGGCACCCTTTCCAAGGTGTACCCTGCTTCATACCCTAAGTCTCCTGGGATAGACTCCTATTACGCTAATTGGCGTTATCAAATTGCCTGTAGCATGTGAGTGTGTGTGCCCTGCGAATTGGCACTCCGTACAGGATGTACTGTACCTTGCTTGGGATAGGCTCCAGGTCCCCTTTGACCCTGTATACAGCATAAAGTGGTACCTTTTAATAATATACACCACTTTCCTTAAAAGCACCCGAGACTTTTCTGTCATTATATAGTATATTATACATAAAGACTGCTTTCCATGGCGGTTGATTCGTTTCTCTGATGTAAAGCACTTCATCAAAAGCCCATGCTTTGATTTTTCTAACAAGATCCCTCTAAGGCCAAAACCAGACATTTCTCGCTCTCCATAGTAATACACGCCAGACTGGAGGATATGGTTCCCATGGCAACAGTGTGTAGCTGGCAGACACAACATGCGCTGCTGGAGAGCTAAATATTGAAAAGTGGTTCAATTACACAGACACTGTAGTGATGTAAAAGATGCCGGATTTCTCTCTGACCTCCGTGGCTTCTTCAGTCAGCATAGTCGGCTCAGGGGATTATATCAGTGTGCAGAGAATTAGCAGGAGGAAATGGCTTAACATGCATCTTCATTCTGCTGAAAGCCTTCTGTAGTCTGTCTTTCTAGGGAGGTCTATTGATCAGCACATAAAACATTCACGCATCCGCTCTTTTACTTTTTGTCTCTGCAGACAGAGAACATGTGTGTAAGAGAGAGAGAGAGAGAGAGAGAGAGAGACAGAGAAATGTTGCTAACGCTAAGCATAAACTGGCTAACAACAAGGATGCTAGCACATAGCCATACCTCTATTACACAGAGATTGTGAAGGCAGAATGGCAATGGAACAATACAAAAGTGTCAGTAAAGTTTGAATCTTTTACATATGTGAGGTAAATTACAAGTAAAAGTCTCAATGATGCTATATGTTTGCAGCACCAATAGCTAACAAGTTGCTCGCTAGCACATATAGTAACACTGAGATTGTAAAGGGTTAACAGAAATGTGTATTCCAATACAAGGAAAAGCCTGTATAGCCTGTATACGGCTATACGTATGTTAGCACGCATTTAGAATGTTTTAGATTCAACACCCCTTAACTGACACCAGGCTAAAAATAAATACCGTTTTATGAACATTACAGCTGAGCTAAGTATGCATTATGCATAATATTCAAGTGGCTGGGAATGAGAAGAAATTTTGGCTTATTTGTTCGCACTGTCGCCTTGCACCTGCAGTGTTCGGGTTCGATCCCGCCTCAGGGTCTGTGTGCATGGAGGTTGCATGTTCTCAGGGTGTACACCGCCTCATGCCCTAAGTCTTGTAGCCCACCACGACCCTGTGTAAATGTGTCACTTATTTTTAGGTCTTTTTCTTCTTCCTGAGAAAATTCACAGCTTGACTGAATGAACTCTTTAACCTCTCGACAGTTTCGTTTCGCATGCTTTACATTCCCCAAACACTTCTTATCATACCAAGCTAGGTGAACATTATATTACTGCTGTAGAATTTTCTTCTTACAGTACATACTACAAGGTCACTACCTCGCACATAGTGATTAGTCTTTTGTTTTCCATTTTCCTTAGATGTGTCGGTAAATTTCTCTATAGTGCTATATATATAGTGCGCTCGATAACCTCTTGTTCAGTTTCATTAGCATGATTAGGCTCCATAAGACACAGCTTACCTGATAGCTGACTAAAAATAAATAACACTTTATTACTGTTACAGCTGTAATAGGTCACATACACAATATACACACTATTCAGTTTAAGGCTAAGGTCAAGCATGAACTAGGTAAAATATTTTTTATACAGAAATTGTTAATTGTTAAGAATTGCAAACATTATAAAGGTATAAATAATATCAACATATTTCTTATGTCTTAAATATCTTAAATTACAAGGAAAAACCTCCAAAGTGCTAAACTGTATGTTAGCACGTGTTAATCTCTTGATTGGTTTCAGTTGACATGTTTTACCTTCTCAAAACACCTCGTAACTAAAATCAGCCTAAAATAGAATAGAATTTTATTAACATTACAGCTGTAGTAAATTGAAGTTAATAGACAAGCTTAAAAATTACATGCTATAAAATATAGCCACCTTCAGGTTCCGGGTTCGATTCCCTCCTCAGGTCTGTGCGCATGGAATTTGCATGTTCTCCTTGTGCTAGGTGGGTTTCCTTTGGGAATTCTGGTTTCCCCCCACAGTCCAAGGACATGCAGATTAGGCTAATTGGTGTTTCCAAGTTGCCCATACTGTGTCAATGCGCACGTGAGTGTGTGTGCCCTGCGATGGTTTGGCACCCCGTCCGGGGTGTACATCACCTCGTGTCTCCTGGGATAGGCTCCAGGCCTTCTGCCACCCTGTATACAGAATAAAGTRGTATAGGTGATGAGTGAGTGAGTAGCTTCCTTATGACACAGCTTAAAAATAAATAACACTTTGTTAGCATTACAGCTGTAGTAGGTTGTAAAATATGCAGTATTCCATTTGGGAGGAAAATGTTGCTAATGTCAAGCATCAACTGGGTCCTTTATACAGAGAATGCGAGTGGAAAACAATATTAAACTGTCAGTAATATTATGGCTTTCAGTGGTATGGTGTCTTGAGTTGTGGTTGAGTTGGGGTTTCGACTCTTGCTTCCAGTCTGTGGAGTTTGCATGTTCTGCCCATAATTGGTGGGTTTCCTCCAGGTGCTCCAGTTTTCTCCCACTGTCTAATGGCATGTTTTGTAGGCTGATTGGCATTTCCAAATAATCTGTATGTGTGTGCACCCTAAGTTTCCTGAGAAACGTGACCGGGCTGTAATGGTTCAAACGGTTAAGGCTCTGGGGTAATGATCAGATGGTTGGGGATTCAAGCCCCACCACTATCAAAATTCCACTGTCAAGCCCTTGAGCAAGGTCCTTAACCCAATGCGCTACAAGGTCACTGTATCCTGGTTGACCCTTCATTCTGACCACAGCTTTCTAACTGGGGTAGCGAAAAATCTTTTCACATATGACGAATCTTATTCTGAATCTTAATAAGCAGTATCAACAGTGGATGGATATCGTTCATGATGTGTTTTCAATGTGCATACACCAACCTCTTGCAAGCTTAATTCAGCATGCAAAAATTAGGACGCCCCTGAACTGATACCAGACTTATAATACTGTACTGTACATGTTCCAAACTGTGGGAAATTGTTCCTGAAAGACAAACACACAATATACCCAGCATTTAATGTGTAAGAGAACTGCTAACATCAAACTCCCTCTGGCTATTCCCAGTTGCCTAGCAATAGTGTTCTTGGAATGTAAAGGATTTGAACTGTGCTTGTTTGCCTTCTGATGATCCACTTGAACACAACATACGTAATGTAGAACTTTCCCTACGCATACAGAAAAACTGACCAGACCAGACTGTTCAAACCTGAACTTAAATAAAAAAATGATAATACATTGTTAGCTGGATAGAAGAATTTTAGGTGTTGTTAAACACTGTATATACCATTTAATTTTTTATCTTTTCATAGAATGTATAATGTTCCTAGTTGGAACAATGTGAATTGAAATGTTCGAGAATGTTGTTATCTAACCTGGCACGTTGTATGAACGATGTCCTAACCATGTTGTGATGCAAACATCTATTACATCACATTTCAAAACCTCGCAATAGCGTTATTTTTGTCACGTCATAGCCGAACCTCTTTCGGAAACCTACTGAATACATTCTGTTCTCCGTTTTTGGCTGATGAATGTATGAAAACCCGTTTATGCACCAAAAAAAAAAAATCAATAATACAAGCAGTGACTCAGGATTTCCCAGACCTCCGATCACATGCTGCAGTGCATCACGTTTCTTTCCCCCTCCCCACCACGTTTAAAGAGCGCTTGTGAGTGTGTGAATCTGCAGCCAGGCCTCGTCCTGATTTTCGCACACAAGCCGGGTCGTGTGAATCTGGCACCATGTTTAAACTCTAAATTAGTCTTTTACTCAGAAGACTGTTTGTTCCACTATGAAAAGAGTGATGCTGAGAAGGAAGTGAGAGTCTTAAAGGCATTCCTTCGTTCATTACATCATTTCCCTTAATGTGCTTTTGTTTCATGTGCTCATTTGTAGCAGGGTTTAAATTTAACCCCTTAAACATTCATGAATATTCGTGTAGATCTTGTATCCATTATATATATTATGCAGAAGCACATTTGAGCCCATACGATGTATAGGGCCACCTTTTAGTTTTAAGTGTTCTTGAACTAGATCCTGTTCAGTTCAGTAATGTATCAGCAATGGCTTTAAATAGAGTTTCTTCATTTAAAAAAAAAGTGTTCATTAATCCATGTCCCATGGCTCCAATAAACAGGCAAAAAATATCGGATACTTTTAAATGATCTTGGTATTTGTTTGGTTATGTAGAAGGGGCATTCAGGTTAAACTGGTTAAAATTTAACTAAAACTAATTCATAGGCATAAAATCAATTGATATTTACAAAAGCACAGTAGGTTGATGAAACGTTTATCCGCAGTAAAACATTTGAACGGTGCAAAAAGACCCACCTGTCTGTGGGAACTGTACATTCACCATTCATTCACCAACACCACTCGGACCTTATAGAAACTCGGCTGGAAGTTATTGCCACATCGCCCACTCAGCCTCGTTCTATTATAGGAGTTCCTGGGAGGCCAGCGTTTCAGACATGAAACAAGTAGTCCGATCATGGCTCTGGCATACTGAGAGAACATTCTACCTTGCTGATATCCAAGCACTAGTAATTAGCGACATTGGGATAAGTGCATTAGTGTAGCATGGCAATTCAGTTCTGTTCGGGTTGACTTATTTGTATATTATGTATAAATATGATTAAAGACATATTTATTGCAGTATCATGGGCTTGCTTTAAATTCTAGTCATTCCTTTTAATAAGTGCCCTGTAATTAAAGGGGCAGTGAAAAATAGGGGGGAGTGGTGGCTCAGTGTGTTAAGGCTCTGAGTTACAGATCAGAAGATCGGTGGTTCGAGCCCCAGCTTCAGTTGCTGCTGTTGGGCCCTTGAGCAAGCCCCTTAACCCTGTCTGCTCCAGGGGCGCCGTAAAAATGGCTGACCCTGTGCTCTGACCCCTGCCTACTAACAAGAAACTGGGATATGTGAAGAATAAAGAATTTCACTGTTCAGTAATGTATGTGTGACCAATAAAGGCTGACTTAACTGACTTAAAAAAAAAAGAGACATTATTTTGTGCTTCAGCACCCAGTAAGTCGTTTCACCTACATATCATCTCTGTATTATTACACGATGTGCTCTGCTTTCTACAAAATTTATTTTATAATCCATATAGTAATTAGTGCCATTGTATGACAAAAGGAGGCACTTTTAATGAATCATTTTAATACCTGACCATGAAGTACTGAACTTAAAGTACTTAAAATGAGTCAGTCAGAGAAATCAATTGACTTGGATGAATTAGGAACATAAGCATTGAGATGACTTGCATACCTTCAGTATATATTTTTAAGCTGGACTACCTTAAAGTTTTGAGTTTTGAGACCGTTCCCACTGCAGTATGTCATTTGAAGCTGCATAGTGAATCAGGGGCTCAATTCAATGCACAGTAATGATGCTTAGGTAATGTCTGTGAAATGTTAACTTGTGGCCTGGAACCAACGTGCCACCTCAGAGGCTCAGATTACGGCCGATTTCTCTTTGAAAGCCTGCACTTGCCCATTTCTCCTGCTAATTCGTCTTGGAACATGTTATAACGTAAAGGTCCTTGGATCGTGAACCTCCGTTCAGACAAACAATGATCTACAGGTGGTCTCCTGTCACTCGTTAGCTCTGATGGCGGCTCCATGCGGTTCCAGGGTGACCCAGATTTCATCCTTCGCGCGTGCTCTCTTTTGGAAAGTCCCATCAGTCATAATCAGTTCTGATGGTTTTCTCCTTTTTAAAAGCGTGTGAGCTAGTTGCATTGTGGGATCCCGTGTCCATGGAGGCCATGGGAAGAAGACAGAGGAGTGAAGGCCAAGCATGCACTCACCCTTTCCTTCCCCTCCCCTCCTCGTTCTCTCTCTTTCCCCCGTGTCTCTCCCATCCGAATGTCCTGAACCTTTCTAAGCGCACCACTGCCCCCTCCTCGCTGCAACTTGGCCCCTGTTAGGAATCCCACCAGGGCATTGTGGGTGGGATCAGACAGGGGTCAGAGCCAAGGAAACCAAAGAGGAAGTTTTCACAAGAGTTTAGCTTTCTGCTAGCACTCCTTTTTCAAAATGGTCWAAAGAGGCCCTCCCACGCCACCGTGGATTCATTGGAGTGGACAATGTCGGTTTTCAAAGAGCCATGAACAGAGAGAGAGGGGAGTGAGGGCACCCGGGCATGGCATTGGCCACTAGTGCACTGGAATGTGTCCAGCACTGAGTAATTGCACACAAATTATGAATATATATATATAGAATAGAAATATGATAGGAAAAAAATTATTATATAGTTCCAATCATATACATATATATATGATTATAACTATTTATTTATTTATTTATTTATTTATAGAAAACTTGTTAAACTACAGACCAAACTGGAAGGGAAATTTACATGATCAGGAGGTTTTACTTTCAGGAAGCTCCTGGGACAGACAGAAATCTAGGTTCATTAAGATGAATCTGTGTGGTGCATATACAGCATCCTCCTTAGAAAGAGGTTTATTTATATTAAAATATCTGATCAACTTTATTATACATACTTCTGCATATATTGTACCATTTAAGATTTAAGAGTGTTAAAATGCATTTAATGGCTTTTTCCTGTTGATATATAATTACACATGATTATACCAGTTTTCAACGTCTTGTAAGAACATGTCCGTCATTAACTATATACACAACATATTATATATAAATCATGAGTATAATGTCATAACATCAGATCATTTCCATAAAACATGTTACAAAATGCTAAACTAAAGCCTATGTGTAGTGTATTATACATTGCCTAGCATTATGAAAAGATAATGACTTAATTTTTTTTTTTTTTTTTTTTTTACCATCATCTTGTTTTTCAGTCATTTTGACAATTTATCCTCAAAAACACATTAACAATTCGATTTGATTTGGTCACTTTTGTCAGGGACTGCTTTGAATTCATAAAGAGCAGCGATTAAAAATTAACGTTACACTCTGAGTTTTTTTTAGCAGCACCACTGAGTGTCCAGCATATCCCAGCCTCCTGCTGACTCAGTGCACTATGAATTTGTATGTGGCATGGCGGCAAACTTGGACCTCTGTCTCCTTGGGAGGCCTTTGTGCGCTATCCAAAAAGGGAGAGCTCATGGAGCCGCGAAAAATGAGACTGAAAGAGAACGCAGCCATCAAAGGCCATCTCTGCATTCTCCTGCTTGCCGCATACTAATGCATTCTGACCTCAATAGCCAGCAGGGTGAATAAAGTAGAAGATAGGGAAATAAAATAATGGTTGTCAGAGCTTCCTGGAATAGCCATCACCAAATTGATTTTGAAGGAGAGGGAAGAGGGACTGCAAAAAATAAAAGGAAGACATTAGCAAGTGTGAAGTTTCAATCTGATGCATTGAAAGATCATTTTTATGTTTTTTTTAATTTATTTTATTCTAGAAATAAATGTGTGAAATTAGAAAGATTATCTGCTAATCAAAAATGACATTTTCAAGTTTGAAGTGAATTCAAATGTGTGATATAAAACAGTTTGTTTCATAAAAATCTCAAGAAATATATTTTTTCTTAAGATTTAAGTTTTATAAGATTGTTTAGCTTTTCTAGGTTTCCAGGGAATTTTTTAATAATGAGAAATAAATAAACAATTGAAAACAATCATTTTTCATTTGATCTTCTATCTTCCTGACACACAACAAAAATAAGTGACCCTTGATTATGCAGTCATAGACCCATCACATCTGCCTGAATATAATTTTCTTCATCAATTGATATAGTACGATGTGTTCCTTGTTTTTTTATTATTATTATTATTATTATTATTATTATAGTAATAATTTTTGTTATAATAACCATTGTTATATATTACTATTTTACAGTATTACTTAATTATAAATTCAATAAATAAATAAAAACAGTACTAATTCCAGCAAACAAACAAAAATCTTGCAGGACAATATTCATACTGTAGGTAAAATAAAAAAAAAAAGAAGAAGAAGAAGAAAAAAAGCTTCTGTTTTTTTTTTTGTCAAGCAGACATGACAAAATCACGAGAAGGACTTATTTGCATGTTATTTGCAAATAAGACTTTTGCACAGTACTATATATGCACTATATATAAGAGTGGATGTGTTTGTTTTTTTCTCAGAGTGAGCATTCAATAGGGAAAAATATCAAGATAGAAAAATAGAAAGAAAAACAGCCTTTTAAAAAAATCTAATAAACATTGTAGTGAGATTGCACACTACAGGGTTTTCCAAGAAGTGCATACTCAGACTGAGAAGAGGCACTAGCGATGTTTGCACTGTGTCTTCTGGCTGATGAGCTCCGAGTATCTTTTATTGAATCTGCACCCATTTAGAGAGCTGAAGATTACGCTGCTGGATACTGCACTCAGCCATGACAGTAATAGCCTTACGCACTCCGTACCACAATGCTGGAGAGGCTGGAACGCATCCAGAGCTACTTGAATCCACGTGTTGTTTGGCTGTAGGAGATTTCCTCCAAATGTGTTCTTCATCAATTGCGCTGTCAGTCAGAGAGGGCTGCGCAGCCCTGTCACTTTCAATAACGCTTACGATAGAGTGAGGTGACCTGTGCCTGGTCAAATGGACTTCTTTTACTGATGGTAGAAAAGACCAGACATTTTGGCACCAGAGAACCTGAACTGTGCTTTTTCCTTTGATTCAGTTTTCCAGGATGATCTCTGGATGATCTCAATTGCTTAAAATTCACTTCGAGGAAAATTGATGCTGGGGTGGTTCCCTCAAGAGGGCAGCTTCCGTACCTTTAATATACAGTATATCTTTGCTCAGGAAACATTGATCTAGTGTACCTTCAAAAAGCAGCATGATTTTAAACTTATATGCATATTTCAATATATTAAAAAAAACATCCTGAAGGTACAAAAGGTACCACCACATTGACAAAAAAAAGTACCATTTAATAACCATTCCTCTGACAGAGTTGGTACTCACAGGAGCTAATGGCAGTTTGGACAGGCTTGTTTGTTAATAACTGGTTATGCAAATTGTTGCCCCATTCACAAAACAATTCATTCTTCTTAAATAACGGATTCATCCTGATCAGAGCAATGTTAGATCCACAGCCTGTCCCAGAATCCACTGGGTATAAAGAGTGAATAGACCTCAGATTGGATGCCAGTTCATCATAAGGCACCAAACATCCACTGAGACACTCATTCATACCAAGAAGCAATTTTGAGCAGTAAGTCCACCTAATGACGCTTTTTGGAAATGGAAGGAAACTTGAGAACCTTATGGATATAGTGTGATCTTAATTTAAAAAAAAAAAAAGGTGAGGGAAGGTTTCCATGTCAACCAATCTTTCAAAAACCAGGATTCCCTCAAAGCTCTTTCTTCCAGTTGGACTCAACAGTATTGTCATCTTGAGTAAGATTTCATATAGATTAAGTTAGTTTTATTGTTGGAACCATTCCATTCATCAGATAAATTGGTGTAAATAATAATAATAAAAAAGTTTACTTTTGTATGTGCAGATGTAAAAAAATAAAAATAAAAAAAACACCCCAAATCTTAATTTGAAACTATATAAATGGACAGAAGCATGGCCAATGCTTAGTTCATCACCACAAGGGCTGACCACTCATTGGCGCTGTAGAGCATTGTGTGGACAGAGCTAATGAGCTTCTTAATGGTTCTTCTCACATGGGACATATGCAGCAGATAAACAATGTATCCTTGTAACTATGGACCATTTGTTGACCTGGAGCTAGGATGACAAGATCCCCTTTTCTGGGAATGCTGCACAGGTTTGCGTAGTTCCTTGGAAAGCCATGTTTGGTGTTTGTGTGTGTGTTCTTCACTTAAAGGGAGGATAGCCTTGAAACATTAAGGAGGATCTGGAATAGGAAAGGAAGACGAGGATGACAGGACAAGGAGGGGAAAGTTCACACTTGTTCTCACAGTCCTCAATCTCCCCGAATTCCCGCCACTACACTCCCCCAATCCTGTTTCACGGCCAATGGCTTTCAATACTCGGCAGTGTGTGAGGGTGAATAAGCAGGAGGTTCCCTGTTGAAAGCTTTCACATGTGTACTTTTGGGTTCACTCGGGTCATTAAGGGAACTGCATTAATTCCAAGAAGTTACTGTCTCCGTTTCTTCTCGATCGTAGTGGAAATCGGAACACAAGCTCTCATCCACTCCGAGTTTATCGTCGCAGCTGTTTGACTTTTTAGTTGTATATGTTTTATGGTTAAGGTGGCTAGCTGTACTTCATCTATAGTTTCCCAGCCACTTCTTATTTGAATGCCATTCTCTTTCTTTCCCTTTTTTTTCAGGGTAAAAGACTTTTTAAAAGGCTCCATAAAGAGTGTCTTAAAGAGGCCGGGCAGCATATTGTGCTGTTGCCACCCATGGCTCGAGATCAAAGAACAGAGTGTGAAAAGGAGCTGAGGTCTAGAATAGGGATGGAGTGGCTGCTTAGGGTCATAGATCACTTAACTGATCACATTAACTAGGAAGAATGTAGAGCCTAAGTGCTATAGCTATGATGGTGGAGAAGTGCCTTCATTTACAGATGGATAGACCGGAGGAGATAATGGGTCAGAAAAGGTGGTCTGACCCTCTCTCTCTGTCTCTCTGTTTGATGATATATGATATGACATCTGCAACTATGGTTCCATTTGCTAACACATACAAAAACTATTTAAAAAAAAAAACTTAAAAAATTCGATCAATAAAGCATTAATGAAATCGCTGCCAATATCATAAGCATAACTTATGGCAATATGGGCAAAGCGAGTTCAGACAGCAAGGCTATAACCTGCCTCTTTTTTTTTCTTTTTTTTTTAAATGGGTTGGATGGCTGTCTAGGGGTTAGGGTTTGATCCGCAAGATCTGGCACAGGTTTTAATGCCACCCTTCCTGTCACAACCCTCCCATTTCCCAGGGCTTGGAGACCAGCACTGGGTTGTATAGGGCGCAGGGTTAAGGGTCTTGTCAAAGGACCCAACAGGGTGACCCGGCAGTGGTGGGGCTCTAACCCATGACCCTCCAACCAGCAAAGCATCGCCTCAACAGCCAAACCACCACTGCCCCACAACCCCCAGGTTATAACTCTAATAATAACCAGCTAATCTTTGCATCTGTGGTAGACTAAAAAAGCACCTCAGTGTTTGAACACTGAACAACACCAAAATGATATTTCCGATTCGAAAGCACTGTTTGTATTAATATTTGAATTCCTAAGAACTGCTGTTATATATTTATAAAGCCTGTCTTGTGCTTCTCTCAGAACTTCCTTGAGCATCCTTTCAACACATTTGCTTTTTAAAATCCCTCATATTTTTACACAATTATCTGAACTACTCTATATACATTTTTAGATTGTGCTATATATTATGCTAGAACGGCTCACAAACAGTACTTTGGATTATTTGAAATAAAAAGTCTAAACTATAAAAAACAAACTATACTTTGTAAAAAATATTTTCTCTTGTGAAATTATGCAATAACTTGCAATTAAATGAAAATAATTAAATGAACATTGGGAAACACTTAGCGGCATGGTGGTTTACTGGTCAGCACTATCTATCCCGGCACCGGGTTCAATTCCCGCCTCGGGTCTGTGTGCATGGAGTTCGCATGTTCTCCCCATGTTTGGTGGGTTTCCTCCGGGTAATACAGTTTCCTCCCACAGTCCAAAGACATGCAGATTAGGTATAAAAAAGTGGTGTTCCCAAATTTACAGTAGTGTCTGTATGTGTGTGCCGTGCGATGGATTGACACTCCGTTAAGGGTGTACACCGCCTCGTGCCCTAAGTCTCCAGGCTCCATGTGCTTCGCGACCCTGTATACAGGATAAACCGGTATAGACAATAAGTGAGTGACTGAGTGGAAAACGATCACTTCTGGAATTATATGGTATATTATACACATGTATGCCTGTAATTGTTTTTTTAGATTAATTTTCTTTCATTCTGCTTATTTCTTGGGTTAATTCTTCCATCGCTTCAATAAATCCGTCACTTTCTTTCCTGCAGATTTTTATCAAAACCTAAGAAAAGATTTCCCAGAACACCTTCATATTGTATACTTCTTTAAAAACACAATCAATTTATAAAAGCATGAAAATATGCTGAAATATTCACTTTCTATACAAGCCTATTATCCTCTGATATGTGTGCACAGCCCTCATTAAATTGATTAGTTAATAAGTGTGAACTGATTATCTGGGATAAATTATTTGTGTACAATTAACCAATATTTGTCGATAGACTGCTATCTAAGCTATCACAACCGCTGAATTTGTGTGCATGTTCGTGTGCGGGTGCATGCTAATCAAGCGGATGCTAATCCTAAACATGAGTGGCAGGTTCAAGTACCGAGCACCAGCTTCTCATATGTGCATTTCTCTCTATCTATTCCCTGGAAAATAATGAGTTTGCGGGTGTGCGTTTAAATGAGGGGGAAGGGATTTCTCCATTCTGTTTCTGTCAGCAGCGCTGTTAGGATTAGACTTAAGAATGTCGGCTTCATAATGAACTCGTAACATCGTCTAAATAGGTCATTTGTTTTGGAGGAAAAGGAGTTACTAGAAATTTACTCATGGAACGAAATCTGTCCATTTGGACTGGATGTTACTCATTGAATTTCATCTCATCTGGCATATGGATCGCGCTGAGCCTGAGCGAGGCCGTGCTGTAATGGCGTCTGTTTCCTGTCCTGAATGGAGAATTTTAAATTCGGAGTATTGAATTTTAAATGGATCAGTGGATTGGGATCGGAATAGTGCAATTACAGAGCCAAGGAAGCATGTTTTATCGCTCGCACACATACTTAGGGTGTAACCCAATGACAAAATCTGTTTCTGTATACTGTAGAAATAGTTATTTTTGTAGTTTCGAGAAATTTCTTTTCTTTTATTTAACGCTTTTTCAAATGAAGCAAAAATGTATTGCAAACTGATATGAAATATTTGGTGCATCTTTTTTTGAGTCGCAAGAGTGTTATCAAAATATTGTGTCAAAATTGGTTGCGTTATATACTGTACAGTAAGTATGGATTTTGCATCATTTTTCAACTCACATCCTGCAGTTGTGGCACAATGAATAAATCACCCTGCAGTCGTGTTTGTGAATATTTAAGTATGCAATTTAATTAGTCTCAATAATATTTTGGTTGAATTTTATTTGAACCAAATCAATTTTAAAAAATTGTGATTTTGTCGTGAGTCGAACAGAAAGCAGCAAATTTGCACAAGGACAAAAGTGCTGACTTCAGTTGCGCACAAACTAGTTTTAATTACACCTATTGTTGAAACATTCTACACCATACAGAACCTGCATTTTACAGCATCATCATCAACCTGCTCCTCTTCTAGTTTTCGTTTCATACACTACTGTGTCCCATATTTATGCACATAGTTGTATATAACGTGGTGTTCAAACAACCTCCAAGGCACAGAATGTCCTCTTTCACATAATGTATCGTGGATGTTAAGTGATGCATACAGTACATGTCATTTACTTGGCTTCAACATTCTCCATAAAAACCTTCAACACATTTAAACCTGCTGTGTTGTACAGGAAATATCTTTGCATCAACGATCAGTCACGACGCGTCGGGTTTTGCTTGGAAATCAGGCAGCTACTGTATGTAAAAGCTATGCTACAGTATATAAGTTTAAAACTTCTAAAATAAGATTATACAACTTTCAAATCAAAGGTTTTGTCGTAGACAACATTGTGTGTCCGAGAATAATAACTCTCCAAAATGAGTAAAAGTCCGAAAAAGGTGTTTATCGAGTTTAACAGCTTCATATCTGATATCTGATTAAAACCCAAAATTTATATGTTTTAAACTGGAAGGTTCTTTTATCATATTAAATATTAACCCCAACCATCATTCCACCAGATTAAAGTTTCATAACTGGTATGGAGATATGACTGGGACTATATGTTTTTTTTTTTATCATATTCATCGAGTTGGTTGGACTGTATTTCTTGAAATATAATTTGTATTATAATAATTTGTATTGAAATATAATAAACTAATTTGTAGGCTGACAAACTAACAGCGACCCAGACAAAGTCATCATTAAGCATGAATGAAAGCTGTATGTGAATGATTTAGCTCTGCATGTTCGGATTAAGGAACGTGGTCTTTGTTTTGTCTCGTGAACATCTTATTTGTCTATTCATTCATGTCGACTTGAACGCAGAACCTAGAATATTGTCCCACATGGATATATTTGCACTTGCTGCTTAAACCTCTCTTTATGCTGACGAACGTCGTGCTATACAGTTACAATCCTCATACACACAGGAAGACTCACCCCTCAGAATCAGGACAATGTGTGATGACTTCAGGATCTCAGGGTTTGTACATGTGACGTTTTAGCTCACGGATGATGTGTCCTTGTGCGCTGTAATCTCTTTGTGAATGGGACTCAGGCCTGCGGGCATTCACGCTGCTCTCATCAATGTGCCATTCTCCACGCGACGTTCCCCGTGTACTTAATTCCTAAAGTCATGTGCACCACGTGTGCATGAGTAGGAGTGTGTGAGAGCGAATGTGAGTGCGTGTCCGTCCATTACAATCAAGTAATAGGAAATAGCAAATAGCCCCTGTTAGAAAGAAGGAAAAAAATTGTATAGAACGGTATTTCAAAATGCAATGAATGGACTAATCAAGTTATGATGGCTGTTAGCATAGTAGGCATGCATCATTTTTTCCCCCCCAAGATAAACCTAAAAGCACTCGGGCTCGTATCTGTACCCAGGATCGATTTATGAGCTTTTTGGGAAGGTCATTATCACAGCTGATTTGTTTCAGCGTGGGCTAATTCCTTCCGAAACCGCAGACTGACTGCTGACTGGGTAATTTTAGATTAAATTTCTCCTGTGTGGACAATTTTTGCAAAATGGGAGATTATGTTCATTACTTTTGCCTGAAACATGTCAATACGTCAGGTGAAGCATGGGTATTGAGGCAGCTTACATGAATACATGAATAATTCAGGGTTTCTCTGAGGTTTTTAGGCTTCTCTCGTCCATCAATCTAGAGGAAAATCTCTCTTCTTTGCAGACAACAAACATCCTTTTCCCCTGAAATGGTCAAAGATGAAACAAGAAGGAACATCACAGTACCAGAGTTCCCTTAAAGTAAACCCCAGGGCACCAGGTGGTCTACAGATCAATTGTCTGGACCGCACCAGGCTTTCTCGCTCATCCAACGTGACCAGATCTCAGTGCAAATGGCTTCTGGTTCGGAAAAATGCTTCGCACATTAGATCGGTGAATTGGGATCGGAATGGATGAATTTTAAGGTTTTTATTATTACTGTGAACATACAGTACATGCAAATGGAGCATTTGATTTTGATGCATCTGAGGCTGTGAATTGAAATTAGGCAGAGATTTTACAATAGCTCAGGGCCACTGAAGTTTTTGTCACTAAAACAAAATGAGTTTTTGTCGTTTTTGAATTTACTCAATTCAAATGTGAAACCAATTTCACATTATCAAAATATAAACAAATCAGCATAATTGTGTTTTATTGTTTTTAGTTAGCTTGCTTTAGGCAAAACACGTTCATGTGTTAAATTATGTGGAAATGACAAAAAAAAAACATTTATTAAGCAATTTCAATGCATTGTTTCTCTTACATTGATTTACTAACTGAGGGAAATTCATTTATTTATTATTTGTAACTCAATTTTTCATTTAATAAATAAAAAAAATTGCAATGCACAATTTTAGATTTAAATGTGAACTTTTAATTCTGGTGGCAGCACAGTGGTGTAGTGGTTAGCACTGTCACCTTGCACTTCCGGAGTCCGGGTTTGATTCTCGGCCAGGTTCGATTCCCGTCTCTGTGTGCATGGAGATTGTACGTTCTCCCCGTGCTTGGTGGGTTTCCTCCAGGTTCTCCCGTTTCCTCCCACAGTCCATGCAGGCATGCAGATTAGGCTAATTGACATTCCTAAATTGCCCATAATCTGTGAATTACTACGCAAGGCCGGGTACACCCTGGACAGGACAATCCATCGCAGGGAACGCCAATTAGCCTAATCTGGCTAGGCCAATCAGCATGTCTTGGAGGAAACCCACCAAGCATGGGGAGAACTTTTATGGGAATCAATTTGGTGTAAGTATGTATAATGTAATTGTGGCTGATGAGTTACATAAAAGTTTACCTTGTGCAGTTGTCATGAATGAGAAATCTAGCTATGGAGACCAAAACCTTTTTTTTTTTTTTTTTTTTTTAATACCATACCGCAAGCATGTTTTTTCCATTGTAAAGTTGGAGACTTAAACATGGGTATGCAGATTGAGTTTTCGGGCTGGCCCATACTGTAGTGGACATTCAGATTGCTTGGTGGACTCATTTTACAGAACCAGAGATTGTTTCTTGTTTCCAAGAGCACAACAAAATATTATTTAGAAAAACATTCTCAAATGACATTAAATGAAGCCTTCAAAATATCAATGACTACAAGCTTTACTTTGTAAAAAGACAACACATTTGGGTTTATCTGTTTATTAATGGATGGCCTTTAAAAGAAATGTTCACCATACAATGATAGTGGTCCCTGTGAATAAGGTCTTATAATAGAAATGAGATCAGCATTGAGTAGCTCAGAAAACACTGGGTAAACTGGGTAATGGTTCGAAAGGTCAGGACTGCTGATCGAAAGGTCACAGGTTCAAACCCCAGCACCACCAAGTTGCCATAGTTAGGCCCTTGAGCACGGCCCCTAACCCTCAACTGCTCAGATGGAAAATGTGATAAAATGTAAGTCGTCCTGGATAAGGGCATCTGCCAAATGCCAGAAATGTAAAAAAGCATAATGCTGGTATTTGAGTTCTATAATACTAAAGTTCCCAAAACGTCTTAAAGATAATGCCAGTAT
>QMIH01000399.1:258029-268029 GCA_003987875.1 Clarias batrachus | reverse complement strand
CTCACACACTCTCTATACTGCTTATCCCATACAGGGTCATGGGAAGGCTGGAGCCGGTCCCAGGGGACTCTTGGCATTAGCCGGGTTACACCCTGGACGCAGGGCGCACTAATCTGCATGTCTTTGGACTGTGGTAGCGAAACAAAGTAGACACAGGAAACCCACCAAGCACGAACAGAATATGCAAACTCCATGAGACCCGACGTGGGACTCAAACCCTTGACTCTGGAGGTGGAGACACCATTGTGCTCGGCGATTCTAATATTCAAGTATCAGTTCATGCATGTTCTAGATTTCTCATAGAGAGTACTGAACTTGCAATAATGCAAAATTCAGTCTTTTTCCTGCTTTAAGAAAGCAACTCTATTCTTGCAGACACACTAATACTGTATGTACCAGTGTAATGTTTTATTTAACCTTGGTGCTACAGTATGTGTGTGTTCTCCTACGTCTTTGGAGACACCTGTAGAAATAGTTACGCACACCTCTAAGGACCCTGACAGCTAAGCCGGCTGTCAGCTGCCTGTCCTGCGCCACACCTTAATCAGCACTTTTCAGCAGCTGTCAGTGCCAGTTGAACATGTTCGGTCAGTGTAAGGGTTAGGCAGTGAATCTGAGGTCACTCATTGGTATCAAGGAAAAGACAGCAAACAACTAAACTACTAGTAGGTCTTTTCAATTCTGAGCAGACTGAGCAGATTAGGCTACAAGTAGGGTTAGCTTGTGACAGGTCAATATGAAAGAACATTTAAACTTTAGTGTTATTTAATGACAGAAGAATATTTCACAGCAGCACTTTTTTTTTTTATATGTTTGAAGAACCTAAAGCAAGTGTACAGTATGTGAGCTTTAAAGGTCCCATATTTTGCTATTTACAGTATTTAACAACTTAACAAAGGTTTCGAAGTACCCTTATAATGTGTCGGTTAATGCTCCTCAGATTATGCAATTATTGATACTGCTTTTTTAAACTGCTTTTATTTCACTCCTTTTCCAAACCTGCCATTTCAGTGTCTATGTAAATGATCTACTCCTGAGCCATTCCACTCTAGAGAAAAGTCAAAGCTGACCACAGACTTGTTATACTGTATATGGGGGTCACATGGCTTATTTGAACCCCAGTAAATATGAAAAATAACAAAAAGCAAGGATTTTTTTTAATGTTTCTGTGTACGCACATTTGATTATACATGGAAATGTCTAAAAATGACAAAAAAAATAATTTTGCAAACAGGTCCCATTAAAATGGTAAAAAAAATGCTTTCTAAGCTTGGTGTGTGATTTTTTAAAAATAATACAGCTCAGATATTTCAGTGCATCCATGACAGTAAGCTTTTGGTGCTGTGGTGTTTGGCACCAGAACATTAGTGCCAGATTCTTTGGCTGCTGTGGGTTGTAGGGTGGGGCCGCCATGAATCAGACTATTTTCTTAAGGACCTGCCATTTTTATATTATAATCAATCTTTGACTTCTGACTGTGAATGCATTATATTGTTTCTTTATTGCAGACTCAGTGTAAACCTCCTTGTAGGTCATTTTATACAAGACGTCAATCAGTAGAAAGTGAATAGGAGGCTACTTATTCCATGGCAAGTCACAGAATACCCAGAGACCCCGAAATCAAATCAAAGCACCGCCCTACGTACACTCCTATGCTGCTATTTTAATTGAGTCTTTAAAATGCAGTACTGCATTCCGCTTAATCGGTCTCATTAACATCGTCCTGCCTCTCACACACCTGTCAATTCCGTACTGTGCAGTGATTACAGGAGCAGGAGAGAAAATTTTCTCTAAAAGCAAAAAAAAAAAAAAAATGGTTGGAAGATGGGCACGTGTTTCACCTCAGTGCAGGGGGTTAACGAGAAACGTTGCAGTCAGATGATCGCCATGAGGGAGCCACGCTGTGCCAGCGGTGTGAGGAGCCCCGTCGCCATGGAAACAGAAGCTGTTGTACCACAGCAGGTCTGTCCCTGCTGTCTGCCCCCGAGATGTGTTTAGGCTAACGTAGACTGCAAATCCTGCAGAGTATCAATATGGGTGACCTATAAACGGATGGAACAGTCCTGAAGGACCACAGGTGCACGTTTCAGGAGTTTTCACGCCAACACGTGAAATAAATTCAAAGCTCCTGAGAGATAAGGTCGTTTCTGCATAAGGAAAAGGAAAAGGAATGAAGCGTACAAAATAAATCTCATAAATAATATGATTATTTAAAACTCAAGGAAACATAAGGAAAAAGGTTACCTTCCACTTGGATTTTTTTTTTCAAAGTCTTGGTAATGTATGAAAAAAAAAGCAAAACTGGACAATAACATATCCTCAACGGTAATTTATTTTGTAAGATTATACCTGTATAAATAAAAAAAGATACACATTGCAAGAGTTTGTCAAAGGTGGTGTATTGTGTTTAGTCAGTGATTATATATATATATTTCTAACATGAGGTCATCTATGTAGACAGAAAATAAAAATGTTATTTATATAAATGAAAATGTCCCATTTACAGTATTTATTAAGGCTATATGGTTATTATGGGATGTGCTGTTTCCATATACAAAGATCAGGTTACTAGGGGAATGTATGATTTTTACAGAAAATAATTGAAATTGATCTTTTTTAATGTTTAGATTTCCAGGGGTTAATAAATATCTTTTTTTCTGAGTAATATCCCTAATCTATTAAAAGGCAGCGTTAAGTCATCAGTGTTAACTCTGTAGAGTGGGGGATCTCCAAAAGCAGGATTTTAAAAAATTCAATTTGTGTTTGTAGTCTTGGAACTTGGAGATGAACCTGTGCAATGATCTGCTCATCTCAGATAAGCTGAAGGAAGATGGGACATTGTGAATTTGCTGTGGAATGAAATTTATAATTGTCTAACTGAAGCATACATTGATGAGACACTTAGCCGGAGTAAAACATTTGAATGGTGCAAATGGTGCATTTTAAAGACGGCTGTATGTGTGTAGTGGTTAGCACTCTCGCCTTGCACCTTCAGGGTTCGGGTTCGATTGTGTGCATGGAGTTTGCATGTTCTCCCCGTGCTTGGTGGGTTTCCTCCGGGTACTCTGGTCTCCTCCCACAGTCCAAAGACTGTAGGTTAGTTTAACTGGCGTTCCCAAATTGGCTGGTGTTTTTTTTTTTTGGGATTGGATTGGCACCCTGTCCAGCATGTACCCCACCTTGTGCCCTAAATTCCCTGGGACAGGCTCCAGACGCCCCGTGACCCTGAATACAGGATTAAGTGGTATAGATGGTGAGTGAATCTATGTCCGTTAATGACGAGGTGACTCAGAGGAATGCATGATCCTCGAAAATTGACAGATCACTCGTCACCAACATGTGGAAGAAATGGATCTGTCCGTGACAACTGTCCACACAATCAATAAAAAACACCACTTGCATATTACCTGACCTCGCTTAAAGTAATTTCTACATGTTTTGACCCTTAAGGTTTGTTTCTCTGCAGCTCAATTATCAAGTCAAACAGATACTTGTGATGAAACTTCTGGTGAATGAAGGAGGAAAACGGACTGACATTTAAAACGACTCTTAGCTACATTCGAATGGTACAAACATTTTAAAGAATGATGATCCCGGCCGAGGTGGCTCAGAGCCCACTGCAGTTGTTCAGGTGAGCATTCGGCGAGGGAGACACCTCATCCTTGTGGTTCCTTGCCGACTTGTGGACGAGACACATCTGTCTGTGGGAACACAATCAATCACGAACACCACTTGCAAACTAACTGACCTTGCTCCAAGCCTCTCTCACATGTTTGGGACATTAAAGGAATTCCTGGGAGGCCAGTGTTTTTAGATGAGAACTATACAGTCTGATCATGGCTCTGGGGTTCTGAGAAAAATTTCTTGCTTGATGGTATCCAAGCACTAACGAAACGTCTAGGAGAAGTGTCGCATTAGTGTAGCAGGGGATTATATAGAGGAATATTATAGAGAGTATGTGTTCTGTTATTCTGCACAATCAAGAGTCCTGGTTTGACTTGAACACTACTTGTATAAACACAAACCCTTGGAGCTTCCGTAGCAGATCCTCTGTTGTAGACGACTCTATGCATTTATGTAAATTATGAAGCTAAATGCAGCTCATTAGGCCAGAAACTAGCTACAGGCATCGAAGCATTAGATCAGAAAATGGAGTTTTTCAAAGCTTCTTCATTTTACTTGCCCTCTCTGGTCTGCGGGACTAATGACACGGCTTGTTTAAAGAAAATTACCACTGAACAGAATGTTTAAAGATGACTAGACATTAAAGGATGTGTTTATTCTCCCGGCAGC
Organism: Clarias batrachus; assembly: GCA_003987875.1. Classification (NCBI taxonomy): domain Eukaryota; kingdom Metazoa; phylum Chordata; class Actinopteri; order Siluriformes; family Clariidae; genus Clarias; species Clarias batrachus. The sequence goes on along the minus strand of QMIH01000399.1, from coordinate 263,736 downwards.
AAATAGTGAAGCGCAACTAGAAACCAAAACAGAACATAATAATGTCTATACAGTATTTTATACCTCAGGCTTCAATAAATGCAAAAAAAAAAAAAAAAAAGAAGAAAAAAATAGAAGTACAACTACACATGCTCAATGAAGGCATGCAGGGTTATCAGGTGATTTCACGCCTCTAGGTCTCGTGTCTCCATAACGACCTTTTCGGCATCATGCGGCATGGCCGTGAAATCGCAGGAGAGGTCAGGGTTGCGTCGTCATGCTTCATGTGATCTTATTAAGGCCGCAGTAGAAGCCAGAAGATTCCATGCATTCCACCATCTCATTCGGCAATCACAGGGTTTACTCTGCCACGGGGTTCGAAYGCTTCGTCCAAGTCCTATTCAACCCCCCAAGCACGAGAGTCATGCTGGCTCGAGTGATCTGAGCTGAGGGTCATGTCAGTCAGTACTAATGTCAGGTCTGGCATAACGTCCTGCTCTTTTTTTTTTCCATGTAAGGGTTCTACTTGCTCTTGTCCGCGTTGTTATTCTTAGTACAAACTCGGCATAAGGGGAAAATAATGGCACGAGATGGTAGATTGACCATGAATGGGACAAATAAACAGGCAACACAAGACGTTTCGGTGCAGGGTGCCAGCTGGCAGTAACGGTACAGCTAATAAGGCTGTAAAGATATATCTTGACTTTGAGATGGGTTCGGTTTAAATACAGAAAGGGGGAAATATGTAACATATCATCCACAGTATCTTGATTGACTAGCTCCGTGCGCCTGTGCTTGCATGCTTGGCTTTCTGCCCAAGCAGGTGTAAGCTTATCAGCTTTATCAGCCTCGGGGATATACATCATGCCTCGTGAATCCCGATCCATCTCCTGTCCACCTCCCGGTCTCTGCTCCAGAGTCAGCAAGTGAATGATCATCGTCCATACAGCTACAAATCAAATGCAAGCGAAATGATCATGTTTCCCTGCCGCATCCTCGCTACGCTAGTCATTAGTCAAATCCGTACCAGAAAGCTCTGCTATCCGACTCGGATTACCATAAGCAGCCATGGCGATGCTGTTGGCTTGCTAATTGTGTTTGCATTAGTGGGACTTGAATCATCTATAATTAAGCAACCCCCTTCCCCCCTATTCTCCAGCTTGATTACCACCACAATTACTTTTATTTCCACCTCTCTTCCAACCAGCCCCCATGTTTTCCAGCGTAACGAGGGCGATACCTCATGTACCCCTGTCTAATTTGAAGGAAATATCTCAAATAGTTCAAATTAACTGGACCGGCGTCTCCACCTGACAGATTTTTGCTGCTCGTTGTCTTTCAAGCCGTATGCATTTTTATCGGACGTGGAACGATTAAATGCACAGTAGATGAGCTCGAACCCATCATCGCCGAGAGAGATCCCCGGCAGCTGTTAGCGCCTCATACCGGGATGCTTCCCTTTTTGAGCCAGGGAGCGATGGCGTAGTTGCCTGTAACGCTAGCTGCCGTTCGCAGCTAACAGCTGTTCATGCTCAGGTCATGTTTCCGTAGCGATTAGCATTACCACATGCAAACGTCTGACTTGTGGCCTTCCATGGTGGCTGACTATTTATAAACGCCGCTTGACGTCAATTCAGTCGAAAAGGTTGCTTGTCAGATTGCTTTTTTTTAATAGGCAAGGCTTTTTGAGCTTGGAACGGTCTGGACAGAGAGATAGCAACGAAACAACATGGTCGCTCATCCTTGGCATCTAATTTAATCGTCTGCCTCTGTGTGGGAGGAGGGGAACCCCTCTGTTTCTGTCCTGTTAATATGGGAAAACCCACCCTTCCTCCCTCCTCTCTCTCTCTTTTTTTTTTTTGCACCCCCCCCCTTCCTTCTTACATCTCCGCCTCTGCAGTGAGCCTCACCCACTCTGCATCCAATGACAGCTTGAGTTTCATCCTCGAGCCCTGCATGGCTGCAGTGTGTGTAGCCATGACAAGTGTGTGTGTGTGTGTGTGTGTGTGTGTGTGTGTATATTTATGTGTGCAAGAAAGAGATCAGATTGCATGGGGGGGGTGCATAAGGAGCACAGCACCACGTCGTGCTGCTGACAGTGAAGAAATCACGCTTACATGAAAATGTGATGAAACTGTAGCTCTGGAGGCTTGTTTTCCCATTGGGAAGGTGTGTAATTGCTGGCAATAGTTTGTGTAAATTACACCTATCCACAAATTGCCTTCGCAGGCACCTGTCCGCGTCCGGTGCGTTCGCGTGGTGTTTTTTGGGCCGGAGTGAATGATGGGGACTCTCCGTGGAAAGTACTCTTAAAAATCAGGATAAGTCGTTGTATGTAATTGAAGCTCTGGCCTTTAAGGTATCATTTGAAATATGAAAGCCCCCAATGTTCCATTCAAGGTAAAACTAACAGCATGGCATTTCCAAATAGCACAATGAATCAATACAATGAGGAACTCCACTGCCTGTATTTTCAACAAACAAACAAAAAAAAACGAAGCGAAACATAAGCTTAGACTAATGTAAACTCACCTACAAGTCAATCCAGGATTTTTGATTGTGTAGAACAACAAAACACACTTGTGAAAGTTAAAAACTTCCGTTATTTCTCGGCAGTTTACCCATGTTCGGACTGTCCGCACCATTTCTAAAACCCTAGCCTCCCAGGAACTCCTTAAATGGGCCAAACATGTGGAAGTTCCTTGAAGCGAGGTCAGGACTGTACATAGGATTTGCCAATATATCCCAGTCGAGTTCCTGTAGTGTGCGATTGGTACAGTGGGCAGCATGAGGTCTTTTTGCAAAAACATGATGCCTTTGGTCATTTTTAAAGGACAGGGCCAGTAAAAAAGTTTGGTCGTTTCAGATGTGAATCAGGCAGTAACTATGTTCTGTTCTTCTTAACCGCCACTTGTATAATTTATTACAAACATTTACAGTGTACTGTAACACTTGCCATTATTTAGCTTATAACACAAAGTTTATTGTTCTTTAATTGATTTTATTTACTGTTATGTTCTATAATATGGTATGGTTGATATGCTGGGTTAGTGTGCCAATAGTTTTGATTCCCGCACGGCATGCAAATATAGAAACATAATCAATGCTGCGGTGCTGGGAGTTGACGCGGAATTCGATTATTTTCCATTTACAACATGCCCTGAAGTGTTTCATTCCTCTTATACTACAGCAAAGCAAATGAAACAGAATTTATTTCGTTCTATTTTAGCTATATTTAAGGCTTATGAATATGCCTGAAATTAGTCCATCTTAATACACACGTTATAGCAGCTATAAACAGGCATTCCTACAGTACATCAGCATCTATTTTCTTCTTCTTCTTTTTATTTAGAAATTTCATGCATGCATTGATCTACTGTCTATACCGCTTATCCTGTGCAGGGTTATGGAGCCTTAGGACACACGCTGAATGGAGTGCCAAAGAAATGACAATTGGAAATCAGCGTACAGTATGATGCATGTCTTTGAACTGTGGGAGGAAACTGGAGTACCCGGAGGAAATCCACCAAGAACTGGGAAAACATTCTTAGATTAATAAAACAATTTTTTTAAAACAATTGCCATGTTGCAGCTTGTCAAGAAACAAACAAACAGAACAACAGAAACTCCTCTGCTCTAATGATTTTCCCATGCCCGAAACCTAAAGTGACACATTCCACTTTTAAAGTGACTCATTGCGTAAACGTTAACCACACAAAGCTTCCTAATTGTAACAATTACACACAGTTTAAATCTGAAACGCTGAGCATCAAATATAAAATGTCCTCATATAACTTGTTACCATAGAAACGTTAACATTTTAAAACTAATCCTTTACTATGAACCTGTAATGTGCTGTTATAGGAAATGAATCAAGGTTTTTTTTTTGTTTTTTTTTTAACAGTGGTGTGGTGTAAAGGTTTATAAACTACAGATCCAAAATCAATTTCCGTTTTGCGCACGCCTCTCTCATGACCTCTGCGACTCATTATTCACACTTTCGCTTTGCACTTTTCATCTTTTACTTTTACATGTTTGCAGTTTACCGGTTTATGTGCATAGCTTGGACGCTTTACAGTCCTCGGCCCCGCCCCTCAGCTCCCTGGAGCCTGGCATGCTATATAGAGCACTCCCATTAAAAACGAAACAAGGAGGGGGAAGATTTTAATGATGTTTCCACTGATTTTGGATGAATGTCGATCTAAGAGGAAAGGCTTATTTGCAAGGTCATTATTTAAACGCTTGTGTGACTAACTTACTGCAATAGTGAAACGTTGAATCGCTTTAGTTGACCTGACAGTTAGTGCTACCAAGTTAATATGTAATGTAAAATCATATCTCTCTTATGTAAAGATCAAAGTGTTTTTTTATATATTTTTTTTTATTTATTTTTTTTATTTTGGATGGGACCAGCAACAAATATTGCAGGATGGACCCAAGAGCATGACAGGACAGCAGTACACCAATCATTTTCAGGTCACAGACATGTAACAGGTCAAGGTCAATTCCCCAGAGCCCAGCCTTGAGGAGAATGTGTACGTTTATGAGCCTGTGATTGGCGCTTCTTTTCCAAGGACGTAGAATCGGCTTCAGTATTTTATAGCATTTAGTTCACACGCACACACACACACGTCATGACTACTATTTTCCTAAGAAAACCTCAGTCTGATTTTACTCCACTTTATCTTGTTCATCACCCCGATGATCCTGTACAAGCACTTCTCATTGATGTGATGTGCTAAATTATAGAGCCTGATTAGAAAAATAAAAGATAACTCAGTCCGGAATGTGAGTTATATAACCGATTATTCAGCGAGTACACAATGTTACCTTTGGAAAGCTGGATTTCCTAGACAGTCACACAAGTTCAAAACATTGCCAAATATGGCTAAATAGCAGTGGAGCTGTTTATGTCTTTCCGACGATGGGAGCCACGTCTGCTCTGATTGGCTGTCCCTCACTAGCACAGTCTGACACACACTCCCATGGTTAGAAATCAACCTGCAGCATGAGTATGAGTGTGTGTGTTTGTGTGTGTCACGTCGTGGACCGGAACTTTCTGATCTGCGTCACACCTCGTCTGTGCCTCCTCGTTCGCTGATCCAGTCAGGTTTTCTTGCTGTTCTGCACCACAGGACTTCCCCCCTCGGCTCRTGGATGAAAATGACCGGCGAGGCTCTTCCAACCTTTCAGCCTCCTCCCCCTCTGCTCTAGCAGCATCACGCGCTCTGACGGAAGCAGCTCTTACGCTATGAAGCTCATCATCATTACAATAGCTTCAAGGATGCTGTCTTAGTCACATTCTCTCTCTCTCTCTCTCTATTACATACACTCACACATCACAGCACAATTATATACATGCTATACGTGATATAGGGTTATATCCTTTGGGAATAACTGTTTGTGAGTACTGGGGGTAGATGGGAGGCTGTTTTTTTTAGATATTTACGCACATACACACACAGCTCCACACTAGCTGGATTTAAAGAAAATTCAAATACGTTTCCATTTATTTTCAAGGAAATTTCATTTTCCTATCATCATATCATGATTTCTGACATATTTTATGTAACAATAAGGTTAAATTAACAATGAAACGTAATAGAGAAGATTACTTAAAGAAGACGGGATTGTGGAATTCTCAAAAATAATTGGTCAAAAGTTGTTGATGAAATTAAATTTATAGTTGGTTAATTATTATTATTATTATTATTATTATTATTATTAT
>QMIH01000399.1:200522-238038 GCA_003987875.1 Clarias batrachus | reverse complement strand
TATATACATATATACACACAGTGGAATTTTGGATTATGAGCATAATTCATTCCGGATGTGTGCTCGTATTCCAAAACACTCGTAAACCAAATCAAATCTTCCCATAGGAAATAATGAAAACTCAAATAATTCATTCCACAGCAAGTGCGTGTGTGTGCCCAAGAAAATAAATACAGAAAAATAATTAATACAATATATAAAGCAAAAATAAAACAAATTAACCTGCACTTTACCTATAAAAAAGTGTTTCCGTTTGTGCGCGCAGGCGCCGTGTACTTCCCTCACCTCGTCTTACACAGTAAAACTCCTCTTCCCTCCCCCCACCTCGCTTTTTAAGTTTCACAACAAACACACATAACAGAAACACTGTTCTAACGGGAAAAAAGAAATCTCTCTAATGACACTCGCATGAGCGCAGCCTAACGGAATCACTGCTGTAAAGTAAAAAAAAAAAATGAACCAGCACCTTACCTTTGAAAAGAATCGCGAAAAAATCATATTTCACTTTACATATAATGAATCTAGAAAAAAGTTTTTCCAAAGGTGTCAAATTCTGCCTGTTGTACAGAATTTACCCAGAGCAACATTCAGTGATTTTTTTTTCCCCCAGCCCACCCCACACAAGAGACCTGCTGATGGAAAACTCTACTGAGCTCCTGAACTTCAATTAGGCACTTGTCCAAGACGTCATGGGAACACAGCCAGCTGACTAATTAACTAACGTGTCAACGAGTGCAAAGTTAGAATCTATGAGTGCAGTATTAATATTGCTTGGTGCTCATTTTTAGTTTAACTCTGTAGTGGGACGACTTTTAAAACTCAGCCAGATCATACGTACAATTCAAAGTAACAATTCTTAAAATGTAACTTTTTTTCTTAGAACTTTTTGATTTCATTACAAAAGAACTCATTGGGCACATGATGATCTTAAAGATCAAACAAGCAGCATTTCCTTTTATGTTCGGCTACAAACTCTGAAAGAATCTTTGTGTTCTTTCTCATAGATCCTCGTGAAGGTTGACAGAGGAATTTAGGAGCATGTGAACTTTCTGACTTCTGCAGCACAAGGTGTTCTTTTTTTAAAGTTTTTTGTTGTTGTTGTTGTTTTAATCATCACACCATCTTCTGTTTGCACCCTGTTCCCAAATAAAATATAGCAAATATCTCACAGAGATGGTCTTTGTGGTCACGGTGTACCTTGCAGTCATTAATGGATTATAAAAGACCGAAGGAAAGTGAGCAGAAACTTAAGAAAGTGAGGTTTGTGTGTTTGACAATTCAAAATGTCCCTCTCATATACAGTTTATTAAAAGTTATGATTCAGGCTTTCTATGTGACAAGTTGTCTATGAATTGTATAGACGTATCACTTTATAACACATGCTCCTTTCTTTCTTCTCCACTTTTAGACACTATTCTATTTAATTCTATTTGTTCTCACATCCATGCATAGTGTCTTTGTTTGATCAATGGACTAATCACTTTTAATAGACGTTCAGCCTTTATTTGTCACATATAAATTACAGCTTAGTGAAGTTCTTTACTCTTTACTTATCCCAGTTTTGTTAGTAGCCAACCTAGCAGAGCTGGGGCTTGAACCACAAACTTTCCAATCAGTTACTCAGAGCCTTAACGACCAGAGCCACTAGTGCCCCAAATTACATTATTTGCATTGCATCAATCTCTTTTTCGCATACATGCCAAACGCCCATCCTTCTTAATTCATACTACACCTGGCTTTTGTACAACCTCTCCTTATGAATTTATGCATCAGGCTTGGAAACCAACGAAGCCTAGCTGGTTTGCATATCCCTGAAGGAAATGCCTTTATGACTATAACTGGATCTTTTATCACAATAATGTAATGATGGGTCATTCATTAAGAATTTGTTCTGTTTGAACAAGTCTTTATGATGACTCAGAAGAACGAGATAGTGTGATTTATTCCTTTTCTACTGGGCAGTGCATTTGATTCAAAAGACCCGGACTAGAAGACTCTTGAGAAGAACTGCTCAACTCTGTTTCCTGTGTAATGCACTGCATAGCATATATGCTATGTTCTAACGAACGATTTGGACTAGAAGATATGAGAGTGGAGCTGCTCATTCTGTTGATCAAAATATGTCCTTAGCTGCATTGTAATATTTTCATTACTGGAACTATAGCCGACATTTGTGTATGTAAATGTGTTGGGAGTCCGTTTATTGAAAATGTAACATTTTATTTTATTTCTGATCAAAAGAGCAAAATTAACTAAACGACTTAAACAATTGGTTCTTTGAATCGCTTTCATCAAAATGAACGGAGTCACTAAAATTATCCAAACTATCCCATCTCTACAATAATGAAGCAGTAAATGCTGATAAAAATGGATTGGGGGAAAATAATAAAAATGTTTTTCATTCATTCATGCATCCATTCATTTATGTCCAGTCAAAGTGGATGTTGAGCCAATTTCTGGAACTATGCTAATAACATTTTTACACCCACACTCACYCAATCATTAGCTTTAAAACTTAACCTGATCAGGGTCACAGGAGACCTTGAACACAAGGTGGGATACTGCCTGCAAAGGCGCCAATCCATCTCAGGGCAATATATAATATATATTAATATATATTCATTTTCCTGTTGAGGTCCAAAATTTTTCAATATTTTAAATTACAATGAAATCTGCAATGACATCCAAGATTTGTTTTATAATTAAAAACTGGGTTAAATCAAGTTGAACTGAGTCGAGTTGGTATCTTTCAAAGTTACAGTGTATTTAGTACAAACTGACAGCTTTTCTTTCCCGAGAATTAGCCATATCTAATGTCTAATTAGTTGTAAGGCTCGTCGGAAGTCGTAAGGTACATCCACACATCCAGTCATTAATGACAAGTAATTTGGAAACACCACTCAACCTACAGTGCATAACCAGAATACCTGGAAACCTATCAAGCACAAGGAGATCATGCAAACTCCACACACAGAGGCATGATTTGAACCTCCCATCCTGAAATCTCAGCCCCTCAAAAATATTTCAATTAAGAGCTTTATGCAAGGTTCCTACATTGGTTCATCGGCAGTCCTCGGTTTAGGAACTCCTGGGGACTAGTCGCTACTAATGTGCTCCAATTGCTACAAGCTCATAAATCTTCTTCCCTGCAAATTCATTACATGTTACATTTTGTCCTGAAAGGACATAAACTGTGATAGCCATTGGCGTTCTTGACATTTAGATCAATTATTAAATCAATGCTACTCACTTATGTTCTTCAGTAGAATTGCTTCCAGAAGACCATCCTGCTGCTGCTCGGTGTCCCACCTAGAAGTACCATCAACTCTGATTTGCTCAACATTGTGTAGTGTAAGAAAATGAAAATGGTGGCACAGTATAAGCATTTCAGAGGTACGAAGCATGGTCGAAGGAGACACAGAGTAATAAATACAAGATTAGAATTCGAATATTAGTGGCACATTCAAGACAAACCAGGCTGGAATTTCTCATGAAGGAAGACGTAAAAATCGCACACAGTATGATGAAGTGACTCTTAGCCACAGAAAAACTATTTAAATGGTGCAAACATTTTTTAAAAAGCCCAAGCATCTGGAAATGACAATCCCGGCCGAGGCATCTCAGACGTTTACATCAACATTCAACAAGTGGAACACCTGATCATTAAAAAAATCAATGGATAACTTGTCATCAACTTGTGGAAGAGACTCATCTGTCTGTGGGAACTGTACTCACAATCATTCACCAACACCACTTGCACATTACAGGAACTCGGCTGGGAGGGACTCCAAGCCATTTTCACATGTTTGAGCCAATAAAGGTGTTCCTGGGAGGCCAGCGTTTCAGACACGAAGCAGGCAGTTTAATCATGGCTCAGGTGTACTGAGAAAACTAGTGAAACATGAAAATGCTGTGGATTGAGTATAATATATTTGTTTATTGATAAGTCGTGCCAAAAAGCTGTAAGGTTGAGACAGTCATGTATTTGCCTTCGGTCTTGGTTTTTTGTACTTTTGCCTTTGGTGTTGATGAATGTCTCCAAAATTGACCTAAAAGCAATTTCATTAAGATATAAAGGCACATCACATTGGTATAAATGCACATTGGCATACAGTACATGATAACCAAAGCTCTGCATCATTGATTATTTACAGCACCCACCTTGCAACGTAATACAGTTATTACAGAATATAATTACTTTAACCAGACTGTAACAAAAAGCAGGCATGCCAATAAAGCAAGTTTTGAATTAAGATTAATTCGGGTGGATTCCATACATCTGGCTGATGCAAGCATATTTGGAAACCGGGCATACAGCACAGAGCTGCTTCATTACTCATCGGTGTGTTACTGTATACTGCAGACGTGCATGGCAGCTGTGCTGTGTTTGTGTCTACAGCTGTGTTCTTGCAGCACCAGATCCAGTTGTGTAGACAGAGCCAGGCAGAAAGCAGACGCGTGATTATGGTGACCGAACGTGAGCCAAGTGAGAGACCGCTCCATGCTGCTTTGAAAACACAACCACAGCAAGTGTGTGTGTGTGTGTGTGTCTATGTGTATGGAAGACCAACGTCCCAGTGGACGTGATGCGCAACATAAGCAACCCCGTGTTGTCTTTGCTTTCGCACGAGAGGAGCATCATCCTGCACTGATGACAAGCTGGGTCTTGCCATTCTCTGTGTGAAGTGTCACATCTATTTTATCTATTTGGACTTTCAGGAGAAAAAAAAAAGAGTTTGAGTGTGTTAAATAAACAAGACAGGGTACACAGACAGGGTCTCAGACAAGTCTGACATGTTGAGAGCGGCGGGGTTTGACCTAGAGTGACTCCTGCCCTGAGAGAAAGAAATATGGACAATGACATAAAACAAAAAGGACAAAAGCTGCATGGGAGTCCTGTTACACCAGTCCTGACTCAAATCTTCACATAAACATGATTATTTGAGTACACTATGGAACTGTAATCTTTGTGAATAAGCACACTCATATGATTCCTTGGAAATATATCTATTCTGTCAAGCAGAATGCACAAGAAATCATTTATTTAGATTTGTTATTGCTATAATCATCATATCCGAGTGATAAAGTGATGCCATCTAATCATGCAGAGCACATGCTTGGCTTGCATCTGATTAGTTCTTCTCTTGAATGACTATTGGCCATATTATGACATTATTCGATTGTCATCATTATTGTTCTGTAGGCTTGTGAGACCTGAATGTCACGCCTATGAAGACGCGGCAGTTTCTCCCAACTACATTGTCCATATATGTTTGTTTGATCTTCATAGGAGAAATGTTAATAATAATAATAATAATAATAATAATAATAATAAGTAAATAATAATAATAACAATAATAATCATGAATAATAATTAATAATCATAATAATAATGACAATAATAATAAATAAATAAATAATAATAATTAATAATAATAAGTAATAATAATAACAATCTATTAGGTAATCAGGTGCTAATAAAAAGAAACGGTGAGAAGAAAATGCAATGTAGAACTTTGATCATACTCAAAGGACTCAACCTACAGAACTACAAGGCGCTACAGCTATGGTTTGAGTTTTTTCCAGAGTAACCCAAATACACCCACTGACCACTTTATGAGGTACACCCTGCTAGTACTGGGTTGGACCTCTTTCGCCTTCAGAATTGCTTTAATTCTTCATGGCATAGACTCAACATGGGGCTGGAAACATTCTTTAGTCATCTACGTCCATATTGATGATGTTGATTTGTCCATGATGTGAATCTTCCATTACGCCAATTAAGATCTGGTGACTGTGGAGGCCAATGAACTCACTGACATGTTCAAGAAATCAGTGTGAGATGAGTTTATCTTCGCAACATGGTACGTTATCCTGCGTCGTAAAGGCGTGCACACCCCAGGGATCAGCAACAATACTCAGATAAAGTAGGAAGTGGCATTTAAATGACGTTCAGTTAATTTTAAGGTGTCCCAAAGTGTTCCAAGGCAATATCCCCCACACCATTACACCACCACCCTGAACCGTTGATAAAAGGCAGGATGTATGTTCCAAATGTTGCAACAGAAATCGAGACCAATCAGACCACGCAACTTTTCTTCCAATCTTCAATCATACAATTTTGGTTTCCTGTTCTTCGCTGGAAGGAGGGTTACTGGTGTAATCTTTTGCTGCTGTAGTTAATCTGCTTCGAGGTTTGACGTGTTGTCCATTCACAGATGCTGGTCTGTGAAGATGTTGTTTTTGTTGCTGTTGGCTTTCTATCAGTTCTAACCCGTCTGGTCATTGTCCTCCATTTGCTTTTTCAGGCTATTCTCTGTAAACCCTAGAGATGGTTGTGCTGGAATCTCTCAGTACATGAGCAGTTCCTGAAATACTTAGATCAACAACCATGCCTTGTTCAAAGATACTTAAATCTACTCCTACTCCATTATGATGCTCGGTTTGAACCTTAGCAGATCATCTTGACCATGTTTGTGTAGGTAACTTCATTGAGGTACTACCATGCGACTGGATTTTACCTAACACAGCTACAGTTGATTTGTTGCTAGAATCTGTGCGACATCACATTCCCTTTGTCTCTGACACGCATTCATAATGCATTTGCCACAAATGTACAGTAAGAATGTATTGAAAAATGCAAAGTACTTTCATCTCCACTATGAACTCAGCCAAAATCGTACCATCTTTTAACCATCATGAACCATCATGTTTACAGAGGTGAGAAGTAACGAGTTACATTTACTCTGTTACATTTACTTGAGTAACTTTAATAGTTAATAGTTTTACTTCTATGAGTAGTTTTACTGCAGCATACTGTTTACTTTTACTTGAATAGGTTTGTGAAGAAGAAATGCTACTTTTACTTCGCTACATTCGGCTCCACTCGACTCGTTACTTTTCTACCGCATGACTCTTTGCACCAATCAGACGCAGCAACTATAATCACATGATTCCGTTTGACCAATCAGGCGCAGTAACAATAACCACATGTAGTCACATGACCACACTCAAACTGGTGTGGTTGCGTGAAAAAAAAATATTTCAGCATCTAAAATTATTGGCATATATAATTATTAAAATTATAATATATAAATATATCTTATATACGCTTACTTAAGTACATTTTTTAGACTTTTTTTGGCTACTCCACCCACTACTGAGTGTATATACGAGAGTTCATGGTTGACCTACAGAGCACCTACAACACCTACCGATTAGTTATGAACTGTCAAGCCTGCTTTCAAAAATTTGTCAAACCTTGCTACATTTTATTTGATCATTTAGTCATGCCCTGTTAACAACAACCAGTATCCCCCTGCTTTGGATCTTTTCTTATATACATCCTTCCTATTTGCATTTCAACCCAGATGATGAAAATTTGTATTGTTGTTTATCTCAACAAAGATCTCCAAAAACAGTCCGGCGATGTCCCTCATCCTTCCTAAGTCGACAACTGTAAATTGTTGATGAAAAGTATGCACCACCCTATTCAGTGCACTTCAATTGAATTAAGACTAGTTAGCAACAGCTGCATTGTTCCATCATAATAAGGCTGAAGGCACCATATGGGTATATGGGTTGTTGAGGTATTCCCGAATGTTGTGAAGAAAACCAAGACTCATCAAGCATAGTTTTTCCAATCTTCTGTTGTCCAATTTTGGTGAAGTCAAGACAGAGGACTCCATTTATAGCAGTTTTAAGAATAGCAGCAGCCTTTATTCGTCACATATACATTGCTGCACAGTGAAACTCTTTCTTTCGCATGTTTCCCAGCTTGTTAGGGACTAGGTTGGGGTCAGAGTTCAGGATCAGTCATGATACAGGCCCAAGCAGATAGGGTTAAGTGCCTTGCTTAAGGGCTCGACAGTGGTAGCTTGGAGATGCTGGGGCTTAAACCTTTGACCTTCTGATCAGTAATCCAGAGCCTGAAAACGAGAAGTAATAACTGCTATTAACGTGTTCTGTAAGTAACATTAAACATAAATACAAACAGATAAAGAGGTATAGTGTCAGTGTTTAATAAATAACATTTTGTCATCTTTATCAAATTGCTAAAGCAGTGCACCGTGTCGCTTTTTACGTGTATAAATTATGCCAATGTCATAGTTTTCCATATACATGTGCCATATGTATATTTTTTCTGCTTGACAATACAGATAAATGTCCATTCTTCTTAAGATGCATGTGCATTATCATGCTAACATTATGGATGGTTTAAAACAAAAGAAAAAAATTGTAAAGGATAATGTTCAGAGTTGATCAGTCAAGTTTATAATTGTAGCAGGCCCAGTCTGGTCCAGGTGATGCCGGTGTTCTCTATTACATTCTCACAGGAACAGCTCTACTAATTAAAGTTTCACTACGGCTCAAGGGGAAGATGAGCAGATACAGTACAAGGTTTCAGGTATTCATGTGGTTCAGGGTCTAGTCGCATCGTCTAGTTGGTTTCAGCCTAAAGGTCTTTTCAGCTGTATTATTACAACCATTTGCTAGAACGAGTTCTCCTGTCGCTGGAACCTTGACTCAGACCTTAAGATACATGTAAAACAGAGTGTGAGAGCTTAATCAGCCCGCCGTGTTCCGTGCTTTAAGCATGGATTAAACCTATAAGACCTGGATTGCGTGATTAGCAGAGCTCTCTGTTCTCAACCAAGACCCTTAGGGAGTTCTTCGAGGTGGCACTTGGGATCTCATCAGTACAAGAGACATCTAACAAGCATCCTGTTTCCAGGAAATTGCATCAAGGGCAGAACTGCACTTGTTGTTTGTTGTTGTGCCCGGGACTGTGTGTGTGTGGTGTGTAGGTGTGTAGGTGCTTGTGTTCTTTTAATCTATTTTACATTATGTGACTTACTGCTCAGTCACGCTTGGATGGCAACAATGCAAACCGAAAGCATAATGTAAACATGTAAGTATCCTTGTTAATCCAGATAGTTAGCTCCGTGTTCATATTCAAATGTAAAAAGTAGGTGTGGCCTCAAAACAGATCTAGCAAAGTCATAGCTTAAACCTCAGCAATATTACTGAGTTTTGTCTCAAGTAAACTTTGTCTCAAGCAAAGATGTGCACAGGACTAGCCTATGAAAATTATTATTATTATATTTGTATTATTATGTCATATTTTTATATTTCGATTATTTGTATTTTAAGTTCAAATTTGTTACTTTTCAGCAGACGATCACACAAAAGCATGTTGATTTTCTACCATAGAATGTATATACCATAGAAATAAGAATGGACAGATGATGTGTTCTAAACAGAAACCGATACAGATGAACAGATATGGTATGTACGTTTGTTTGTATGTTATATAATTTTTTTCCCAACAGGTCAGGTTCACATGGCATATAAGAAAAGTGCATTGGGACTGGGATCATGCTGACAAAAGCTCTGGCTGTAAATGGGCATTCAGATGTGAGGCTCACAGGACAAACACTGTGACCTGCATCCTTAGTATTGCTAGGCAGGCAATTTGAGGGAATACACCTATCATTATTATATTATGCAAATAAACAGTACAGGTGGTAGAAGTATACAAACACACAATACTAAAAGTGAAAGTACAAGTACTTACCTAAAAATGTACTCCACTACACATAGACATCATGCCAGTCACGTTACAGCACCCTTGGAGCACACAGGGTCAAGCAATTTGCGCAAGGACCCAGCAGCCGCAACTTGGCAGAGAGCTTGAACTGCCAACCTTCCAATCAGTAACTCGGAGACTTAAACCGCTGAATTTCTAATGCCGATATAACTTCCTTTAAAATGGTCTTTGAGTGCAAAGGTACACTGATTTTTCTGCATATCCATCTAGGCAGCATGGTGGCTTAATGGTTAGCACGGTCGCCTTGCACCTCCAGGGTAAGGGTTCGATTCCCGACGGTGTGAATGGAGTTTGCATGTTCTCCCCGTGCTTGGTGGGTTTCCTCCAAGTACTCCGGTTTCCTCCTACAGATTGGGCTAACTGGTATCCCCAAATTGCGCGTAGTGTGTGCACTGTGATGGATTGGCACCACATCCAGGGTGTACGGTATAGACGGCGAATAAGTATCTATTGAACTTTGAGTTGATGATGACGACATAACATACATGTAGAATATAAGAGCAATAAGATTTGACATTAAATGAATGGCAAGCAGCATTGTTTGACTCTTTCATTACATTGCTAGTTAAGCTAGCTTCTTGCTACCATTGCTATCCTGTATAATGCGAGTCGTCTACACAATTAAACATGGGAATACAGAACCCAGTATGATTAAGGCATGTGACAAAACTTTATTATTATAGGTTTGTTATTGGCATGGCAAACCAAAAATGTAAGACCTGCCAATTGATTTGCTCTTCGGATTAGCTAGTTAGCTAAATCGCTTCTAATCTTATCTTGATAATGCAACCAGAAAAATCTGCAGCCCTGTTACTGTTCCTTAGAATCAGATAGTCTCTCTGGATAAGCGTTGTCTACCAAATACATGATTGTAAATGTCAATGTAAATATTTAGCATGAGAACATGACAGAGCTCAGAATTGCTGGTCTAGGATCAGATGCATGTATCCCACACCCTGTTGACTTATTCGTCTTCATTTGACACTTGCAGCAGATTTCCCAGACAGTCGCACAGCAAAGCCTAATTGTCCCACAAATTCCAGGTCCATTGTGGGACCCATTTTGTGAAGCGATGCCTCATCTGAATCACTTAATTCCATCTTACATGCTCCCATGTTTAATTCATGACCACAGAGCTTTGATCTCGCAGGAGTGCAGATGGCACCAACTCGTACACTGACGACGAATCAGACAGCAAAGGGACCCGCATGTTAATTCGAGCGTTGGCTCGATCTTGGACTCAGTGCAAGGACATGGACAATGGCCTCTGCAGTATGTGATGCTAATGGATAATTTACATCTCAGCAGCAGAGTTCCTTTACATGGTTGTTTGAAGATGAGCAAAGCAGACAGCTCATCAGGTGGCGCAATAAGGCGGTGTTGAGCAACAAGTGCGGGATTGAGAACACTTGCGTTAACAGTCTTCGTCGTTCGCGGTCTTTAGAAAAGATGCTCTTTTTTTCAGTGCAAAGCTACTGTTTGGTGGTTTCATGTAATCCCTGATAAATATATTCTTTCCTAAGCCTTTCTGAAGCTTTTTGACTAATTAACTCTTTTTGACTGACTTGATACAAATACATAGATTGTTACATGGAGCACCTATTTTTGTTAATGTTTTAAGAAACTTTACTTTCTTCTGTTCGAAATAATATTTTTTATATGATACAAGTTTAATATTCTGCCCTTACAGACCTTTACGGATGTTTTTCCATACCGTAATGTGCGAAATAAGGGTAAAAGTGCATTTCAACAGGTTATGTCCAGAAATGTCAATTTCACATATGTACGTTAAAATAATAGCTAATTTAATTTAACAGTGTATAGGGAGGTGCTAGTTTGATAATTCAGTGCATGAAGACAGATACAGGTGGAAAAAAATCCAAATTTGAGATTTGTTGGCAGAGTTCGTTAGCAAAATGAGATAAAGGCCATTTTCGGATTTTCACTCATCTTGTCAAATAATTTTTCACAGAACCACATACTGTAGAAGCGTTGAACTATCAGTAGCATTCAACACCTGATAGCTTTGTGCAGATGGGACAAGGCATACATGTGTTGTGTATGAGAAGCTGTTGTGTTTGTTCTGTGTGTGTGTCTGCTACACCGTGTTCTTCAAGGAGAATTTCTAAATTCTATTATAAAGACCTATATGCAGTTCGTTGATGCCAGATTGAATTGTATACAGTGCCTCCCTTCCCTCCAAAAATTAAAATGAAACTGAAACTAGTAGAGAAGGAGGCTGATGATGCTGCACACTGATGCTTTTTTCTATTGCTTTTAGTGTTTCGCATGATCTTCAGTAAACATTGTATTTAAAAGTGGTTTGTGTGTAACAAAACTTCACATTTGTTTCATTGTTCCAAGTTACTGCTATTGATGCACTACAATAAACACAATCATAGCATGAGTTGCTGTATAATAAAAAATAACAAATAAACTCAACATACACTATTATTTATATCAAATTACATAATTACATGGCCACAAACACAACTGCTGGCTGATTTATCCATTGGGACAAAGCAGATGGACTTCTAGCTTTTAATAGCTCATTCATGCCGTTACCTAATCAGCCAATCATGTGAGAGCGAACACAGTGCATAAACATGATGATACCGTTCAAGAGCTTCAGGTAATGTTCACATCACACATCTTCCACCAGCTATGTGACGTTTACATTTTGCATAGATGTTGGCTGGTTTGAGTATTTCAGAAACATTTTCCTTCTGTTCTCAAATGAAAGAGCAAGACGCCTCTGCCAAGATCGTTCTCCAGACTATGGTGGTCTAGAAGATCAGAGAGTGGAAGCAGGCCAAAAGCCGCAAGCTATGCCACAAGGCTGCTGCCACTACACACATTTTGGTACATTTGATGATTTGCCAATTCAGCGTGACCTGAGCGAGGAGGGCTGGGGTACAGTCTGCATTCCAGTTCGGTCAGTGGAGTCATGGTCAGGATGCTGAAGTTCTTCCACGCCAACTTTGGCAGACCATGTCTTCATTGAGCTTGCATTGCGCACTGGGTACTCTTCGTGACTTTTAGTTCTAATAAAGGGAAATCTCAACGCTACAGCATATAAAGAGATTGTATACAACTAATGTTGAGGAAACAGTTTGGGGAAGAACAACGTGGTTAAATGGCCACTTACTTTCGGCTGTATGTAGAAGCCATATAGCGTATGCTCGCTTTGTGCTGCACTTTATTTCGCTCAGTTTCCTGAGTGTWGCATGTGCCAGCACGTTCTAGATGCTAAAATTAGTAACAGACCCCTCCCCCATCCCCCCACCCCCCGCCCCGGCCCCTTCACCCCCCGAATTACACATCGATAAACATAATGTAGCGCGATTCCTAGCAATGTGCTATACAGTATATACAGAATTCTCAGGATGTACTACATTTAATCAAACATACCAAATGCAAACATTCATGTAGCTATTATTATCTTTCCATCGCGCTATTGTAAATAAAAGACCAAACTTGGACCCAATCTCTACTCTGTTGTCCAGGTTACTGAGTCGGTCAACTCTGCGTGTCTGTGTTTGGGTGTTTGAGGTTTTCTGCTCAAAAGGCATCTTCAAGAGCAACATCTTACTCAGATATATAGACGACACACATGAAGCCACAGACCGCAGACTTTCAGCACATATAGCTGAGTCTGTGCATTTGGAAGATTCCTACTGCACACGAAGGTCATGCCACTTTCACACATGCAAAAAACCACACGCCATTCCTAGAAACATAAATTGCAGATTATGAAAGCAATGTTGACATGTAAAACCATAGAAACATGTTTGTGTTTTTTTGTTGTTGTTGTTTTTTTTTTTTTTTTTTTGCATGTGTGTGTGTTGTGGAGGTAATTGTATTTTAACAGGGAATGATGTCAAGGGGTTGCATCACATAACGGGGAAAAAAGATATTAAAATCTTCTAAACGTTCAATTATTGCATTCCGAACAATTTGAAATGGTATAGCATTTTAAATAAAAGCAGTAAGAGGCATCTTTATATGCGCCATATTGTCACGAGAATGATAAGTGTTCGTTTCTTAATGCTTTCTATAATTCTTGAACAGCAGGTCGCTTTTTGCAAGAGACTCCAAGCTGTGCAGAATAACTGCACACTTTAACTACCAAATGAAGCTCCAGGGAGATGCAGGGGAGGGAGTGTGTGTGTGTGTGTGTGTGTGTGTGTGTGTGTGTGTAAGTTGCAAACAGTCCACTCCGGTGTTTGTCTGGCTACACACTGCATCACTTTTATTCTCATTCTGCCCTCAAAACAAAACAAAAAAGAAGAAGCAAGAAGCCACTCCATGGCCCGATCTCCAAACTATGGTGGTCTAGAAGATCAGAGAGTGGAAGCAGGCCAAAGGCTGTGAGCTACGCCACAAGGCTGCTGCCACACCACACATTTGGCACGGGTTGAAAGGCGGAAAAAGTCACTGGTTCTTAAATCTCATGTGGTAGGCTTAATTAGATATGTATGCATATGTGGTGATGCCAAGGCCTTGGCATTGTACCCCTTTGTGTGCTAGTGTGTGTATGTGTGGAATGGGGGAGGTGGTGAGAGACTGATTTTATGTCAAAAGGAATCCGTCAGAAGAAACAGTTTTTTGTTTTTGCTCATATCAGAATAATAAATTTGTTTGTACAATGTGTCACAATTTATGTTCTGAAATTAAAAATAGAAATATAATGAAATATATTGGAAAAATGGATAAAATGTAGGCAGCATGGCGGTGTAGTGGTTAGCACTGTTGCCTTGCACCTCCAGGGTCCGGGTTCGATCCCCGGCCAGGCTCGATTCCCATCTGTGTGTGCATAGAGTTTGCATGTTCTCCCCGTGCTTGGTGGGTTTCCTCCAGGTACTTCGGTTTCCTCCCACATTGCAAAGACATGTAGGTTAGGTTTATTGGCATTCCCAAATTGCCCGTAGTGTGTGTGCCCTGCGATGGATTGGCACCCTGTCCAGGGTGTATCCTGCCTCGTGCCCCAAGTCTCCTGGGATAGGCTCCAGCCCCCCCGTGACCCTGAATACAGGATTAAGCGGTAATGACAAGGAGTATGAAAGGTTTTGGTATTTCATGAAATACACATGCTGTTTCCATATGACCACCAGCATTGTGATGGACTCTTCATCCCCCTCCCATCTAGAACAAAGTTCGGCAGCATCAGGAGCAAGTCTGCCAGACTGTGTAACATTTTCTTTCTCTCCCTCAGCAGTCAGGCTCCTGAACACCCAGCCTATCCATTCTGGATGCTCTTCTCCGCACCACGCTTAGATACCACCTCATTAGGACCATATGGACCAAGGAGGACGTCTTGTCATCTCTACTGTATATGGCTGATATAAAGCATATTTTTTATTAAAAAGCTCCATAATGTTAGAAATGTAATACAAAATATCAACGCAAAAAGTACACAGGTCAGCCATAATGTTAACACCATATGACATTAACACATCAACACTGATTTTATTCCAGTAAACTGTTCACAGGATCATGGGCATGCAAGACTTACCGAAGCCCATGGGGAACAAAGGCCAATAGAAACGTGAATGCAGCACAAATTGTTGAAAATGTCAATGCTACCCATGATAGAAAGACATCAGAACACCCATGGAGCATGTCATTCAAGACGCCCAAGGCCGCTGACCCGACGTCCAAACTCCCGTCTCATGTGACGTGCCGGAAAAGCAACTTCGATCCATCCCACAACCCACAGCACCCAAAGGATCACCCGCCAATGTCCTGGTTCCAGGCACCACACACACTCCAAGGGGCCAGAGCTGCCCCGGTGCCACAAGGGGAACCCAAAACCTAGGTGGTTGTAATGTTATGGCTGATCCGTGTACATGCAGAATTTGTAATATAACACTTTAGACGGGTCATATTATTGGCCTGAAACAAGCAAAGAAAACCGTTTACTAGTGAGTCTAATCAGGCTTGAATTTCCTAGAAAGCATAAAGATTGGACTTTGGAACAATGGAAAAAAGGTCATGTGTGTCTGATGAGTCCAGATTGAGCCTGTTCCAGAGTGATGGGCGTGTCAGGGTGAGAAGGGAAGTGCAAGGAAGCATGCAGCCATCATACATAGTGCCCAATGTACAAGCCTCTGGAGGCAGTGTTACGATCTGGGGTTACTTCAGTCGCTCAGGTCTGGACTCAGCAATGTTATGTGGCAATAAAATGAAGTCAGCTGACGACCTGAATATACTGGATGATCAGGTTATCACATCTATAGAGTTTTTCTTCCCTGGTGACACGACCTGTACTTGTAAAACAGCAGCATGAGGAATAATTTTCACATATTTGACTGTAATCAAATTTAAAGGTGATCAAACAGTAGATATTAGAGAGTGTGCTTTTTTGTTTGTTTGTTTGTAAAAAGATGTAACGAATCTACATATCTTCTAATCTAATAAAGTGAAATATTAGTTGAATTTGCCTATATTTATGATGTTTTAAGTTAGTTGATTTACATTTTACATTTACATTCATATATTCGCATTTGCATTTAAGGCATTTGGCAGATGTGCTATTGCGGAGCAACTTACATAAGTATTTTAAAGTCTTTGTCAATAAATACTGTATGACCTTATTTATTGTGGCATATGATTTCTGGAGTATTTTTTTCCCTCTGTAGTTCTCTGGCGTAACTCTGTAGTAATTTTAGGTTTTATTAAAGATTTGTTTTTGTTTTTTTTTGGACAGTCTTTGATCCCTCTTCCATGACCCCTATAACCTCGCTACTCATACTGAGGAAAACAAACTAATTTGCAGTAAACAATAAAAAAGTCTCTCAGGTAGAAAAATAAAAAGCCTGAGATAAAAAGTCTCGCAGGCTTGAAGCTTTACTTTATATAACATCTACTGTATAATCAACTACTGAGATCACAGATGAAATTGGCCATTATAATAAGGGATAACTTTTAATTGGAGTGTATACAGTATGTCATTTCAAGGAAACGTCGAGCAAACATAATGCTAGTAAGTGACCGAATCCTAGGAAACATGACTGCTTCATTACACATCGCTCGCATCACATTGCTTTAAATCTGTTTTACGTACGTTACGTTCTTCCCTTATTTACTGCAGATCTGGTTGCTTTGTTGAGATAACATAGCCATTATCATAGTCCGCATACAGTACATGCTTTTATTATAGTTACTGTTATTGTTTCTATTTCTAGTTGTACCGTCCTAATAATAGCCATTCAGTATGAATTCAAAGTTCTACGCTGGCAGGATTTCCTGTTACCGCCTGACCCGGATTAATGAATAGCTTGGAATGTGAAAAAAACAAAAACAATGGCAGATTGAAAACAGAAGCAAAAGCACTTTCCATGCTGTGTGTAGGTTCCGTCGGGTGCGAGTGCTATTCTCGGCTTGCTCGGTATTCTTTAACGCGTCAGCGACACTGAACTCCTTCAACTTGCTTTAAGCTGCTATACACAAACAATGGAAATGATACAGTGGCGCCTGTGACTTCGGTAACTGGAACCACAACTATAGACTCGATATTAAATCAGTAGGTTTTGTAATAAGGCCTTCCAGCCGACACGTCACATTATACCACGACGGTGTCAAATCTTCGATTCCGATTAGTCAATAACAGCAGCCCTGAGAGTAGGAGAGCCAAGGTAAATGAACATGATTGGTGTAGCGTAATGCAATATTACAAGGGATGTTCAAAAGTCAACGCAGGACTTTTTGATTCTGCAGAATAACAAAGCAAAGTTATAACAGTAAAAAAAAAAAAAAAAAACTGCCTTTATTTTTCTATATAATCCCTTGCTACAGTAATAAACTTATCCCAGTGTTTCACTTGTGGTTGGATACCAACCACACAATTTCAAAGAAATTCTTTCTCACTACCTGCTTCACGTCTGAGACACTGGCCTCCCAGGAATTCCTTTAATGGCCTGATTCAAAATCAATTCAATATTACTTTTAACACTTGTCATCGTCTCAAAGCAACTTTACACAATCAAAAGAAAGTTATGGAAATTTGTATGAAATGTCTTTAAAATGTTTGCATCATTCACAGGTTTAACAGCAGCTAAAATCTATTGCACTTCCATTTTGCGAGTCTTTTGCAAATGTCAATTGGTTGTGCCTTCATTCATAAGAAAATTAACAGCCTAAATCCCGATTATATGATTATATACAGTATGGTGAAGTTTATTTCAGGAGTCTCCAGTGCTGAATGAGAAGTAAAGATTTGCCAGAGGGCAGAAGTTTTTTTGTTTGTTTGTTTTTTCATTGACTTTAAAAGAGGAAAAAACTTAAAAAGTAAAGGAACAATATGTTATAGATTCCTTAATGTAACTGATTACAGGGAATCGCTTTAATAACTCCAGATGTGCAATATTGTGCCAATCTTAATATAAAAGGGGGGGGGGAAGAATTATGATGGGTTAGATTGATAAAATGGTTCACGTTGGTCAGACAATATGAAGTAAAATAAACTTGTTAGTGCTAACAGTACCTCCATTTCGCATAATGTCATGGCCGTTTGAACCTTGTTTATAGCTAATTATTACTTGCATAATATTATTTATATCATATTGGAATTTTGTTAAGCTGAATCAAAACCAAAACATACAATTTAATTTGATCTTTTTTTTTATTCTTGGTGATTCCAGACTGCCTTATCATGAAAGAAAGAAATTACAACCAAATGACATAAGCTGTTACACACACACAAAAAAAAAAAAAGAGGCCAATGTTGACTTACTGTACATTATGATATTACTTTCATTACATCACATTATAAGGAACAGCAAAAGAACTCAAACTGAAATGTTTACATGTTATACATGAATGCTGGCAAACCATCCAGGATGTTACGAAAGACTGTTGATTCCCGTATCTCTGTGTGCCCTTGTGTTTGACCCGCAGCATTAAACGCTTGTTTTAGCAATACCTGGAATTTTTACTCGCGCAGTGAAATTCACCCAAGCTGAAACTTCAAGCGTGTTCGCCCAGCTAGCTGGAACTCAGCAAAATCCAGGAAGTTTTGGAATGTTGGATAAAGGTGACTCAGCAGCGATCTTTATGGAAACATACACAAATAAGCGGAGTTACTGGAAACAAAGAACACTGCCAGATCATCCATCCTGCACATGACGCTCCATAACATTGTACTGTGGGTTGATTGCACGGGAAAACAGGAACACCCCGTTCCATGCTGAAACATTTTCCCAGTAGTATCTAGTCATGTCAAAGTTCATCAGAAGTCCATTTCATTTGTCCTTTGCTCCAGATGCAGGATGTAGTCCTGGGGGGATATGTGAAAAACCCATTACATGATGCTTAAAAATGGCCAAAAATAATAATTTCTTCATATTTTGTTTCAAAATGAGCCAGATTTTCTGGTATGTTAATGTATTCATGAGGAAAAGTTCTCCAGGCTTCGTGGAGGACGTTTTTTTGGCTCACATTTTTAGCAAGTTTTTGGCTCTCATTTTCAGCCTAGTCCCAGTACCTGACCAGTTTCAGAGGATTTCTGTTTTTGTTTGGATTATTCAATCATTAAGAAAGAAACATTTAACTTAAGTTGTGGACCAGCAAGAAAAAGGTTCATATGATGACAGATGATCAGGCCAGTATTAGTATTCTGGTAATGCTGAATGCTAAATGAAGTTGGTGCTAAGTTGTTAATTAAACATATGTTTAATTAAACATATTTTATATATATACATACATACATACAAACATCCTGTCATAATAAACTATTTGTTCACATTTTAACAATAAGAAACAAGGAGAGGCTCAAAACTACTGCACAGTACTGCATATATACGGCAGTACTGCAGTATGTATATATCTGGCTTTTTTACTTTTAGAATACTTTGACACATCAACTTTCAGTAACCCTATAAATATTTCAATAAGAAAATGTGGAATTTTTTAGTCTCTCATTTTAATTCTTGCAAAGATAAACATCGGGGAAGGCTGCCAAATCAGGGAATTAAAATATCAATTTGCCTAAAGATTTCTAAAACAAGGCTAGTCAAACCTTTTTTTCTTTTTTTGATATTGTGGATATTTGGACATCTAGTTGTTGGGCTTAACAGGACACATGGAAGGGCAATCAACTGAAATTTGTAATCAGATACCAGCTGACAAAATATCTACGACACTCTTTTGCCAGCAGTCAGAATCACAATTTGAATTATTTTTTTTCATAATTATTAATTTTAGATTTCACTTTTTTATCAGAAAGAACAAATGGTATAACATTTGGTATGAGAGTTGTGGACCAGTCAGTCCAATGAATGACAGTTAAACCCCCAATCTATGGTAACATCATCATCATCATGACACACACCATTAAATTCCATCCCATAATATATGATCATACACCATTTTGAAACCTAAATGCGGCAATAAATAACCAATAACTTAGTGTTTTTATATATTCCATTTCAATAATGTAATTATATCTGATTGAGCTCATGTGATTCTGTGTGTCATAACTTCAGAACTTACATTTGCTTTTAAACAGTGGAGGAAGAAGACACCAGACATCCATCTGTTCTATAGGAGAGATTGTGTGTGTGTGTTTGTGTGATGCCAGAGAGAGAGAGAGAGAGAGAGAGAGAGAGAGGAAGAAATAAAAACACCCCAGGGTGTGTGTCTAGTCTAGTCTGGGAGAAAAGCCGCTCAAGCTCATTTACTGCCGGACGGTCAAAGCTGCCATCCAAACAAGCCACCATCCTTCCAGTTTCACTCCAAAACAGTCCAGTGTGACCGCAGACACAGTGGAATGTGTTTCACTCCCACTGACTGATGCAGACACTTCCTTACATAACCTTCTTCTCATTCTGAAACTTAACTTCTGCCTTGTTGACTTCCATTCTCGATTTTTTCCCCCCATATCTGTTTCTGTTATTACACACAGGACTTCAAGGTGTAAAACCGAAAGTCCGCCGGCGAAGCTGCCGTCTGTGTCGACATGTGCGAGTAGGAAGAGATGAAAGTCAGATTTACCTGAAGTGACCCGACTGAGTTCCTGTTCCAGTGGGCTCAGTTCCAGCTTCAACAGACTCAACGTTACCTCTTGGCCTTCTCTTGCTTCAGCGCCACCACATGTATTTAATTACGGAGAAAACAGAAGAAAGGAAAAACAACATAGCGGTTATTGTCCTGGCCTGGAATGTGGACTCTGGTTCTGCTCATTCGTGACATGCATGCACCAGAGGCGTGTGTGAAATTGGTTAAGAGCTGTCTATGACTCCGTCTGTCTGGGGGTCATCTTGCCTTTTAATTCTTTACATGTCTTTCCCCCCCTTTTTTTGTTTTGCCTTTCTTCTGCAGTCTAGGAGTGTTTATGTGTGTGATCATAGGTCTGGTGTGTGTTTCTGCTAGACCACAACGTAGTGTCTCAGACGTACTCTGAATCACGCAGTGAGGTAGTGCTGAGCATGTGAGTGTATTCCTAGCACAGTCACGCTTACACACTCACTCCCATTGAGCCTGGGTCTCCTCCGTAGGGCTGTGATATATAGCATAGTGGAAGGTAAGTATCTCAGTCCCATGCACACTTGCAGAACTTGTCTATTATCTGCAGCTACAGTAACCAACACCATGGCTTGCATGCTGTAGTTACATCTACTGCAAAGAAACTATAACTCTCTATACCACTGCTAAGTCACTGTATCATCCTTTATACCAAAAATATGTTACTGACCTCTCTACTATAATTAGGAAATTAATTTATTGTGATGTATTCCAC
Source organism: Clarias batrachus (assembly GCA_003987875.1). Classification (NCBI taxonomy): domain Eukaryota; kingdom Metazoa; phylum Chordata; class Actinopteri; order Siluriformes; family Clariidae; genus Clarias; species Clarias batrachus. Next base: position 216,691 of record QMIH01000399.1, on the reverse strand, counting down.
TTAAACTCCAGCAATCTACCAATTACTACTTTTTAGGAATGGATAATGTCATGCTTTTTATTAATCTATACAAGCCATAACGTTAACAAATTACCATTGATTATCAATTATAGCCCAATAAACTGGTGAAAAGATCATGGCCACCCAAGGCTCATTTATTCCTATGGGTACCACTGGCAAGCAATAGTTCGATCCCAAAGAAAAGCCATGCTTTTTTAATTGACTGAAAAAAGTCAGTCAATGCTGGCCATGAAAGAAGGGCACACCGTGCACCACAGCCCACCATGCACAGGCCCAGCAGTCAAAGAGCCCAAGGCCATTGGCTCAACCTCCGAATGGGCCAAATCCAAGTTGACTGAGCACACATGGTTTGCATCCAACAAACAAGTCCACCGAGGCCCCGACAGCACCTAATGGATCCATTGCCAACACCGTGGTTCCAGACACCACAACATAAATCCCTCGGAGGTCCTCTGGAGCCATACACCTGAGGGGCCAGAGCCACCCCAGTGGCACAAGGAGAACCCAAAACTTTGGTGGTTATCATGGTACTTCTGTAACGTTGTCGAGGATCGGTGGATAACTTCATTAATACTCATGTGCAATCCTAAGGTACTGAATGTACACTTACAGTAGTAACTAAGACAGTAAGACACTTGGGGTCAGAGGTACAGTAGCTCAGTGGTTACGGTTTTGGACTGGTTTGGAAGGTCTCAAGTTCAAACCCCATGACCACCAAGTTACCATTGTTGGGCTCTTGATCAAGGCCCTTAGCCCTCCACTGTTCAATTGTATAATGAGATAAAAAAATATAGTATACTTCACAGGGTGTTCAGCCATATGAAGTGTGATTCTGTCACAAAGCAACCGGAGGATGACCAGAAGACTAGCAGTTAGCCCGTGTAGCGTGGATGGTAAACCCAAACGCGGAAGTAGCACAAGCAGGCAGGCTAACCACGTAATTTATTATTAGAACTCTCTCACGTAGAGAGCAAGAGTTTACACAATTAAACCCGCGTTCTAACAACACACACTCAATCAAGAATACAACCCAAAATGGCGAGTACTCACGAAATGGAGGAGCTAGCATCGGCGACAGCACGGGTAGACTCAATGACTGAGCAATGTGAGGCGCCATCTTGTTTCCTTTTATGCTTCCTGAAATGCGACCGTATTACTTCCAGGTCCTAGTGCCGGTCGTGTTACGAGTGTGCATGACAGTTTCCAAACCGCAGGGTTAATTTTAAAGGGAACTGCGAATGTTGTAGGAAACGAGTGAACATCAGGTGTTCACTTCACCAGAAAAGGGAATGAAAAAATTCACATCAGTCATTGCGTCTCGTTGGAGCTCGAAAAAATATTTATACGGTATATTTATTGTCATTATTATTGAAGACGACATCATATTAAAAGGACACAAAAATTTACATTTTCATTTAATCAGGAAATCCTTAGTATTATATAGGCTAGTAATCTGTGAAAAAAAATATCTGTACATCTTTAATCAATAATTTTTTTTTTTTATAATTAATCAATAACATTTATTTACAAGTTATTTACACGTTTCAATAGTATGTGTTTTTGTTTCAATAAATATCCAATATTTAATGTCTGTAGCGTGAAATTTTCATGGCAGCAGCGTCAGGTATCCGAGGGGCTTACGTTACTGTTAGGTTTTAACTGAAGAAGTAGTGTGTCCGAGCTAAGTTTTAAGCTAAGAGAAGAAGTGTTTAACTTGTTGTGTCCGCTGCACCTTGATACACTTACCGGTTTGGGCCCGATCGACCGGGAGAGACAAACACACACAACCACACGCAGGCATGATGTCTGAAGATCTCTGGTTTATTCTTAGCAAGGAGAGCACATTTAAACAGTGCTACGTCCTGAACATCAAAAGAACCAGTCATTCACATGTCAGTGATAGAGAGAGCCGGAGACAGACAGGAGAGAGGAAATACATTTGCATTCTCCTGATTAAACTAAAGGGTTCTAGCAGACAAGAGCCATTTGGATGTCAACTCATCTGGGTACAGGATATAGAAGGTGTTACCACAGAAGGCGTAAGGAAGCACAGTGAGGGGTCTGTTTTCAGGACACAGGAATCTAAACTGATTAGATTACAATGTCTTATAATATTTTAAAACCTTACAGTTACCATGGTAACCCACAGAGGAAGTGACGCCTGCACCGGTGACTTTGTAGGCTGTTCCGTATGGTTTGTCGAGTTTCGTCGAGGAAAGTTGACATTCCCTGCAAACAAAGCAGGGGGCAGGGAGTAGGGAGCCCCCTCTGAAGTACACTTTGCAATGGAACACAGCCTATAAGTCACTATATAATATATATTATATAGTGACTTATATATATATATATATATATATATATATATATATATATATATACACACTTTTTTAACCATTTAACACCAGTGTAATCTTGCTGGGAAACTGTAGGAGACCTCATGTGGCCACAGAAGCCAGTGTATTACAGGTAAAACGAAAAAGATGTTGTCTTGATTGTTATTTATCCTTCAACAATTGAAGCACTGATTTAAACCATTTGCAAAATGCCAACAGCTGGAAAGCCGGTAAAGAAGAAACTGATGATAAAACATCCGTATATGATGCGTCATTTATAGGCCCCTCGAGTATACTACGGGAAATGGTGTCAGTAAAGAGATCACCCGTGTGATGGACAACTTGAGGGTAATTCCACCAGACTCTTACGGGATTTGTTGTACTTCTCATCCGGAATAATGAAACTATCATGGCGAAAGGAATGCCGGTGAAGTACTTAAACGTTTCCAGGATACTCAAAAAAAAAAGTGATGGAAGGATTGTATTGCAAAATCTAATATTGTTTTTTTTATTTTATATAATGAATGTTCTTCACTTATAAGAGGCAACAGAAATGTAGACTCTACGTTAGCAGCCAATGCAATTTAAGCTCCAATCAGCTATAATATTAAAATCATTACCATTAAAACCCCCTCGGTTTTAGGTTCCTCTTGCGCCAACAAAGCAGCTCTGGCCCCTCAGCCAAGACCTCTGAGGTATCTGGCACCAGAGTATTAGCAGCAGATCTTTTACATTATGTAAGTTGCAAGGTGAGTCCACCATGGATCAGACTTGTTTGTTCACACTTTTTTTTTTCAGCAGGTTGTTGTACATAAGCTTTTTTTTTATCATGTGCATGATTGCTCATGATCATGTGACCAAGCTACTGGTATGTAATTGTTAATCAATGTTATTCTATTCACCTGGGAGTGTTGATGATGTCATGGCTGATTAGTGTTTCTATGAGCTCTGCAACTAAAAAGTGAGGAACTACATCCACAACTTCTGAAATTCGGTCAGAGGCAGTGAGTAATACTGTATTACACCAACGCTCTTAATCAATGTTCTGCGGAGACCTAAACATGGGTGTGTGAATTGGTTTTCTGGAATAGACTCATGTCCTTGTGGTTATAGTAAGAATCCAGCGATGGCTGTTTCACGGCCCTTGAAACACACCCTTTGGACACACCCACTACACAAGAATACTACACAAAGCCTTGCCGCTCAATTATCCTCGTCTGTTCCTGAAGTCATCCCGGGACATGCAGCCTTGTTGAATAACAGTAACATTTAAACATTTAAAGCCTGGAGCATCAGACGGTGCAGCATCACACTGCACTCAAATAAACCCTTTCGAACTGAATCTATCGGCTGCGGTCGATGTTGTTGTTGTTGCACGAGTTGGGTTTGTGGTCACGAAAGCCGTAGAGGATTTTTCTCACTTGTTTGAAAAACAGGAATAGGTTTCACCTGCGAGTCGGTTTAAGCGTGATAAGGCTTACTAAGGGGCCCACTTTCAGTACCATTATTCATATTGATACTTCAAAGGGCCTCTAATCTTTTACTCCGTCTCAGATATGTAAGTTTATGCAGACAACMCACTTCCTTTCTCGTTGTGTAAAAGCATGAGTCTGAGAAAGCAATAAACAACTTACTGCACTTGCAGGGCTTTTCAGTATTAGTAATGCACAAAAAAGACAGCCCCTTCTAACATGCATTATGGGAATCAGCAGACCTATATACAATATGTTCAACAAATGAAATCTTTCTCAACCGTGCAGTTATGACAATAGCAAAACTTTAAATGACATTTTAAGGAAAGAAGAAAATGCACTGGTTATATACAATAAGCATTCCTATCTTGGTATGGTGCATTCATTTCTCTAAATATCTTTAAAAAAAAAAAAAAGAAGAAGAAAAAGAGCATTCATTCATCTTTATTGTTGTCAAGATCATGGTGGATCCAAATCCCAAATGCTGGGAAAATTAGACTTGCGGCAGGAATACACTCTAGGTCAGTTCATTGCAGGGCACCATGCACCGTTTATTTATTTATTTATTTTCATTAAATTATGTAGATTAAATTTAAAAAATGGAAAGAAAAAATTATTGCTAAATGATGCAAAGTGCATAAAGATACAATTTAAAAATTGGATGTTTATGTAACAACAGTAGCAGCGAGCTCATTTCCCCTCTCGTCTGTTCCAACCACTCAGCATTCAGCATCACCAGGATACTAATCACCAGCCTGATCATCTGTCATCATCTGCACCTGTTTCTCACTGGCTCATGCCTTAAGTTAGGTGGGTTTGTTTCTGGTCAAGTACAGGGACTGAATTGAAAATCTGGAGCCATAAATCTGCCAAAATGAGATCCGCAGTACTGTTCAACCATGCTTATGTTCAGTGGGGGGAACCCGAAGGAAACCAATGTGTATATATATATATATATATATATATACACACACACATCTTATAATCCATGCTAAGAAATAGCTCAGATTGTAAATGCTCAAAGTTCTCAGGGTAAAGCATTTGATAAAATTAAATTACACAGCAAGAGTAAAATCAATGCCTACATCAAAAAAAAAAAAAACCCAAATGCTTGCGTATGCAAGTCAGCTCACAACGTTCACTTAAAATAGATTTCTCAAAGTGCCAACTCATTAAAAAATGAAACATCTCTAGGCCACACAGATGTGGGGTTTCCCATATCTCTCATGCTGATGTTAGATTAAGTACATACATAAAAAACACCTCACCCTGAGGTTCACAGCAAAGTTTTGATTTGTATCTCCTGTTCAATTTTGTATCATGATTTGTTTTTAATGTTAATTAATTCATTAAATAATTAATTCATTCATTCATTACTTTATTTATTTTTATTTCGGTACTCAAGTGAATTATTTTTAGAAATATATTATGCGATATAAAAACTGTCCTGTGCAGGATATGGCACTTTGTGACAGTCACAGTTGCCACATTATATAATCTACCTGATAAGATTATTTGCAGGCATGCGGCGTGTGAAGTGTGCACCCTTGTAACCTTATTACTGCCGTTAATTCTAAGCCGTTCCCGGCTTTGGAATGGAATTCCATTTAAGCTTCTATACAACTGCAGGTGGAGCTTCTAGGTAGTAGGTGTTAATTCCAGCACTGCATGTGAAGCACTGCATAATTATTTGTAACATAACATAATCCTTTAATCTTTATTATTCTTATTATTTAAAATCTTTCTATTTTTAGCTTGCTTGCTCGCTGCCAGCCGAGTGTGGGTTACAAATTGAATGTTTTCACACACTTTTCAAAAAGTTACCATTTACAATAAATATAAACATATTTTTAAAAATTAATTTGCCAAGCAATTGACATTTGCTTTTTTTTAATCTGCTTTCATAGCTTCCTGGTTATCAAGGAAGTTTGAAATCTAAGTACATGAAACTTTCGAGCGTTTTTCAGTCAAACCAGGACTTTTGATTGTGCAGGATAACAGAAGATAGTTATAAGCGTGAAAACTCCCTTTATTTCTGTATACTGTATAATCCCCTACTGCACTAATATACTTATCCCAGCGTTTCATTAGTGCTTGGATACCGTCAAGGTAGAAAGTTGCCTCAGTACGTCCGCTATGCTGGCCTCCCAGGAACTCCTTTACTGGCCAAAACATGTGGAAATCACAGACAGAGGTGTCTCTTCCATTAGTTGGTGACAAGCTGCCTTCGACTTCCTCATCAGGGAAAGTCTAATTATTTTGTCTCACATTTTTTCACATTTCATACCAGTTGTCTTTGGATTGTGTAAAGCTACTTTGCGACAATGACAATTATATAATATACCTTATATTAAAAGCGCTATACAAATAAATTGAATTGAGCATTTTCAAGGATCAGGTGTTCCACTAACTGAATATCGACTAAAACGAGTGCAATGGGCTTCTTGCCACTTCAGCTGGGATCATCATTCACCGATGTACGGCCTTCTTTAAGACATTTACAAAATTCAAACGTTTCACTGTGGCTAAGAGTCTCAGTGCCTGAAATCTTCTTTAAGTGTCAATCCGTTTTCATTTTTACACCATTCATGAGAAAGTCCCGCTTTGACCTGAACGACCCTCATATATTAAACAGTGTTTGATTTCAGAAAAAAAAAACACACAAGGAGAAGAAATCTTACATAAAATATTTTTCCATGAGTCTAAACTAGTACCCTGAGTACACGTTGATGTCATATGCGATGATCAATTCTCCCTCCATCAACCAGTCCTTTTTGAATGATGTTTTCAGACATGTAAGGGGAGTTTATCATAGCTGACACTGACCAGTATTTTGGACTACTCCTACTCCTTAAAGGAACAATTTGGTAAACGCATCCCGTAAGGACTTCTAGAGAATTCCTTCCAAATTCTTCTCTATTCCTTGCTAAAAGAATTAATTAAACATGTACCACTCAACATGAGCAATCATCTTTTGTATTGTTGAACGGTTCTGTCATGATTCTCCCTCTTTGCTTTTGAGAATGAAGAACTAATTTTTCCATCATGTCTGATAGAGTTCATGTCTCATGAGGTCCGTCCTGGAAAACTCGGGTTTTCTTGGGTCTCAGCTGGTTTTGTCCATTCCTGGTGACATTTGGCAGTAAATTTTGTCAATCACCCTTATGACTAGAAGTTCATTTATGGAAGGCTGTCGATTTCAGTATTTCTGAGATCTGAGTGCCATCCACAAGCTCACTCACTCACTCATCATCTATACCGCTTAATCCTGTATTCAGGGTCACGGGGGCCTGGAATCTATCCCAGGAGACTTAGGGCACATGGCAGGGTACACCCTGGACAGGGTGCCAATCCATCGCAGGGCACAGACAAACACACACATACACTCACTCATTCACACACTACGGGCAACACAATTGGAACGTCAATTAGCATAACCTACATGTCTTTGGCCTGTGGGAGGAAACCCACCAAGCACGGGGAGAACATGCAAACTCCATGCAAACTCCATGCACACAGAATCGAGCCTGGCCGGGGATCGAGCCCGGACCCTGGCAGTGCAAGGCGACAGTGCTAACCACTACACCACCGTGCCGCCCCCATCCACAAGCTAACATCCGAATTTGGTAAGCAAACTAGAAATATGGTCATTCTTAAGGATCTTTTGTATAACAAAGATTTGTTTTGCCTTGTGGAGCACATGTAACCCTTGGGCAACTCAGCTGCACGGTTCCATGTAACCAGCCTCAGAACACTATTAGCACCAACACTCCAGATAGTTTTAGAGAAGTAAGGATAGAGGCTCTTGGAAAAACCGTAAGACAAAGTTGTGACTTTCCTGATCGACCTACACCTGTTTATGAGCCTAGACGCAGAGTAGTACACCATCCCAGGGACATTTGTGTAACCTGAGAATGCAGTAAGTTAAGCCAAAAGAGTCATTGGTGCATCAATGAAGTGACCTATAAACTCAAACTACAGTACAGCGACAGCATTACATTTCCACCAGATGTCAGAGAGGTAAGATGCACAACGTATTCAACTGGAGAGGGTTCCCAGCTTAGAATGTTCTAGACCACGTGCTGATCGAGGAATTTCACCCCCGCTGCCTTGACTGCTCAGCATTACATCCCAGAGGTAGCACATGCAAATTTTCACAATCAGCTTGAACCGTATCCCCCTTTACAATTTGCCAGATTTCTGATTACTTGTTCATTCACAATCGTCTGCATCCAGTCTCACTTGAGGTCTTGCAAAAGTCCTGGATTATACAATGACTTATTGAGCTTTATTCTCATGTGCATTGTTTATCTGGTTTCGGGCTCTGCTTTGTTTCGCTGTCGGCATTGTCTCTGTCTCGTCTGGCCTGTTTGTTAATCCCCTGACCCTTTGCCTACATTACATCTTTGAGTAGTGGTTTGCCCTTTTGCTTTGTCTGTCTTGACTGATCTTAATAAAGCTCTGTATTGTCATCCAACCCCTACCGGAACGATTAAACAGGTAAGGATATTAAGCATATTAAATAGAGTTAAATTAGGGGGATAGTGGTGACTCAGGTAGCAGAGGTTCTGGATCGCTGATCGGAGGGCAGGGGGCTTGAGCCCCGCCACCATTGGGTCACCACTGTTCTTGGGAAAGACACTTAATTTCACAACCCAGCCTCTGCATGCAGTGTGTCAGGAACCACATAGATGTGGATGTAAGTGCAAGTGAGATAGGGAAGATTTTTTGAGTTTGCATGAACAACAAAATCAAACACGGGTAAATCATAGTCATGAAAAATACCCAAGGATCAGTCGAATGGCAACCCATGATGCAGTGAAACTCGGAAACCAAGACAACGTACCAAAAATCATACTAAATCATGATAAAGCAATCACGGATTGGTAACGTCCAGGAACTCTTAAGCGTCGTACAGTATGTAAACGCCTGGGTGCAGGTGTGTTTAAAACTCAGATGATTTTGAATATCAGGGTCAGGGGTAGCTTAGTGGTTAAGGCATTGGACTACGGTTCGGAAGGTCCCAGGTTCAAGTCCCACTACCACCAAGTTGTCCCTGTTGGGCCCTTGAGCAAGGCCCTTAACCCCAACTGCTCAGATGTATAATGAGATAAAAATGTAAGTCGCTCTGGATAAGGGCGTCTGCCAAATGCCTAGATGTAGATGAATATGATGGTCGGGAATTGAAGTTTGTTTCCGCCATGTTTGTATGTGGATAGCACCTTGTCTGTTCCACTGTCTTTGCTGGCCTGACACAGTGCCGGTCCCAAGTCCGGTAGGAAATTGGTAGAGTTGCAACCAGAAGAACATGTGGTGTAAAATTTGTGCCCCTAGGATGAAAGAACCAAAGCCCAAGGTGTTAAATTACTCTTGCCTATCATGTTCAGGATCACAGAGCCTATCCTAGGGTACACAGGGCAATGGCACGGAACACCCTGGATGGGGTGCCAATCCATTGCATGGCACCCAAACACACACACACACACACACACACACACAGAGACACTGAGACACTCACTCACACGCTACAGGCAATTTAGAAACACCAATTGGCCTAATCTGCATGTCTTTGTACCAGAGAATTCAGGAGAAACCGTCCAAACCCCCCTACGCTGGAGATGCGTGGCCATGCTCTTGCTCTAGTGAAGAATCATACCGCTTAATTCTTTTTTCAAAATGAGAAACTAAAATAAATAATGAGACCATTTCAAGAGATCATATTTTATGCCATTTAAATGTATTTTTGCAGAGTTTACTTCAAAAATTCAAAAGAATCATCAAATGCTCCCTGCTCAAACATACCATCCACACCTAATCCTGGAGGGAGTATAGTCCTTCAAAATTAAAATGTTATATTTGAAGAAGGATTTGTTTGGACCCAGAGAAAGACCTCCATCTCCATTGCAATATTTCTCCAGTTTATAGGAATATCTTTGTATAGATTAGTTTTACTTTTAGTTTGTAGTTAATCATAACAACCCTGTTTTTCATTACAGACCTGTTTCAACATCATCTAGCAGCGCTTCTCACATTACCTCATCACATCACCATGTGCAGGAAAGGAGAGGCCGCTTCTTTGGAAGTGCGCGCGCTGTTGTGCATATTTCATTTGGAGAAATACGGCGAGGAAATTCTGAACTTTGGGATTTGATAGTGGATACAGCTGTGCAGGTCACTAAGAAGTCAAGAAACAGCGAAGCGGGAGGGACGGATGGAGGGAGATGGTGCAGAAATGTGACCTCCTTCAGAAGGAATGTAAGCTACGACTCCTGCTTCCAGCTAATCAGACGGAGCCGTCAGGAGTTGCAAGTTCCCAGAACTCCCCGCATTCATGGTCTGGTCCTTATTGCTAGTAACTTCGTCAAGGGGAAGAGTGTGAAGTGTGATTAAAGTGGGAAAGGGGAAGAAAAGGGAGTCTCACATTGCAGACAGTCATGTTCCAGAGCAGAAATAAGACAGTGACTCATATTTGATGCGGTCAAGTGTGTACATAACTCTATGTACAAGGGACATTCAAGTCAAACCAGCCCTTGAGTAGAAATTTCTCAAGAATTAAGGTGTAAAACCCACTGACGTTTACAGAAGTCTTCAAGCACAGTACGGTGATGAGACTCTGGAAAACATTTGAATGATGCAAATATTTTGAAGAAGGCCGTACCTTCGAGAATGACCATCCCTGGCCACGGTGGCTCAGAGCCTACTGCAGTCATTCCCGTGAGCGGAACACCTGGTCCTTATCAACTTGTTGCCAAATTGCAGTAGAGACGCATCTTGCCGTGGGAACTGTTAAAGGAGTTCCTGGGAGGTTAGGTGAAAAAACGTTCTACCTTGACGGTATACGAGCACTAGTGAAACGCTGGGATGAGTGYATTAGTGTAGCAGGGGGTTATATAGAGAAATACAGGTAGTTTTAACGCTCAAAGTCCCGGTTTGACTCGAACACTCGTCATATACTGTATGCATATATGTATAGAGAGAGAGAATCCTGGTGTTATCTATCTACCCAGCTTCCCTTGTCTTTGTCTCAAACACACTCTTGCTTCTATGGAACCCAGGAGAAGGATACACTGAGTGTGTGTGTGTGTGTGTGTGTGTGTGTGTGCGTGAGAGAGAGAGAGAGTGTGTGTGAGTGCATGATAGAGAGAGTGAGAAAGAAGAGTGAGAGATAAGCAACAGCACATAACTTCCATAGAATTTCCTTGAAAGAGCAGCCCGTCAGGGGAGGGCTGGATGATAGTGGCTGATGGAGGGGAAACAAAACAGGCGCACCACAAGCTTTGTTTACACGCACGTGGCTCTTTTTTTTTTTTTTTTTTTTCCTTTGTTGCTGTGGACACAGTTTCTGTTAACGTGCCGGCACTTGCACTTGAAATCTGAGGTTATGCTTTCGCAAAAATAAGGGAAAAGGTCAGCGCGGCCCAGCCGTGACCTGCGTCCGGACCTTCGCAACGAAAAACAAACAGATATACATGTCTGGAATCGTGCGCTAACCAAGGCGATCTCACCATGCTTTCGCTAGAAGRCGTTTAAAAAAATGCCAAATTTGGTGCCATTACGCTGCTGGTAATGTAAACAATTACAAGGCTACAATCAAAACAAAACCTCTGTGTGACTACCATCTGACATACGATGTATTATTAAACGTCGTTAGTCATCACAAGACCGGGTAGTTATCTGCGAAGAATGAGCGCGTGTTTACACATGAATCGTGGTTTCAAAAATAATTATCGCAGCTTCTTAACGCCTGCCTAAATTTCATTCCGGTGATTGACAGCTTATGTGTGCGTTTTACAAAATGGTGAAATTTCTCAAAACATGTCATCTTTTAAAGCAGGAACAGGATAAATGAATATGTCTTGAAATGACTCTGAGTTGTGTCTATTACTCACTCGCTTACCGTAAGGGAAGCGAGATAAATAGTAGAGGAGGATCCTACAAATTTTTTTTWWATTTTTTTTTTATCCATTTCAACTGCATGGGACGTTTGTATTGACAATGGAGATTTTTTAAATAAAAATGTCTCAGAGGTTTCTGAGAATAATATGGAAGATGACACATACTGTACGCTTGAAATTACTTTGTTGCCAGAGAAATTTGCATTTGTTATAGAAATAACTGCTTGCAATGAAGCGAATAATATAAGCTTAAAATTGTTCTTTTTTTAATCAGATTCCAGTTTTTTTTATTACATTTTTATTGTATTGTCATTGAAATTTGCCTATGGTGCTAAGCAAACAACCAGAGCCGTCAGGAGGCCTGTGGCAATAASTAGATCAGCTGGGATATCGATGTTCCCTGAATTTTGTGTGATGAAAGAAATGTTGTAATTATCACGAGTTCAGTCTTATTTGATGGCAGTTATTCCTAGGATTAGTGGTTAGCACTGTCACCTTGCACCTCCTGGGTTTGGGTTTGATTCCTGCCTTAGGGTCTGTGTTCGTGGAGTTTGCATGTTCTCCCTCTGCCTAAATCTGTAGTACTTACATTATACTGATGTTTATTTTATATCTATCTATCTATCTATCTATCTATCTATCTATCTATCTATCTATCTATCTATCTATCTATCTATCTATACCTTACAATTTCCTTGTACAGTGGAACCTTGGATTACGAGCATAATTCATTCCGGAAGCGGGCTCGTATTCCAAACCACTCATAAACTAAATCAAATCTTCCCATAAGAATTAATGAAAACTCAAATAATTCGTTCCACAGCCCCAAAAAATAAATACAGAAAAATAATTAGTACAATATATAAAGGAAAAATAAAACAAATTAACCTGCACTTTACCTCTCAACAGATAAATGTTTCCGTTTGTGCGCACAGACGCTGTGTATTTGTGTGTGAGTGTGTGAGTGTGTGTGTGTGTGTGTTTGTGTGGAATTAGCCCTTACACAGTAAAACTCCTCCTCCCTCCCCCCACCTCGCTTTTTAAGTTTCTCAACAAACACACGCACAACAAAAACACTGTTTTAACAGGAAAAAAAATCTCTCTAATGACACTCGCATGAGCGCAGACTAACGGAATCACTGCTGTAAAGTAAAAAAAACAAAAAACAAATGAACCAGCACCTTACCTTTGAAAAGAATCGCGACAGAGCAGAGTTTCTGTGTAGAGCAGAGTGTGTGTGTCTGTGTAAAGCCGGACGGGGGGGGTGTAAAGGCGAGAGAGTGTGTGTGTGTCGGTATGTGTGACGGTGTCAAAAAAATCGACACTCGTAATCCAAGACATGCTCGTTTTTAAGTCAAAATGTATTAAAAGTCTTTGCTCGTCTTGCGGATCATTYGTAAACCGAGTTACTCGCAATCCGAGGTTCCACTGTAATTGTAAAATGATTTCTCTTGAATTCCCTACGATTTGCCAAGACCTGCTACTTCTTTTGGTCATGAACCATTGATTGCACCCATTCATTGCAGGTCACAACATATACATAGACATACACTCATGCACACACTACAGGCAATTTGGGAACAGCAATTACCCTAATCTGCATGTATTTGGACTGTGGGAGGAAATCCACCAATCACGGGAGAACATGAAAACTCCAAGACATACAGACCCTGAAGTGGGAATTGAACCCGGACTCTGGAGATGCAAGGCGACAGCACACACTACTAAGCCACCGTACTGCCAATTTAAATGTAGATGTATAGTTGTGCAGTACATTGTTGGTGAAAATACCGTTTTCTACTACACTACATGCAGTAGTGCACTCCATGTCATTACTAAATGCAGCCACCAGGTTCACATTACTAGCATGCATTGACCCAAATATGAACTAGATGTATTTTCTTTTTTAGATCTGTTTGAATGTACAAATCTGATGTTTTTTAGATCACTTTCAGATACACAGTCATGAGACTTGAACTCGGAATTTTGCCTATTCACATGCGTAGGACACCATTCTACATCAATGACGTCATCAGTTCGGATTTAACAGCAGTGCTAGCAATAGCTGCTAAACCATCTTTAGCGAGGCGTCTGGCTTTCTTATTCTTCTGCACCTCAACAAATACAGCCAGCTAACTGTTTGCCATTCCTCAGAGTAAAATACCCAAGCATATTATTTGCTAAAATCACACCCACTGTTTGAAGGGAAAGAACAATGCGTTTTAAACCAGATAACATGAAAAGATGTATCGATGTGCACATACATGCTGTTCAACGGACAGACAAACAACCAAACAGWTAAAGGTCAATTGTAATTATGATTATGAACTGTATATATCTGGTCTGATCTGACCACAAAAATCAGACCAGGTCACTGTGATTTGCAATGTGAATGACCTGTAGCCCAAACTACGGTAGTTAGCTAGTGCTGGGAATCGCTTCTTTGGTCAATATCATGTGCTCTTGAGGGTCCTTGTGATGTTTGTAACAGTGTTAGGTGTAACCATGAAATTATGACAGTTTGAGAAGGTTGGTAAATAAATAGTAGCAAATTGTAGGAATTTGTCATACATTTGTGTTCTATTCTGTAGAGGCATGAAACATCTACAAAGTCCCAAAGAACTTCTACCATCCACCTACAAATAACATACACACTGCCACGATGGTTTTTCAGTCAGATGATTTTTTATACAGTGGTACCACAACATCCAAATTGAATCCTTTGCGGAGGCGAGAATTTCATATAGCAAACATATTTTTCCATAGGAAATWATGTAAATGCAGATAATCCGTTACAGCCACCCAAAAATGTTACCAAATAGAACTTAGAAAAGACATGAAAATGAAGTAAAGTATGGAATAAATAGACATTGAAACCTTGATTTATGATTTATGAAGTGGTTCCATTTTCTTGCTAACATTTTTGTTCATGCCTTCACTAAATCTTGCACAAAATGCAAAAAAATAAAATAAAAAATAAATAAAAATAGCTAAATTCGCTTTCCACTGACGGAGCAAGTTGTGATCAGCTCCCAGGCATATGTACAAATTATTCGGAGTTCAGTTCAGCTCAGATCATTTGCTCGTATACCAAGGCAAATTTATTGCAAAATTCACCGTATTTAAATACACTGGAGATATCATAGTCATACTGATACACATACACAGAAGAGATTYTTTGCACTGCTTTGCCTTTTCTGATGATCTCCCTAAGCTTTCATTCAATCCTAGAACTATGCCGATTTGGGATCAAATCCACAAATATAAAAAAGTCCCTTAGCCAGCTTTGTGATTTGGATGCACATTTGAGCAAACTGTGCGACTGTTAAGAGAATCATTTAACTAAAATGTTCTGGAAAAAAACTTTCACGTTTTACTTCTCCAGATGCACCATGCAACCCTCTTCAAAGTATGCCCAGGAGTGACATACGTAGGCGTGGCAGCTGAAATGTTTGAAGCTTGACTGTGCTGAGCTAATGGTTGATAGGAACAATTGCTAATTGACTGGAAGCCAAGAAAGTAAGGCGGGGCTCAGGATTAGTGCATTCTGTCTCAAATCGCTATTTATATGCACCAGTACATTTATATACCGATATACCAATATATATATATCAAGATATTTATATCTCAATGGTCCTACAGCAGGTGTAATGAATACAATGGTCACCATTGGCCTCCAATTTTTTATGATTTTCAATTTAATAACAAGATGTTCTGACAGTTGATGCTTTGTTCTAATTACCGGTTTGAGGCGTGTGAATAACCCTGGTGCATATTTTCTTTTCCTTCTGCCAGACGTTCGGTTGTGGCGGCTGCGTCGTTGTTTGCGTCACATGTTATTATAGCGATTTTTCAGCTGTTACTCATACGATTGCTGCCAGGCTTGTTTCTTGCCCGAACAGGAAGCTCCTGCAAGGATATGTGCAACTACTACAAAGCTGCAACAGCATACATTGACCAGGGGTGAAATGTTTAAGAGCTTTCGAGGCCTTTCCAGTCTATCGTCCCAACCTTAACTGCGGAGTTTCTCATTTATTTATTTATTTTTAATCTGAGACCTGTTAAATTTATCCTCTTGAGCATTACCAGCTCAGATGTTAAGAATGGAAGGGAAATGAGGAGCGAGGAATCAGGTGTCGGACTACGGATGTGGAGGCGGTGTGTGGTGCATAGGCACGAATGCATGTATGTTTGTGTGCCTGTGGTGTGTAATCACACACAAAGCATTATTATAATCCTGATGTCTGTTCCCACTGGCGCCAGGATCTCCGGTTAAAGTCCAGGCTCGTRTTATTTGGTTTTGTTTATGTTTTGCGAGCTCTTCTGCCCCGTGGCATTTTACCTGTTCTTGTATTCCCGCGCTCAGCTTGTGCCAACGTGTGCCTGGCATGCCTTCCAAACAGCAATCAATTCAACTTCGCTGCAATCTCGCTCTCCATGCCATTAAA
>QMIH01000399.1:151949-187588 GCA_003987875.1 Clarias batrachus | reverse complement strand
TTTAAAAGACGGTTTGATGATTTACCTGAGGCAGGGATGTCTCTATCTGAAAACGGGTTTACAATCAACATCAACGTGCTATCGATTTCCATCCATAGGGAGCTCTTTTTAGGTCTTATCAGTCTCTCRATAACAAATCAACCTTTTTCTGGGACCAACCGGCGTCCCATCGAGGGTGTATTCCCAGCTCGTTCCCAATTCCCAGGATAGGCTCCGGATCCAGCGTGACCCTCACAAGGATAATGCTGTTACTGATGAAAGAAACAAAGGTTTCTCCTGCAGGCTGTGAGAAACTGAATAGGAGTCACGTTGCTTAGGATAATTCTAACAAAGAATCCTTGTACATACTCTGACTTAAAAAAAAAAGCTAAAAGGAATTTTAAAAACGTGGTTTATTTGAAGTGTGCAGAATTTGCTGTCTGGGATCAAGTCAGGTCAAATGGCTTTTATTGTCTCTTCAACCAGAAACAGCTTACAGATACAGTATATAATCCACCTCCATCTGTCTAGGGACCTCTGTAGTCCAACTAGGAACCATGGAGGCCAATGGTGACCATTGTATTTATTCSCATTAATACGACTGTGGTAGAACCTCCGGTCAACATTCAAACAAACATTACAGTATATACAATACAAAGTAACAACATCCCCCAGGACCATTGTGCTACATAAAACCACCCAGGGTTTTTCTCTGGGTTGGGAATGTGTACCTAGATGAAGGATGGTGGAAATGTCGATTGAGATGGTAGGTGAMCTGCAAGTGGTCCAGTCAAAGTGCGGTGTGGTTCATGCTGAGCCCCTCAAAGCCCTTCATGATAGTGTCATTATGGCAGGACACTGAAGAGTTCTTCAACATGAGGAGGAGGATGTCGACCTTGAAGCAACCTTCAAGGACCTCATCGTGACTGATGGCGCTACTCAGGGAGATGTTGAAGAAAAACTGGTCCAGTATGCTTCCSGGAGYCTTGGGTTTGTTTATGGCCTGTACTGGGTGTCCTGCGACATCAGCCACCTTGTTGCCTGTTGTGAAGCAAGATCCTTGGATCTTCATCAGTGTACACTGCATGAAAAGAGGTGTATCTGTACTGGGAAACTCCCGTATACACCACAGATTTTTGGAAGTATCTACAGTACCACACTGACCATATACATCAAATTCCACCAAGCTAGGATACTGCCGGATTGATACCAATTCAGATGTATCTCGCTGAGGAATCCTTCCATGGTACAGCCATTTGTTGCCATGGCAAATAATACACTCAAGGATTTTGTCAGGAGACCTTCACACCTCAAGCCCCATTTGCATTTTACACCTTTGCACAACTCTGCTCTTCCCTATTGGTTTATTTATCTCTACTTTGATTGGTTGTTTTTAAAACACTCCCAAAACCCTGACATCTATTGGGAGATTACCCAGCCCATTTTTATTAAGCCCAACCCAAGCCCCCATAACTTAGTGATTTGATTGGTTATTGGGCAGGTATGTAGATACATCCTATCATCCCCCCCACACCCCCCAACAGTACTATACATCCACCAAATCCTTTAMAAAATGACAATAGAATTGATTTATTAAAAGTAATAAGATTTATTAAAATCAAATCAAACACTAATAAATATACAAAGCAAAGTAAGAATAAGGGGGAAAAAACATAAAATATGGGGGGAAAAATGAACATATGTGCATTTATGAAGGTGCAATTCAATTGAAAGCAATACTAAAACAAACATACACCAGTGCTTGTTAGATGTACAAAATAAATGTCCTTCTAGCTCRGTCCCATTAGATATTACACACTGACAGCATGACACACAATGGCATACTCATCATCAGACATCAGCTCCAGCATTGCAGTCTGCCACAGTTCACTYTCTGCATCTGTTTGAACGACTCTACACCTGGACTTCAGCACCTGCAAAACACACCAGACGTTAATCCCTAAAAACACTCTGAGATGTACCAAACTTAATATATACAGTAGATGATGTACACTTACTCATCTTTGTCGGTTTTTAGCCCCTGTCTTAATGGAGTCTCTTAGCTGAGACTTTCCTGGCCRAGACAAAGAGTCTTTCCTTTGCAATGTCTCATAGTAAGTCCTGTAACATGCTGGATAAAAAAAAGTAATAATAAATCAGATAAGTGACAGAAACAATTCAAATTATTAGAGGGATAAAAATAAAGGGACATGAAAATAAATAGAACAACAATTTCTGATTACCCTTTATACACTCGGGGTCTGCATCTGCAAAAGTCATCTTTAATTCCTCCAGCAGATATGTCATCACCACCKGATCATGAAGTAAACTTATTCTGTGTGGAAAGAGTCGTGTCATTAATTACATTTAAAATGATTATGTAAAGCCCCATACATAGCAGGTAAAGAAACAACATTCTTACCCAGTTTGTGGATCGTATTTATGTGGGTTGTTTTCTGAATAATGGAGACTCCTTACAGCTTCCTGTAATGTTGAATTAAAAATGCTTTAATACATACATTTTTGAACAACATCGTATAATTCTGACGTGACAAACTGTTAAATATGCTGGACACCTGCAACAATGCAAGTAACAAAAAGTAGATGTGTAGCTAAGTGCTTAAGCTAACTTGGCAAGGTGTAATTTACTACTATATTGTCAGCTAACATAAAGCTCAACTTTATAAGTGCTCAAACTTGCACTCAAATGCATCAAGACACTGGATAACCTCTTTGAGAAGAGCAGTGTATGCAGCTTGTTTCTCCTTCTAACTCTTAAGCTGAAGAGACAAAAGCACACCATGGCCAATCCCCCCACCCCGGCTATGATAAGAAGCACCTCTTTCTGCTAGTCATTAACATACAAAAGGTCTTCACACCTCACAGCCATCACCTCTCACGGCAAGCTGTGAGGACTCCTAGAAAGTTTTACCGATTCCCGTATACATCCACATACATGAGGTATCTGGTCGTTTCACAAAATTTCCTTTTGCATTCTCCCTTTCCAAGCACTCTGCCTCATACATCTGGCAAACTTAAAGTTTAGCGGAGATTTCCCATACCATATTTGTCCGGATACAGCTCATTTCATGTAGTGGTAGGCGATTCATCCTTTCAGAAGTCATCCTTGGCTTCTGCTTGGAACATGAAGTGATGGTTTTTGAAACAGTGATGTCATCGACAGTATGTCMATCATAATCTAATTTCTCATCTGGATATGTTAAAGGATTGAACTTGGAGTCCTAAAACATCTTCCCAATAAAAAAAACCCAGAATTGGTTAGTTTTAATCTATTCCTGAGGATGTTTTATTATAGTCTCTAGTTAGCACGCCATGGACTTCCATTAAGAATGTTCAATCCTTCAATACAAAAAAACAATAATAATAATCACATGATGGTATATTTAAATATCTGAGCAGAAAATCTTAGTACATTAGTCCATTTTCATCAGGACACGGGTTCATGATACCACTCATAGTTTGTCGAACACATGATGTGCCATCAGCAGTCGGTTCTCGGTCTGATGTTAGCATTATACAAAGGGAATTTTCTTCATAATTTTTTTTTTGCTTTTTGCATTGAGATCTTTTCTACTCCAGTGTCAGCTCTAGATTTTATTCATTCTGGAATCACTCCACAAATCCTCTCATTGCAAAACAGACTGTTCTCTTCTGATGGAAACAGGTTTTGTTCCAGTAACAGAGTGCTGTTATTTTGGAACAATGTACCAATGATATACTGTACAGAGTTTGGTTGTAGTGATAGTGGAGATAAAATTAGATGTGAAAGAGATATTAGAAATACTTCTTCTGCATATCACTTGACAACAGTTATGAACTTGGGTGATGGAGCGGAGTTTGAGGAACTGTCAGAACCTGAATTCCCACACCATTCAAGCATTTCTACATCTATCTATTCACTCATCATCTATACCGCTTAATCCTTCATTCAGGGTCACAGGGACCTGGAGGGTACCAATCCATCACAGGGCACACACATATACACACTCATTCACATACTATGTCAATTTGGGAATGCCAATTAACCTAACCTACATGTCTTTGGACTGTGGGAGGAAACCGGGGTACCCGGAGGAAACCCACCAAGCACGGGGAGAACATGCAAACTCCATGCACACAGAGACCGGAATCGACCCCGGACCCTGGAGGTGCAAGGCGGCAGTGCTAACCACCACACCACCATGCCGCCTTCTATCTATTCAGTGTTTTCTAATGTTTCTCAGTGTTCATATAAAAACTCTAACTGTTGTACATGCAATTATTCACAAACACCACTTGCACGTTACAGGAAGTTGGTTGCGAGTTATTGCCATATCCCTGACCTTGCTCCGAACTATTTTCACATGTTTGGGCCATTAAAACAGTTCCTGTGAGACCAGCATTTTAGATATAAAGCAGGCAGTCTGATTAAGGCTCTGGCATACTGAGATGACTTTTTACCTTGATGGTATCCAAGTGCTAGTGAAATGCTGGGGAGGTTCCCCCCCATCTAGGAATCTCTGTAATCCAACTATGGACCATGGAGGCCAGTGGTGACCATTGTATTTATTTTTATGACCATGGTAAGACCTCTAGTCATTCACATACTACAGGCAATCTGGGAATGCCAATTAGCCCAATCTGCATGTCTTTGACCTGTGGGAGGAAACCAGAGTACCCGGAGGAAACCCACCAAGCACAGAGAGGACATGCACACACACCCTGAGGCGGGAATCGAACCTGGACCGTGGAGATGCAAGGCGACAGTGCTAACCAGTAAGCCACAGTGCCACCAGCTCGTGATTATACAGAGAAATAAAGAAAGTTTTTGACTTTCATACCTGTCTTCTGTTGTTCTGCACAATCAAAAGTCTCGGTTTAATTTGAACGCGCCTCGTAGAATGAAATGAACCTTAATTCAGTTGTAATGAATACACAAATGATTAACTCACAGCTTTAATAAACTTTATAATTTGCCACATTGCATATTATATTATATTATAATAATAAAAACATMCTTTAAGCAAGAAAAACACGATACACTGATGTGCATTGCAACATCCTTAGCATGACAATATCTTTCCTTTGTAGTCTATAAATCCTGGAGGACTTGACTCAAAGGTCAGAGAGCGCATTAGGACCTGACATTTCTTTAGGAAGTGCTTCTGCTCTTCAACAGGAAGAGAGGCGTGCAAGTTCTTAAAAAGGTTTGGTCTTTCCCAGGCGCATCCCTGGCACCTTGTTAGTGGCAAAAGCATCACAATCGATACGTAGCGCTTATCAAATTCCTCACCAGTACATCATGGGTGCCTAGAGGGAATTTTCTCCTCACAGACACGCGTAGTAATCATGCTAGACATCGATGAATTCCTGAGCAGAACACCATGGAGCATTCCTTTCCACTTGGTGATAACGGTTTTGAACATAGCTCATCACGTGCATTGTGTCTTCCAGGAATTCTGTCCATTACATTCTCAAAGACACAGAACCACAATCATGGTTAAACACCTGACTAGACCTCAATGAGTATTAGTGTGGTGTTATCAGCATCTATTGATGGAGAAAACATTTATTCCTGGATTTGGTGTCCATGCACTCAGTGACGTCGCTCTTGATATGGGATTTGATGGTTAAAACAATATACGCCGGGTGTTCAAGTCAAACCGGGACTTTTGATTGCACAGAATAACAGAACACAGATATGAAAGTGAAAAAACTCCCTTTGTTTCTCTATGTCACCCTCTGCTACACTAATGCACTTATCCAGTGTTTCACTGGTGCCGGGACGCCATTAAGGTAGTGAGTTTTCTCAGTTTGCTGCAGGCATGATCTGACTGCCTGCTTTATGTCTGAAATGCTGTCCTCGCAGGAACTCCTTTAATGGCCCGAACATGTAGAAATGGCTTGGAGCGAGAGGTCAGGGCTGTCAGGAGGATGTGGCAATAAATTCCAGCCAAGATCGTATAATATGCAAGTAGTCTTGGGGAATAATTGGTTGTAGACAAATGCGCCACTTTCGCAAAGTTATCCATTCTATCAAACGTTTCTTTAAAACTTTTAAATGTTTTACTGCACCTAAGACTGATCACTGTATTGTGCTTGAAGTCTTCTGTAGATGTCGGTTTTATTGCCTTCACAAATCACAAGTCCCAGTTTGATCCGAACGGCCCTCTGACTATCAGTACGTTAGTGTTATCATAATTATTACATCTTTTCCTATTATGAACCTTATGGCACAATGAAAGGCTCTGCACAATGATACAGTCTGGGCCAAAAATAAATCACCCCTAACGTCTTTCTCAACTTTTCTTAGTACCCCAAAGTAAAGAAACCCCCCTTTTAAGCCATTTGATGAGTTCCATGCCAAAAATCATATTTTTAACTATATACCAGCCATTCCTATAATCCCACCTCTAGTGCTTTGAGACTGTTAAGTTCGCGTCTATGGCTATAGTTCTGCCCTCAGACACAATGCACTCTGTATAAAACAATAGAACAAGCTGCCGGGGTGCGACCCGGTTCACAGACTCGCCGTATTTCTCGCTGACATGAAATATGGCCTGAAATATGATGGTGTGCCTGATGCAGCTGTTCACCTGCAGGTTTAAATAGTGTAGAGGTCAGCGTGAACATGTACCCAATACTGCTTTTGGCATTTCGTGCATGGCCTAGAAAGCTGTGTGTCTGTGCGTGTGTATATGTGTATATGGGGGTGTGTACAACAGCAGGGACATGAGAACATCTGTATTAGTGGCATACAGACACAATCAGGATGAAGCGATGAGAGTCAGGACAAGAATGCCTTATGGTGTTCGGCTTTTGTTTTGGATGGGGGTATGTGGGTGTTTGGGTGGTTGAGTGGTTGTGCTGGTATGTGTGTGTGTCACAGTCGAGTACGGGATATATTAGAGCATCGTATTAATCATAAATGTGGCATGAGGAGGTTAACATTACACACAGTGCTATAAAAAGGCAAGTCAGCGATGAATTGATGGCGTGGTGTAAATGTTACAGAAGCACTTGGATAGAAAATGTATTTCTGATGACTTTGTAAATATTTATAGCCTGGAAAGATGAGCAACATGAGGTCTAGGAAAAATGATCAATGATGAGGTGGTGTGGCTGACTATGAAGTGGGGTTATTATTCAGGCATTTTCCATACCGCTTATGCTGTGGAGGATTGCGGAGGACCGGGAGCCTATCCTACAAAGCAGTGGACAGACCTGGTTTTACACGACAAAGTCTCAAGCCTCCGTTGATTTCTTCATATTTTGCTTCCAGAGAACCAGACGTTTTCGGATTTTTCATGTCGTTGTGAGGAATAGTTCTCCAGCCTTCCTGAAGGACATTTTTTGGCTCTCATTTTCAGACCAGTACCTGAGGAGTTTCAGAGGAATGTTTTTTGTTTGTTAAGCCAGACAGTGACCTATTAATCATTCAAACACTGCATGAAAAGAGGTGTATCTGTACTGGGAAACTCCCGTATACACCACTGATTTTTGGAAGTATCTACAGTACCACTGACCATATACATCAAATTCCACCAAGCTAGGATACTGCCGGCTTGATACCAATTCAGATGTATCTCGCTGAGGAATCCTTCCATGATACAGCCATTTGTTGCCATGGCAAATAATCCACTCAAGGATTTTGTCAGGAGACCTTCACACCTCAAGCCCCATTTGCATTTTACACCTTTGCACAACTCTGCTCTTCCCTATTGGTTTATTTATCTCTACTTTGATTGGTTGTTTTTAAAACACTCCCAAAACCCTGACATCTATTGGGAGATTACCCAGCCCATTTTTATTCAGCCCAACCCAAGCCCTCATAACTTAGTGACTTGATTGGTATGTAGATAGACCCTATCCACCCCCCCCCCCCCCCCCCCACCAACATTCTTACCCAGTTTGTGGATCGTATTTATGTGGGTTGTTACCTGAATAATGGAGACTCTTTACAGCTTCCTGTAATGTTGAATTAAAAACGCTTTAATACATACATTTGTAAACAACATTGTATAATTCTGACGTGACAAACTGTTAAATATGCTGGACACCTACAACAATGCAAGTAACAAAAAGTAGATGTGTAGCTAACTGCTTAGGCTGCTAACTTGGCAAGATATAATTTACTACTATATTGTCAGCTAACATAAAGCTCAATTTACCGCAATGCCCACGTTATGCGCACTCTTAGCCCTTCTATTCACATGGATTGACTCTTCCCGCGGTCTTCTCTCATGAAACTTGTATTCAAATGCATCAAGACACTGGATAACCTCTTTGAGAAGAGCAGTGTGTGTGTGCAGCTTGTTTCTCCTTCAAACAGCTGTCTCAAGCTGAAGAAACAAAGGCACACCATGACCAATCCCCCACCCGGCTATGATAAGAAGGACAGCACCTCTTTCTGCTAGTCATTAACATACAAAAGGTCTTCACACCTCACAGCCATCACCTCTCACGGCTAGCTGTGAGGCCTCCTAGAAGGTTTTACATGAGGTATCTGGTCGTTTCACAAAATTTCCTTTTGCATTCTCCCTTTCCAAGCACTCTGCCTCAGACATCTCGCAAACTTAAAGTTTAGCGGAGATTTCCCATACCATATTGGTCCGGATACAGCTCATTTCATGCAGTGAAACTTGAGAAACAGGTGCTGATGATGACAGATGATTGGGACAGTGATTAGTACACTGTTGATGCTGAATGATGGGTGGTTGGAACAGACGAGAGGGGAAATGAGGTCTCTGCTGAGGTTGTTACATGAACAATCGATTTTAAAGTTGTATCTTTAGGCACGTTTATTCCCATTTCTTTCATTTGATTTAAATCAATTAATTTAATTTAATATAATAGAGAAAATTGAGGAGGGGCCCAAGACTTTTGCATAGTACTACATGACTTTAGGCTTTTTTGAGGAAGCCAGAGTAACCCAGAGAAAACCCACAAAGCATAAGAAGAACATGCAAACTCCATGGACACAGACCAGATGTAAAAAATAAATAAATAACTTTAACCATGGAGGTGAGAGGAAATAGTGCTAACCATGTCCCCCTGGAGTTACTTTTAACAGTCCAAAATTATATTATTTTATATTGTATTTATATTATATTACTTTATATTATATTTTATGTCAAGCAAAGATTAAAAAAAAAAATAGGCATGTTACTGTTATACCAAAATGGTGTATACATAGTACTTCAGTGCTTTGGAACAGTCAGAGGTCATTCTGTTGCTATAAGTTTTTAAGACAGGTTTGTTTTTGAATTTGCATTTGCAAGTTTCTTAGATTATCATCATCTATTATTGAAGAAAACACTTATTCCTGGACTGGGTGTCTGGTTCATGCACTCAGTGACACCTCCTCTTGATACAGGATTTGATGGTTAAAACAATATATTAGGGGTGTTCAGATTGCGCAGAATAACAGAACACAGTTATGAAAGTCCCTTTATATCTTTATATAATCCGCCGCTACACTAATGCACTTATCCCAGTGTTTCACTGGTGCTTGGATACCATCAGGGTAGTAAGTTTTCTCAGTCTGCTGCAGGCACGATCAGACTGCCTGCTTCATGCCTGAAACGCTGGCCTCGCAGGAACTCCTTTAATGGCCCGAACATGTAGAAATGGCTTGGAGCGAGAGGTCAGGGCTGTAAGGAGGATGTGGCATAATGTCATAATAAACATTGGGACTTTTATATGACTAGGTACGTTCCTCTTATACCAACATGGCTTATACATAGAACTTTATTTAATGCAATAGTTTACTTTTTTGATCAATGTCAGTGCTTTGGAACAGTTATTCTGGTAAAAAAAAATTTTTTGCATTTGCAAGTTTCTTGATAAATTGAATTGAGATTTTTTTTTTTTTGCTTTAATTAACATTTTATAGCTGATAAAATGTGCAATTTTTTTTTTAACAATTAAAAAAACGGTTAATTTATATGGGCCACCTCACTATCACCACATGGTTTTAAAAAAAGATGAAAAAGTTAATTAACAAGAGTTCTTATTACTCTTAGTCTGCAAACGTTGATTGAGGAATGTGGAATCTGAACAAACTTGCTCATTGCTATGAGTATGGTTTTAAATTCCACACATATCTAAAGCTCTGCTCTGCTCCTCCACCTTAAGCTTCTCTTCTCTGTGTGTGTGTGTGTGTGTGTGTGTGTGCGGATGTGTGTGTGAGCATGTTGTACTTACCTGAGGCAGGAACATGTTGCACTTATATGCATCAAATATTATATGCAACAAACCTTGCCTTTTTGAAAAAAAAAAAAAAAAGATAACAGATATAATTACAGTCTTGAGTATACAAAAACATGAGGGGCGTTCAGGTCAAACCAGGACTTGTGATGAAATTTCTCGTGATTGAAGACATAAAACTAACTGACAGGGACAGAGCACTTCCCCATACAGTCTCAAGCCATGTAGCTGTTTGAGGGGTTCCTGGGAGGCCAGCATTTCTGATGTAGCTGGGGATTATATAGACAAATAAAGGTGGTTTTTACTTCCGTAAATATGTTCTGTTTTTCTGTGCAATAAAAAAAAGTCCCGGGGTGACTTGAACACCCTTTGTAATTTGTTAATCAGTATTCAAATGGCTGGACTAATCTTTTAATCGCCGGTCGCAGTATGACTGTAGCTATACCTTTATCTGTCTAGCTTTAAAAACCTTTGGCATGGCGTTCATTCACTGTCATCACATGGTCATACACGTTCAGTCATGTGATACATGTGCGTATGACATTTGTTTGAAGATTTAAGTCGACTTAGAAAAACAAACAAAGGAAAAGGATTGTGCTTTTTTGATGCGCCTGGGTAGCTATAGCAGTTATCAAGCTGTCTATCTAACTACGAGAGGTGTTCAGGTCAAATTGGGAATTTTGAATGCGCAGAATCGGAGAACATCCTCTAAAGTTTAGGGTTCGAATCTTACCTTCTTTTCTTACCTATGTGTGTGTGTGTGTGTGTGTGTGTGTGTGTGTGTGTGTGTGTGTGTGTGTGTGTGGGTGGGTGGTTGGGTGTAACCTGTCTTAATGCTCCAGTTGCCATGTGACCCTACACAGTATGACCGGTGTAGACACTGGATGAATGAACAGAAGTATTTATTTGGATGATTGCATAAGTATTTACCCCCGCCCCCATCATCACTGCACAATGTCTAAATTGGTTCTTGTGCCATCAAATGTGACCTAATCAACTTCAGGGTGTCCTTGGTAACTCTGCTTTGTTGTCATTGATTATCTTCCTAGCACAGCTGTGAAATAAAATGAAATGGAAACTTTACTGTTGAATTTTTTATAATTTTTTTTTTTAATCAGTTATGCGGAGCAACAAGTACCTTTAAACCTACTCGTATGTCCGGTGAAATCTTTGCATCTCATTACACTTTGGTAAAGATTCACTCTGATATCTCGCTAATATTTAAATAAACATTTAACCTTTAAATAGTTCTTTGCATGCGCTCTGAAATGTCACATGACTAAACATGCAAACTCTCTCTCTCTCTCTCTCTCTCTCTTTCTCTCTCTCTCTCTGATATATTAGGCTTAATAAATTAATGTGAGTCCATCTGCACCATTTGGAACACTGGTCATCCCTGAATCCTGGACATCTAATGCAATCACCATTACTTGGTGTTTTGCGGTGACGTCAGCTGTGGAACACGAGTCATAAGAGGCTGGTGGTAAACATGTGGGATGATGGAGGGATGACGATAAAGGTGAGGGATAGATTAGATGAAGGGATCTGGACAGGAGGGACTGGAGGTCATCCATGACGTCGGCACACAGATCGGGTTTCTCCGCCTCGGTCTGGACTGGTCCGCGTCGTTTCCAGTCCGGCAGGCGTTTCACCCCGCCTTCACTTCATCTGCATCTTTACAGCCCTAATTACTATTTCAGGCTTATATGTGCGTGTGTGTGTGCGTGTGTGTGTGCGTGTGTGTGTGTTTGTGTACGTGGGTGGGTATGTCCTTTAGCAATCCCTGTTCTGACGTACGTGCTTGTGAATGTAAACATAGGAACGGCTTACTTTGGCCAGCTTCCGAGTTTTTGTTCGGGTCTGTTGAGCTTTTGTCGTGGTTTCTGAAAGGTTGCCCTGTAATGTGACTGATGGAGAGGGCGTAGGCAAGATCTGCACCGAGCAGAAAAGGAAAGCTTCTACATGTGTGTGGGAGTAATTAGACTGGCTATTGATAGAGCTGCCTGTTTTATGTGCTGCTAAAACTGCTGTTAAACTGGACAGGCTGCACACACACACACACACACACACACACACACCTTTTATGCATATAATTAGAGAGACAGATTAAAAAGAGCTGGCAGGGAGAAATAGGAGATATAAATAGTGACAAGTGAAGAAGGAGAATTATATTTGTGTGTGTTTTCACGGTTTAGACTACAATCTTAACTTAGAACTCTTGGCAGCACAGTGACGTCGTGGTTAGCACTGTGGCCTCGCACGTCCCCGGACAAGGGTTCGGGAGCTRTCCATGTCGCTTGCATGTTCTCCCCATCATGATGGATTTCCTGCGGGTTTCCTCTCGCAGTCCAAAAGACAAACAGCATAGGCTAACTGGCATTTCCAGAGTGCGTGAGTCCCTGTGATGGACTGGCACCCTGTCCAAGGAGTAACCCCACCTTGTGCCCAGACTCCCCAAAGATAGGCTCCAGGCTTCCCTCGACCTTCAAAGGAATACGAGGTATACAGAACGAGTGAGCGTTTTAATCTCTTAAATGCCATAAATTCGATTGCTTTTTAATCAATCCAAAAGGGTCTCAGAGGTCTCCGAAATGTGTCTGTTAATATCCCTGGCATTTCAATCAAGCACTCTGGAGTTCCTGAAAATCCCTGTTTTATTCAAAAATCGTGGCATCTGTAGCTGGGAACGCAAATCCTCCACTATCCCTTTGCGGATGTGCATTTTTCAGGCCAATCAGGACACAGAAAATGGAACTTGCCTTGAAAACAGTTAGGAAACAAAATACGTTAGCTAATCCACAATGTCTTCTGGTTTAGCTATAAAAATATTTCACAATATTTGACCACAATTGGAGCATGATACACCAATCAGCCATAACATCGACAAATTTAGATTTTCAAGTATATACCAATAAACTGGTGACAAAATCATGGGCACACTAGACTCACCCGCATGCCCTTGGCCCTTTACCTGATGGGCCAGAAAAGCCAATGAGAAATCAGTGCCAACCATGATACCAGGTACCAGCACCACAGCTTGCCATGAACGGGCCCGGCAGTCGAAGAGCCGAAGACCACTTGACCATGCTTCCAAACTGTCCAGATCCCCATCCGATTGAGCGCCCATGATGTACACCGGACAAACAAGTCTGATCCAAGGATCCCCCACCCCACAATTCACAAAATCAAAGGATCCAGTGCATTGCATTGTATTGATCCAGTTTGCGCTGTAATTTTATGACTGATCAGCGTATTCTGTCCAAACATTTTCTCTTTGCTCTTTCTTTCTTTCACTTTTTCGCTCTCCTTTCTTTGCACATTTGAACAGTTTGTCCTCCAACATCTAACGTTTATAGTATGTGTGTGTGTGTTGGAGAGAGAGAGAAAGACTGATACAGAGATATAAAATGCCTCAAGGTTCCTGCGGTTTAAAAATAACATGCCTAAAGCACTACTAGCTATTCATTCTTTCTTCAAACATCTACTGTCTGCTGTGCTATTTTGATGGACCAATATCTGTCAGAATATAGTTTCTACTTCATGACAATAATGGCGCTCACCTACGTCTATGGCTGCAGAGTGTTTGGAGTTATTTGTGACAAGGCCATGATTATACAGCACCATCAGGAGAAGACACACCGATATAAAAAGCATGTATGAAAAGCAGATGACTGCACATCTCCAGCAGAGGCCGAAGCAGGTAACATCGGGTCGAAGGATGACACTGACAGAGCCGGTGTAAGGCGACCCAACTGACCCAAATGGGATTTTGCCGTTGCCTAAGATGAATTATTGACAAATTCAAACCTACGAGGAGGAACGAAATAGGTTTCCGGTTTCTGCTGTGTTTCCACGTTTCCTTTATTAAAGGTAGATGAGATTTTACAAGATCATATATAACAGGCAGTCATATATATATATATATTTTTTTTATTTTTTTTTTTAACTCTATTCGCTATTAAGAAAATGAATGACACACTCACTCACTCACTCATCATCTATACCGCTTAATCCTGTATTAAGCCTATTCCAGGAGACTTAGGGCACGAGGCGGGGTACACCCTGGACAGGGTGCCAATCAACCTGAACAAAATGGTGTGGCCCAGTACATCCAAAGTAATACCTGGTCTATCCGGAGTCTCGTGTGCATCTCTAATTGAGACACGTTAAACTTTGGYGATGTAGCTGAGGCTGAGGAACTGTCAGGCCACATCTATTTATATTTATATCCATATCCATTTCTGAATATTTAGAGAACTTAAGCAGATACAGATAGAAATTTTTACATTTTTTTTTATTATACTCCTACACTGTAAACCTGAATAAGTTGGCAAAACTAAAAAAAAAATTTGAGGTAATCTCACTGTTTTTGAGTTTGTTGTTTTCATTCATATTAATCGTTCTTTACTTGCATTATTGAATAGCAATTATAATTTTTTTTTTAGTTTTTGCAAATCAAATAAATTGTTGTTGGTCTTTCGGCTGTTCCCTTCAAAGTGTCACCACAGCAGACAATCCGGTCCGCACACAAGCTTGGCACAGGTTTTACACCAGATGCCCTTTCTGACGCAACCCTCCCATTTTATCTGAGCTTGGGAACGGAACTTCATCCAGTTATTGGGAATCGAACCCGGGCCTTTCGCATGGCAGGCAAAACACCTAGCACTGAGCCTACCAGAATCACTAGGCTGAAAGATTTTAAATTGGTGGAACTTTAAGGTGACGGTTACAGTTACTAAAAATATCAAGTTTGTTCAGCTAACTTAAAAAAACTCATAAATACCAAACAGTTCTAAATACTCATTTAGGTCTATTAATG
Source organism: Clarias batrachus (assembly GCA_003987875.1). Lineage (NCBI taxonomy): Eukaryota > Metazoa > Chordata > Actinopteri > Siluriformes > Clariidae > Clarias > Clarias batrachus. The sequence continues at coordinate 172,581 of QMIH01000399.1, read as the reverse complement.
TGAACTAATGGTAATTATTTGAGTTAACAGTACTCAATATGTTTCATTGTTTTGAGCATAAGGGTTTATATACTATCATAGTGGTGCATTTTGGGAGTATCGTAAACATTTGCATTCCACCAAGGAAAAACTGTGCGGCATATACACAGCCTCAGTGTTTACATGCACACGTCACGTCATGACCATATATATATATATATATATATATAGAGAGAGAGAGAGAGAGAGAGAGAGAGATGAAGCTGTTGGTTTCATGTTGCCGGATATAAACATTCAGGCCTATTTGATTATTTGCTATATGGAGTGATGAGGGGGTCGAACAGGCATGTGTTCCTGCACTTGTGCTGGGGGAGGCTCGGTGATTCAGACATCTCAGCTGCACAAGGCTATTTCTCTGTTTTCTCTTTTCTTTTGGTTTACAAAGGACAGACTTCCGCTCTGTTACTCACCAGGCTGATGGGTGTTGGTGTCCTACTCATACAGCAGCGTGTTAAAGACCTGGTAAAAAGGTGATCAATCTCATCTGACAAGAATGTTATTAATTAGCATGCCTGACAGCTAAATTGTCATAAGCAAGTTATAAGCCATGACAAGACATGTTGTTCTATGAAAATAATTAAAAAGCGGCGTGGCAACGAATGGTGTACTCGAGCACCGCTACCACAAACAAAGTTGATTATTTTCCAACAACACCACATCCTGAAGAGTGTTATTTCTCTCGTACCACAGCAGTTTACAGACGAGGACGCAGCATACGTTTCATCTGTTTAGACTTATGTTTAACATTGTGGGAAATCTGTAAAGCAGGTTACATCCTGTTAGCACTTACAAACAGTCACTTCCTCACCTGCCTCTGTGTTCTCTCTTTTAAGGTTCAGATGCATGTGCAAATACTCTAGGTGAGGCGAATGAGGCAGGATGTAAGCGTGCAAAATCAGCATGGTTTCTGTTAGGAGGACATCGGTATCAAATGAGAATAATCCATAATCATAAACATGAGAACAGTCACAGGGGAAAACAAGGAAGTATAACTAGGAACGAGGAAACGGGAAAACCACTAGATTTGAGATGCGAAATAACAAGGAACATAATGTATATTAGAACACAACATGGAATATGAAGTTATCAAGTGACACAAGGATACAATCAAGAGACATGCTAATGACAGAACGGCTTCAGTGGCTTGAAGCACAGCAAAGGCACGAGTCGATGTAAACAAAGAAAGCACATGGTGGAAATCAAAAAAAGATATATTCCTCATCCTTGTGTTGGGAAATGCACTAAACACTTTAGAGAAGGCATTTGTTATAACACAGCTTGTCATGTTACCAAAAAACACTAAAGGTGACATCAGGAGTTGTTTTTTGTTTGTGTTTAGGTTATTATAGAAATGAGAACTAATTACATTAGTATAAGGCTATGTTCACATTACCAGCTTGAAATGTCTCAATTCTGTCTGTTTGTTTGTTTGTTTGTTTGTTTTTACCCTAATATGACACASATCAGATTTTTATAGGGCTGTGTGAACACACAAATCTGATGTTTTACAGATCGGATTAAAAAGTCACTTTCATATGCGGCCCTAGATCAGATATATGTGGCCCTGTGACTCGAATGGGAACAGTCAGATCCGAATTTGTGCRAATTTGAGTTAATTAGTGCTAAATCGACTAAAGCAAAACATCCTGCTTTCTTTCTTCTTCTGGACCCTCAACAATGCTAACTGCTCGCCATCCTTCAGAACAGAATCCCAAGCATATTTTTTTGCTGAAATCAAATCCATTGTTTAGGTTGAATAAGTGGTCGCACAAATATGACATCAGATAAAAGTAGCTTGTAATTATGAATATGAACTGTTACAACATGCGAATCTGATTTGACCAAAAAATCAGATTCAATGTGCACACAGCATAAAACTTTGATGTGTCTTGTAGCCAGCACTACTGAAAAGTCATTACCGCCTTCCGATCAATCAGACTCAAGAAATCAACCTCACTCACATGTAGTCAATAAATTAAACATTCAAGCCTTCGTTAGTATACGTACACTACCATACATTAAGCTCATACCGTCATACACTATGGTCCTGTTCACACCTGGTAATAACATCTGGCTTGAGTGATCCAGGTATATACCAATCAGCCACAATCACTTTGGTTGTGCCACCAGGGAGGGGCTCACACCAGAAACTCACACACCAGAAACCTTGATATTTCACACCTCGAAACCTTTTATTTCTCCTAAAGCTCCACTGAATGGTCATTTAGAAGACAATGAGAAAAAAAACAATGTGAAAAAAAGTTGTAAATGCTTTGCTATGGTCATGCAAAACAGAAGTTCTTTTTCCTGTTTTGCATTAAAAAAGTGTGTGTGGGGGGGAGGGTGTGAACTTTTGCTCTCCATTGTATTTGAAGGAACTGATGATTTCATCAAGAGATAACTCAAACTTTGCTACTGTTAAAATTGATTCTGCGCTTTACACCGGTGAAAGGTTTAGCATGCAGAAGTATTTAACTGAATCCAGGTCAGGTTAAGGTTCAGTCTTAATGACCGGAAGTATGTGAGTTCATTTGGTGGTGCAGCCAGAAAAAAAAAGTCACTGCTCACCCCTCAGGCTAGACCCTAAACCTTCACGTGGTCAACTTCATGCTTGGATCAAATGATGGATTGCAGAGAATAAAATGCCCTGATACGATACAGTGCAACCAAAATAAAACACCTCCATAAATAAACAGACATCATGAATGTATCTCACTTCTCCTTTCCTCACAGTTTGATGGTCATTCATGGTGAAGTCACACAACTTCCTGAATATATTTTATCCCGATTGGCTGTTGCCTAGAGAGCCAGTTAGACGGTTCATTCATGCTTTGTGTGAGGGGGAAGTGCACAGGCCTCAGTGCTCACGAGGGGCTTTACCCGGATGGCCGCTCAAGATTACTCACGCTCTCTGTGTTTTGATGCACATCACATCAGGAGGAAGTGAGTTGGGAAAATCCCACTGGCTCTGGAGGATGGGTTTAGAGAGAGAAGAGAAAAAAAAAACCCAAAACATTTCAATGACAACTGAATAAACGGAGAACTTTAAAACGTGTGGCTTTGTATGTAAAATATATGTTTGCAGTGAAGAGGAAATAGCGGCAGTGCAAGTCCCCATGGCCAATTTCCTCTTGAGATAAGTTAGGAAAGCAAAGCGCGAGGGATTATGGCTGTGACGCATGTCACATAGGCGTGACGGTTAAATACTGCTTCTGCTTTCCACGGGGAAAATACTCACACAGGCTTAATGATGAGACTCCAGCACTTGAGTACACTATGGTCCTGTTCACACCTGGTAATAACATCCGGCTTGAGCGATCCAGGTATATACCAATCAGCCACAACCACTTTGGTTGTGCCACCAGGGAGCATGTTGTGTTGTGTTGTGTTGTCTGGCACCAGGATGTTGGCAGCGGATCTGTTGGGTTCTCTGGGCTGCGGGGTGTGTCCTCTCTGGACCTCTCAGGCCTTTGGCTGTTTGCCTGTTGGGAGTGTGTGTGGCACCAGGGTTTCTGATGAGCACTGACTTTTTTGCCATTTCCTTGGGATCGGATCGGACTTGTTACCCATGATGCTGCCACAGGTCTATAATTGGTGATCAATGTTGTTCTTCAGTTCACCTCTCAGTGGTCATAATGTTATGTCTGCCAAAGCACCATGCTTACTCCTGCCGTTGTGAATGCATCTCCAATGATCAGATTTCGTACATCGAACCCACAAAAAAGCATCTGCTTCCCTGTTTGCTGTTGGAGATTTATTGCCACACAAATCATATGCTTGAAGAAAAGTCACGTGAATTCTATACGTATGGTTGAACGTTGTATCAGAGGTTTTCCACATGTAGGGCATGTGCCTTCACATGAGCACATAGCACGCACATGATGTGACATAATTACTTAAGCACATTCCACATGCCATGTCAGGACATAAATGCACTTTCACACAAACTTAATACAATAGTCTTGGGAGCATTGTCAGCTCAAAGCTGTACACACATGCCTGTGGGTTTCCACTAGGTACGGCTGAAGGTGAATTGGAAATGGTAAATTGCCTGTAAGGTATGAATGAGTGTGTGAATGTACAGTAAATGCATTGGGAGTACACCGAGATGAACCGTTCAGAGTGAAATCCCGTTCACACCCTATAGATAGATAGATAGATAGATAGATAGATGCCATATATTTAAGTTATTTAAGAGTTTTTCTTTTCCATTTCCAACCTGGTAATTAATCATACTCATTATCTGCTCCTGTCGGTAGCTGCTGTTTATTCAGGCTCAAATTTGACCTCAAATAAACATGACAGAACAGCAGACAAACCAGGTCCTCACACAAAACCCCCCCTGCAACCACCACCACCACACACACACTGCCCTCTGTCTCTCTCTTGTGTGCCCTGACCTGCCAAAAAGGAAGATTTAATCCCTTAATTTGCTGGGAGCGCTGTTAAACAAAGCTATGCTTTTAGGAGTAGCCCCCCTAATTGAGACAMGTGATGGTCATTTCCTCCTAGAATGTCTCGCAATGTTGGACAGGTATGTCAGCAGCTTGTGACCCCTAGCCATGCTGTCGTTCACATTAAAGCTGACCCCGCATGAACTTCAGCTCTCCGGTGGCCCTTTCCCACCAAAACCTGGACTTTGATGTGTGTTTCGAAAGTTTTTGATAATCACCCATTCTTTAGGGAATACCTTTCAGGACCAAAGTAGCTATCGGGGTAAAAGGGAAGGGTGACCCGTTGGTAAAATCACTCATTGCTGTGTGGCAATTACCAGTTAATTGCGTTAAATTTAGACCAGGAAGGTCAATGATGTTAGCAACATTGTGATGAGGTAATAAAGGGCTACTAGTGCCTGACCAAAAATGCTAGTTAACACTAAGGATAACATCCGTCTCAGCTAAAGTCCAAGCACATGGCTGGTGAGTCGTAAAAAAAAAAAAAAACTTCCTGGATGAATTCTATGGCATCATAAACCAATAATGGTTAACCGAATTTCCATCCATACAGTGCATCTCCATCTGGCTGTACAGTGTAAATACAGAAGGTTTCTCATTAACTTCCCCCGATAGTGATTGTGTTTGTGATGAGAAGAGCCTTTAATTGCAGGGTTGTTTTTTTTCTCCTTCTTTTCACTGATTCTTGCTTCTTAAGCCTTTTCTCACACCTCGGTTCCCACCATTCCTCATGGCAATTATGTTATTCAGGCAAGAGAGGGCTTGAGAAAATCCATTCCCATATATATATATATATATATACACACAAACACAAATACACGCACTTACACATGGTCTTGTTATTCTCAGCATTACAACCAATACAAAGGAAAAGGTCAGAGCAGCTGCCACACTGATTCCAGGCCCTATTTTTAAATCCTGACATCATCAGCACAATTCTTCATTCCTCTCATAGTGTATTTAAAAGCACTCCGGGCTCACAGTCCTGCAGGTTAATATAACCATGCCCTGTGACCGCTAATGTATTTTTGTCATTGTGATGACGTCAAGCTTGTTTAAAGTCTTTGTTTGTCCCCGCGTCGTATTTGGTCAATAGACACATTTATCCACAATTGGTGTGTTTTTATTTTTATTATCATGATTATTATGATGATTATTATTATTATTATTACTAGCAGTGGGTCTGAAAAGTATTGAAATGGACATCAGAAAAAGGGGGAAGGGGTAATGTCTTTCCTAGGCTGGCCGCAAGACAAAGGGTGGGGGGTGGAGTGTGTTTTTGTTGTCTGTTAAAACAAAATGGTGGGTTTGACTGTGTTGTCATTTTCTGTCTCACCTCGGCTAAGATGTGTAGGGTATTAGTTAGCTTCGCTCACTTAAATGACTGCTACTCTTCAAAGAAGTATGGCTAGGCACWTTACAAGCYATATGAATAGAGTGATGAACTTATCATATRATTTATTCAGTACGAATCCAACAACTGACAAAGATCAACTAATTCCTAAACACTCGAATAAASAAAGTGCCCCCAAATAATTGACATATAAAGTATTGTGTAAAACATTAAATGAAATTCAATTCTGTAGATTCCAATAAAGAAATGTGAACAAATATTTGACAGGCTGTGAGGACCCTAAAGATACGATTGAAAAACTTATTTCTTTAACACCCTCAGCAGCAACCTCATTTCCTCTCTCGTCTRTTCCAACCACTCAGCAGTCGGCATCACCAGTGTACTAATCACTGGCCTGCAGTGGCGGCCGGTCAATACGGGGCGCAGCGGCGCCGCCGCGCTTAAAGTAAGGCAGAGAAAAATGCTACTTTAACATGTAATTATTTTATATAATAATTATTTATTTTAATAATGAAATAAAGGCATTTAGTCACAATATTCTGCTGTACTTCTTAATATAATTTATTTACAACTATCTAAACTGTCTTACGTTCATTTGTGTTCGTGGGGCGCCGGACAAACGAGTGTCTATGTAGGCAYGTACAGTACAGAGCAAAAGTTTGGACACACCTTCTCATTCAAAGAGGTTGAATTTGTATTATGGCAAGAAAAAAGCAGCWAAGTRAAGAAAAACGAGTGGCCATCGTTACTTGAAGGTCAAATGAAGGTCAGTCAGTCCGAAAAATTGGGAAAACTTTGAAAGTGTCCCCAAGTGCAGTCACAAAAACCATCAAGCGCTACAAAGAAACTGGCTGACATGCGGACCGCCCCAGGAAAGGAAGATCAAGAGTCACCTCTGCTGCGGAGGAGAAGTTCATCCGAGTCACCAGCCTCAGAAATCGCAGGTTAACATTTTTTCAAATCATCACATTCAGGGTCCGGGTTCGATTCCCGTCTCCGTTTGCATGGAGTTTGCATATTCTACCCGTGCTTGGTGGGTTTCCTCCGAGTACTCCGGTTTCCTCCCACAGTMCAAAGACATGTAGGTTAGGTTACTTGGCGTTCCCAAATTGCCCGTAGTGTGTTAGTGTGAGTATGTGTGTGCCCTGCGATGGATTGGCACTTTGTCCAAGGTTCCCCGCCTTGTGCCCTAAGTCTCCTGGGATAGGCTCCAGGCCCCCCATGACCCTGAATACAGGATTAAGCGGTATAGATGATGAGTGAGTGAGTGAGTCAGTGTATGTTGTAGGCCAATTTGTGCCACCAAACTGGCCACAGTGTGAAAGGTTGGCACCCCAGCCAGGGTGGCCACTGCCTTGTGCCCTGACCTGAAAATGAAAGCCAAAAACATGTCAGACATGTCCTGGAAAACAATTCCTCAAAACRATGTGCACTACTACTGAGGGTTGGCTCAAGACTTTTGAACAGGACAACATGATCTAGCTGTAAAAAAAAGTCATCAGTGGTACCACGCTATCCATTTCATCTATTTACAAGCTGCTTAAATCGTAAAACTTCTATGTTAGCTATGCTTGTTATGCTAATTCAACATCATACTCCTCTGCAAAAATGTTTTAGCTGAATAGTACTCTTAGACCTAGACTGATTTACATTAGCAAGGATAGAAGAATCTGATGCGTATTTGATGGATGGAGACTACAGGGCACTTCTGTATAAGCATCTGGATAAGGATGACTGCCAAAGACTGTAAATGTAAGTTTAAGTATAGTTACACTAATAGCCTCACTATTTTCTAGCAGCCCTACTAAAGAAAATTGCATCATGCACAACCACTCATCGAAGGCATTTATCCTGTTATAGCAACAGAGACTAAGCTCTTGTCCATTCCTTTATTGCTCACAAATCATTTTTACAAACTTCAGAACCCTGAAGAGCGTAGACCAGACTTATGGTTATTCCTTGAGGGCAGATCATCYGGGTTTAAGACTTAATCTTTTGATCACCAGCTCACCAGTAACGAGCTACTTGCTCCCCTTYGCAATGAAATAGTTCCTAAGGCAATGTGATGTCAGAAAACTGACATGGGGGTCCCCTTGTGTTTGTGAGTGAGGCAGAAGGAGGAGAAGGAGGGGAATCAGGAGGTATTTAAATTAGACCAAGGACGTGGTGTTAACTAGATTAGTGGAACGTATAAAAGACTCTTTTAGCCCACAGCACACTATTCTAATATTCTCCAGCATACTCATGCAGATGCTGGCAGCTGGCCTACAATGTTTTAGATAAAGCCCCGACAAGTCAAAAGAGCTAGTGTGAAAAGGAGGAGAACATTCCTGAAACACCAAGTAGTACCTCAAAGTTACAGCAGACCGACCTAATGTTTGGGTTTGTTAGAGATGGCTAGGTCAGTGTGCTCCGGATTTAAGGGGAGGTTCTTGTGTCCTCGCCTCCCGTCTATCTATCCACCTGTTCCAATATCCAGCGGAGGGGTGAAACAGCTGTGGAGGAGATTACTCATGGTGCTTGATTGATGGGCAGGCAAGTGTTGCCTTACCGGCAAGTGGTGAAGCAATCTACTGGCACACCAGAGGGGTCACACCTCACTGTCATCCTCAGGTGCCAAAATGGGGTTAGGGTGTTAAAAGCGGTGTGTTTACTACAGGCTGCACCAGAGGGGAATGTCGTAACGGACTTTTTCCTTGTGAACTTTGCGGAGTGAAATGTCAACGATTCCTTTAAGGTGAGGACTGGAAAGGTGGGTTTGGACATATAAAGTATTCAAATACAGAACGGAAAAAAGCATGTGATTACGTGATCTACTATACTGTAAACAATTTTCGTAGCAGGAATTTCCAATAGGCTGTAGGTACAAAACATTGTGAGATGTTTTAGATGTTTTAGCTTCATTTGCATTGCACATAATTTCACAAGTCATGGTGAAAGATACAGTAAAATATCCTTAATTATCCGAGATTAATGTCTGTATTGTGTTATGCTGTGTAACGTTGGACTCATTGATCATCTTAACTGAATTGTACATTTTTTTGAGCTTGAACATGGCAAGATTTTATACAGCTTAGGTATATTTATTATGTATATAACAACTAGTAGTCATACCTTCTGGATTACAATTTTTAATTAATTWATTTATTTGCTGGCTTGCATTGAAWCTTGATTGCCATTTTTTCTTTTTATGACTACAATGCAGCCATAGTTAGAAATTAGAGTGACCMCCGTGAAATTTATTTCTAGGTTACCATRGTTTACTACGATGCAGTATAGTTTTATTATAATCCTTTATGATAACTACGGATAAAATATGGCAAACTAGGTGCATAATTCTATCGTAGCTTTATTGTTATGCCTTATGCTAATTATGTTTATTACATATTCAACCATAAAGCTACTTTGAATGTACTCCTGTGTATTATGACCAGGTGTTAAATAAAGGGGAAGGGGATCCCAAAGGAACGCAGCTCCACCATGTTTATATGAGCAGCTCTGTTACTCTTCTTTAATGGAAATGGAAATCATAGAATGCCATTATAACCGTAACTGTAATCATAATGTTTACAACATTGTAAATAAAAACTAACATGTATTTCATTTTTTTTCTGTGAAGAACCGTTGTTTTCCATGGTAGCCTCCTGATATGATAATTTACATTGTATGTCTTCCTATACTTCCTGTAAGTCACAATATAACTCTATGGTGTGTAYGGAATAATGCATTATACATTTATTTTATAATGTAATAAACAAATTAGCTTATATTCTCACGTACATCATAGATAGCTTATCATGTTATTAAAAACTGCAATCTCTGTGGTTATGACTTTCCCATGGTGCATTCTGTTATTTGCCGAACTACTGCCACAGGTACTTTTATATAAAATGAATTAACATTTTCTAAGTAATTATATACTGGAATTGTATGTAGAATTGTGTGCTATAATGTACATTTATTACATATTCAATCAACCATAAAACATGAGTCATAATGTATGGCAACTATTTTTAATACCTTTAGTCGTAAACGTACTGGATATTGTAATTGTTATCTCGTGACAAAAAAATATGGTCATTCTCTATAGACAACACAGAGTTACGTCACATTGTTTTCATACCACGTTGCATTTTGGGAAGGCACCGCTATTTCTCGTGGTAATGTTGATCGGTTGCTATGGTGATTTCCAGACACAGATACACTGAGACGGATTCGAGGGCGGCTTTTTGTTGTATWTGTGACTAAGCGTTTTCTAGAGAAGAGATGGAGAATGAGAAAGCTAAAGAAAAGGGACCCTGCTGGGAGACGTTAAATGAAACTTTTAGAGATCAATAACATCTTTCCGTATAACCTGGTAGCTGAAAAGTAGATGAAAGACCCCTGTGCACAACACCATTTCATATGATCTGACGTCTTTAAWTCTCTGGTTTTTGGACTATGCACAAACACTTTACCAAAGTTTAAGCACTACTACTAAGTCATGAACGATTCTGCCAGGATTGGAAGATCTACTCATCAACAAGTCATACTCCCTAGCTATCAAACCGAACAAGAACGTARAATCTCTGTAATATTTTGAGAAAAGAAAAAGCCTATTGGATCACAGCTTAGGCAGTGTGTAAGGTGATGGGGGAGCTTCTTGGTTTGTGAGCCAGGTCTGGGTTACTGGTCGGTAAAGGTGAGAATGTACTATTGTCAGGTTGGCTATTTTGACGTTAACAATTTAGCCTAAATAACCAGCCTCCAGCCAAAATGGCAAGACTGCACACAAAGTGAAAGTGCATAATTTAACATCTTAACATAAATGTCACATTTGTAATTTGTCGTCATTTTTCGCTTACCGAAAGTGAGCTACTCAACACCTTCCAACACACAGATAATGTCTCATCCAACAAAAATAGCACCGACACGAAAATGACATGTTGGGCAACATCAACTCCGCAAGCTCTATAATGACAGTATGAACTGGTCAGTTCGCCAGCCTAGTCACAATTTGTTTTTTTTTACATAACGCATTCAGTATGTGGGTTAACGTGGACGCAAATTCATAGAATGTGAGCTAATTCATTCTCGGTTCGTTACAAGGCAGAATGAAAACATCTTGCCTCTCTAGAGCAAAGGTGTGATTTGCGGTCAGAGTTCCTCTGACTTCATAAGTGTCACTGAGACTTTCCTGGCACTGAAACGGGTGTGTGTGGTCAGTGTCTAACAGGCGGTTGAAGTGTCATCGTTATCCTCGGAGGAGCATGGCTCAGAGATAACGCTACCTATCAGATGAACCAAGGCAACGTGTGCCTGTCATTCTCTCTCTCTCTCTCTCTCTATCTATCCCTCTATCTATCCCTCTGCTGAACGAGCACCCACAGATCTCCCGAATTCAGCATTCCTTTCATACTTGCTCTCTTCACACAAGATCCCCACTCCCCACTGTGTCTCTATTTCAGATGCATTCAGGTTTATCCCTCCCATGATACGGATAAACCAGCCTCTTCTATATAGCACTTTATATCTTGTTAATATTTATTAGACGGCTACTCTTTAGACAGGAAGAACATCGATAAATGCAGATATGGATGTCTTTACAGAACCTCGGCCACCAGCATTTTGGTTTCGGAAGCAACGCCGGTCCATTTGAATGATGAACTGACACAAACATCATAAGCAATCTCACACTCCCCTCGTGTCTCTGTGTGTGTGTGTGTGTGTGTGTGTGTATGAGCGGAGGCTGTCCGTATGCCCGTCTGCCACGCTGCTCAGTCATCGATCATCACCCAGCAGAGTGAGTCAGTCCTGCCGAACTGAACAAAAACAGGATGCTGAGTGAGTTCCAAAAACAGGTCATTACTCAGCAACGCAAAAGCCCAAGCTTGTTATGAATCATCCAAATTTGTCTTTTTGATCAGAATCATTCGGCTAAGCAAACTGAAGGCAAAGAGAGAGAGAGAGAGAGAGAGAGAGAGAGAGAATTCAAAGCAGAGAGACAAGCTGCGTGGCATTGCAGTTAGTCTGCTGCATTATTAGAGCGTGGGCTAATTGCACAAAGCAAGTTTGAGAGAAGTAATTTAAGCTATTTTTAGGTAAAGAATAGCCTACTACAGAATTTGGAGGAGGACATAAAGAGAGCAAGAGGGAGAGGATGGGGGTTGAGCGTGGAAGTATAGACAGAGTAGAGAAGGGGAGAGGGGACAGGGTGGGGATAGACATTAAAAAAGGGAGGGGGTAAAAATGTGGAGAGTGAGAGGGCATCGAGTGCATTTACCATTCAACCAGTGCTAAGGCGGGAAAGTGCAGGAGCAGGCTGGGGGGTTGGGGGTAAATGGGAGTCTTTTATCTCGAGTTTCCCACATCCTGCTGCCGAGTCTGAACGTGGCCACCCAATTTGAAAGAATGCCTGGTATGCGCCCATCTTCCTCGGCGCTCCGGTGGTGTGACTACCATTGTTCGCTGTCTAAATAAAGCTGGAGGGACGTGGACAGGGAAGGGTCTTTCAAAGCAGAGATTTGAGATTAATGAGGTTTTGTTTTTCTTTGTAGATCTTCATAAACGCACACACCCACACCCATCCACCCTCATCTACCAGTTAAAAAAAAATCAACAATAACAACAACAGGGGAGATATCAACATCAGGAGACAGGACTGTGAGTCAAGTCTGATGTCTGCAATGATGCAAGCAGCAACAAGGGCTCAGACTTTTTATCCATATGTTGTCATTGCATCACATGCTGTATGACTAGTAGGCTGTACATTATTGTGACAGCTTAGGATCTTTTAAAATAGTGAAATTTACCGTAAATGTAATTCAAGGACACCAATGTGTGTGTGTGTGTGTGTGTGTATGTACATACAGGATATGTGCGTTTGCACAATTCGTTCCGTCACAGGCTTGTCACAGACGTTCTGCACAGATGTAGTGTCATCATCAACGTTTATGTTACACTGTAAGCGTGTCACAGGCGTTCCTCACCGAATGTTTGAGGGCTGCTGAAACAACAGAGCTAACTGCAATAGGCAGAAGGAAGAGCTGTAAACCTATATATATATAATCTTTCTAGATAAATCTGAGTTTACCTTAACAAATATACTATAAACCACAAATTACAACAATTATTAAAAGCTTTAAAATGATACAAAAAAGATTGATGCTAGATAGATAGATAGATAGATAGATAGATAGATAGATAGATAGATAGATAGATAGATAGATAGATAGATAGAGCTAAATTTCTTTTTGTCTTTCTTTCTATTTCTCTATGGTTAGTAGTCTGTACACAATTGTGCCAAATGCGAGATGCTAATTAAATTCTAGCATAGTATAAAAATATTTTTGAGCTTTGTCTGTAGTTAATAAAAGAAAACAAAAGTATTTAGCAGTTCTTACTTTTGTCCTCACAGATTAAACTCTATAACTTTGACCCAGTAGATAAAACATTGTTGATGCCATCACTCTTTTGTTTAGGGAGGGGGGTGGGGGCACACACAAAGTTTTGTCTCTTGTCTCCGCCTGACCACGAGGTGAACGGGTTTTGGCGCGTTTTGATTCCCGCCACGTCGTCTCGCCTGCCTACGTTTTTTCGTTTATTTTCATATTTGATTGACGGGCGCGTACAATGGGGAACCTTGTGCTTATTGGTCGAGCGGCGCCCGTGGGCGGACCCACGCGTGACGCCAAGCCGACGCTCGCTACTATGTGTATAAAAGGACACGCGCCCCGCCTTTACGATTTCAGAAAGCCGGGTTTGTGTGTCGCCGCGGAGAGAGTGAACAGACACGGTTATATTGGTATATTATATTCMTTTAATACCGAGAGTTTGTTTCTTTTACATTCAGGTTTTATATCCGAGCCATAAATCTGCTTTATTTTTAAAACCGGCTTTTTCCCGTCCACCTCCGACAACAGCGTGGATCCCTACTCGTACTCCAGCGGCGTCCATTCCTAATCTCCGGTGGAGGATCATCACGATTGTTTTGTGGAATATTTTATTCTGTGACTATTTGCCTTTCTACGGATTTCTAAAATGCTCCTGTCCAAGCTGAACACGTTCGCGCATATTTCAACCGTCGACATGCCTGCGAAGATCCAGCTCCAAGTGCACCAAGGTTAGAGGACGCGTTGTGTTGTGGTGTTCTCTCTCTATAGATCTCTCCGTCTCTCCCCCACTCTTATGGCGCGCGAGCCATTGCGGACATTATGATGATTAGCATTTAAGCTAAAGACGAGGGGTGGAAAGGGGGGGAAGAAAACGTGGATGTGATTGTTTTACACTATATGGCGATTTTTTTTTGCTTCTCTTTAAATGAGAAATGTTGCTGTTTGTAATTTCAGTGAAGGAGAAGGAGCCCTTTGAGAAGGTTTATCAGGTCGGCTCTGTGTTGGGAAGCGGCGGGTTCGGGACCGTGTACGCCGGCCTGCGGATAGCCGACGGAGCGCCGGTACGTACGCTTCTGATTCATTGATCACTATATACGTGAAGTGTTTTATATATGAAATTAAAAAAAAACATATTGCGTATAAACATTAACGGCTAACCTGTAACGGTTTGTTTTTAAATTCAGGTTGCCATCAAGCATGTTGCTAAGGAGCGCGTGACCGAATGGGGAGAACTGGTGAGTCATAATAATAATAAAATTATAGTAATTCAAAGAATAATCGAATATGTTTAATAAATAATACATATAAAGATACTTGTAAATGGGCGTTTGTGTTTTTTTTAACGTTAAAAATGTATATTTTCTATTATTAAATTACAGCCCAACGGAGCGCGTGTGCCCATGGAGATCGTCCTGCTGAAGAAAGTGGGCACCGGCTTCCGCGGCGTGATCAAGATGCTGGACTGGTACGAGCGCCCGGACGCGTTCATCATCGTCATGGAGCGTCCGGAAGCCGTGAAGGACCTGTTCGACTTCATCACGGAGAAAGGCGCGCTGCCCGAGGATCTCGCGCGCGGCTTTTTCCGCCAGGTGATCGAGGCGGTGCGTCACTGCTACGCGAGCGGCGTCGTGCACCGCGACATCAAGGACGAGAACATTCTGATCGACCTGCGCACCGGCGAGCTCAAACTCATCGACTTCGGCTCGGGAGCGCTGCTCAAGGACACCGTGTACACCGACTTCGACGGTAAGAGCATTCTTTTAATGCAACGCACATTTTTATTAAATGGATGTGTGCGCCTCTTGGGGAGAGAAGTGTGTGGGGGGGAGCATGCATGAGGCCATGGTGACCTTCAGTTCTTAAACAGAATTCAGCACGAGGAGGTCAGATGCTGCGAAGTCACGTTTTTTTCCCCCAGGCATAAATACGCTCTAGTTGTACTTGGTTCATAGTACCGAGCGCCCTCTTTTGGTGACAAGCGGCGTCGCTACAACTCAAAGTTTGTAAACACAAGTCACGTGGCAACCGGTTTTCCCGCCCCGCCTCGTGCACACGGCACGTGACTGCGTAGGTTCACCTGGCTTCGTGTGCAGTAGTAATGTTTTGTAAACACAGCCGCCTGAGCACACTTCCTGCTCTGAGCCCCACCTCTCTCTCCCCCTTTTTTTTTTTACTATTGTTAGTGTCTGCTCTTTGCAAACAAAATAGAGTGAACATGCCTCTTGCATGAAACTAACTTGGATGTAATTGTTTGAGTTGGAGATTAAAACTATTTTGTTTCTTCTCTTTCTCACATGCAGGTACACGTGTGTACAGTCCTCCAGAATGGATCAAATACCACCGGTACCACGGAAGGTCAGCAACTGTTTGGTCTCTGGGGATTCTCCTGTATGACATGGTGTGTGGAGACATCCCATTCGAGCAGGATGAAGAAATCGTGCGGGGTCAAGTGCTTTTCAGGCGTCGCATCTCAGCCGGTAAGGTTCACGGATTTAGATTTTTTTTTTTAATTTATAGATTTCTTTTTTTTGTATGATAACTGGGATGCAATAATGTTATTGATGATGACATAACACTGTCATGTAATATTGTACAAGTAATTAAAAACTATAATTATTTAAAAAAAAATCTATAGAAAATAAATTACACATACTTTTGGTATACACCGTACAAGTCATTTATGCTTTTTTTTTCCCCTTAAATTTCCCTACCCGCAGAATGCCAGCAGCTCATCAAATGGTGTCTCTCTCTGCGTCCTGCCGAGCGTCCATCTTTCGAGGACATCATCAACCACGCCTGGATGCAGAGCACATCAACACCCCCTACAGACACTACAGAGATCCGGCTGCACAGTTTGAGCCACGAGGCAGTCACAGTGTGCAAGTGACTCATTACCTAGTGACTCAAAACTGCATCCTCCAGCTGAGAGCCAATGGCCACCCTCTGAACTGAGCAGCGCAGGAGTCAAACGTTGAAAACGTTTGCTTTATTTGGTTAACACAAAAGGCAGCTGTTTATGGGTGTGCCAGGGTGGTTCGCGATGTTCGACATCCCGCTCCTGAAAGCAGAGTCCGGCCCAGGAAGGGGCAGCCTGCCACGTAAGGTGCGACCTTTGCAAACTTGAAGCGGTTCGTGCGATGCTGGAGTAAAGGCATGTCTGTGAATGGACTGAGAGAACCCTCCACTGTGGGAGGATACAAGCTCTCATTTAGTGCCTTGTGTGTGTGAGTGTTGGAAATAAATACTTGAATTAAGTAATAGCCACTGTACCACTGCTCCTTATCCAGATGTCACAATTTTCTTGCTTCCATCTCATCTGCGCTATGCAGAGAGTTACCAAAATGACCTCAGATAACCTGTGCAGAATGACCGTCCTACACCTCTGTACCTCTTACTCTTTCTCTCTCACTCGCTGTCACTCTCTCATATATCCTGACTCAGTAACTCTCAACACAACTACCACTTGTCAATAGACGCACACAGCAATGCAACTACAACATGAGAACTACATTTTTTTTTTGTCAATACTGTAAATATTTAATGGTCTTATGACTCTAAATTCCAAGACAAGGCCTGTGTAGGTAATATTTATTTGAATGTTTTTCTTAAACGAAATCTAAGTGGAATTATTTATTTATTTATAGCAAAAACAGTTTTTGTTTGACATTGTCATTCCACACTGAAGGGTCCACCACCTATTTAAATTTATTTTACCATATTTAAGAGCTGTTTTGAGCAGACTTGTATATACATGTAAATATACTTTACAAGCACGTCCATTGTCTGATGCAAGGAGTACTGAAAAGTCTACTGATTTTTTTTTTTTTTTAAATTGTCTGCTGTGCATCCTTAGACGGATGTTATTGTGTATCACACAAACGTCTACATGTTCAGAGTTTCACCTCTAGCTGCACGACTGCAGCTTGGATTTTTATTTGATTTAGTGATTGTAAATTGTTTAGGGAGTTATTTTTTTACACAAGTTTCAATAAATATTTTTTTAAATGCTGAATGTGGTTGTCATTAACTTCTTTATTAGATTGTCTCTGGATCATAATTAAAATTAAAAAGAGTACTCTGTATAATGGGAGATGTAAAAAGTGAGTAGTAAGTAAGCAGTACTTTTACCTAAAAAAAATGTAGAGAACCGAAGTTGCAGTAGCAAGATGGTCCGTAAAGCAAAGTACTGAAATTGCAAATCTAATGAGGTTTGCGATTAATTTAAATTGAGACCCATAAAGACTAAACAATGAATAATTACAGATGTGCAGGATGATGGCRGAAGCTAATTATAAGGTTATTCCCTAATTAGCAATACTGTAGGATGAAGAATTGCCAGGAGCACAGCTGTCAACATTGATAAGGTTCCTAGCACAGCTAGCAGGAAAAATCCTTAGAGAAAGAAGGGGGGGGGGAAAAGCTAAATTCTATTACAAAATCCCTAAACACTCAGGGCTCCATGTGTGGTGCATAAATCATCAATCATCTTCGTTTTAATGATTTATGAAAAGGAGGTTAAAGCAAAATAATCAAAGGTACTTGATGGGGTTGAGGTCAGGACTCTGTTTTAGGGCCAGTCAACTTCTTCCACACTGAACCCACATCTGTACTCTGCCTTTGGTTACCAGCTCAGTCAGCAGGATACCGAAAGACCAAACGTCAGGTGTGATAGTGAAGCGGCCATAAAGAGCAGCCTTGGGTGCTGTCCATTTAATGGGGAACTTGGCTCCCAGTTTCTTGTCAGAAAGTGATTGTATTTGAAAGCAGCGAGTAGTTGTTAGTCGTTGGGGCACAGTCATGTTGGAATAGAAAAGGGCCTTGCCCTGGTTAACTGTTGCCACAAAGTTGGAAGCATAGCATTGTCCAAGATGTCTTGGTATGTTGAAGAATTAAAATTGCCCTTCACTGGGGATAAGGGGCTTAAATGATTGAAACACCTGAATCCAGTAATAAACAGACTTGGCCAAATACTAGTGAATTTCTAGATTGGACACCAGTCAATCTTAAGACATCATGGGGGTCATCATTTAAATTTAAACGACCAAACTCAACAAACTCCACGGGAATTTATACGACACTCTGCACTCATGAGAGCTCCTTCGAGTGAATCCCGGCTCTCTGCATGAACTGTCTTGCAGCATTTATGCAACAGCCATGATTCAGCGTTCTGTTCACACTCTCGTGGATCAGAGGCATGCAGCCCCACCTCGCTGCTGTTCAAAGTGTTTTGTCGAAAGCTGAAGACAAAACGCTCGACATGTCAGTTAATGGGACATGTTCCCATGTCAACACCAATAAATCAAAACCAATGAAGCAACGATCTGTCCAACATTAAAATGTGAAGGATTGCAAATATCAGCAAATCCAGGAGCAGCTTAAAGAAACTGTGTACACTGAGTAGCTAAGACAAAGAACAGTTTCCRTCTGCTTTTCCTTTTTGTTATGTGTCTAAACTGTCTGGCAAGTGCAATTTTCACGATACATCCCTCGTGATTCCTTGTATTATATTGGATTATACAGTAGGCAATAACAAAAACAACCAGAAAAAACCCATGTAGGAACTTAGACACTGTTTTTCCCACAGGATTTTGTAAAAGACAAAAAAGAAAGAGTTTGGACCAAATGCACCACTTCTGGCCAACGGGCAGTGATCAAAAGTGCCAATCATCACATCCTCTACTCTGCACTCCTTAGAAATCCAAGTCTCATCTTGCACCTCAAACTGACAAGTGGTGCAAGTGGTGCAGTGGGCAGTATGAGTCCAGGTTTCAGGAGATTAAGCATTGTGCTGCTGCTACAAGCTTTGAATTTGAGGTATGAGCGAGTCAGAGTTTGACTTTTGAATACCTGAATTGGTTGAAATTGAACTTGTTTGAATGACTTTTCTTTTGAAATCCTGACCCACACTCCAGATCCTTGTAGCAGCATGGTTTATGATTTCAAAATCATTAACACTTCAGTAACGCACACACAGCATCACTCAGTACAGCTACAGATTCTACGATTACGTACTTGATGTTTCAGACAAGAATGCTTGACCTTCTTAAAAGGCAATGGCAACAAACACATACAGAACAGTTTTGCCAGGGATTAGGCGCACTCACTGACTAATGCATATACAAACATACAAGCTTGTGCGTGGCACTGCTGCTTTGGCACATGGCACATGCACGTAATTGGTCCCACTGGGCGTGAGTGTGCTGGCAACGCCACTAGGCCACATTAACCACTGTTCCAGTTGTTCATGTATATACAGTACAGTATGCGTGTGTGATTGTGTTTGAGTGAGAGTGTATGTCAACATAGACAAAAAAACATGTTTGGATTGAGAAGTAATAAAAATTAAATTTGCATAGATGTTTTCCGGTGATGTGTCTCAGGGTTTGGACTGATGCCCGAGTATCTAAAACATGATCAAGGTTCAAAAAAGATCTCGTTGAGATCAGCAAATTTATCAAAACATAGAGGAGGAAATACAATAAAACTTTTGGCATGAAGAGAAATGACTTTACACATTTACTTAACCTTACTTATTAACTCTCTCTCTCTATGGACAAACACTGATCCAGACATGAGATTAAATGTGCAGTGTTTATTTTGCTTTAAGGAAAACGGACAGGGCAGTGTAGTTCTGCTCATCTTGGGAGCGGGGCTTTGTTTTGGGGCTATAAGATATGTGCAAATGTACATTTTCCATACTGATTTTATAATTAACTAGCAGAGGTACCTGTCTGTCTTTCTGTACGTCAGAACTCTCTGTCTAACTTATTAATACAAATAATTCATATTTTGTAAGGTTGAGTAACTCACGCCTTGTTTACTCTAAGTTATACTTCTCTCATTGTCAKCCAATACACTCAATACACTCCCTGTACGGTAATCAGAGAGTGAATCACAGACGAGAAATCGAAAAAGTAGATCAAATAAAGATTACGTTTTTAAAACGTCTCCAGGGTGTTAACCTTCAGGTGAAAATATTAACTAATGCCAGTAAAAATATTTAGCTTTTCAAATTGATATCTATTGGTGCAGGTGTTTGTTTACATTGAGCAAGTAGCGCCTTAGTAGCTTATTTTAAAATAGATTATTAAAGCCGGCACATAACTGTTCATAACATCGCTTTTACTGAACATTTTGATTTCAATTACAGTGGGACCTCGGATTGCGAGTAACACGGTTTATGAGTGTTCCGCAAGACGAGCAAAGATTTGTAATACATTTTGAATTGAAAAACTAGCAAGTCTTGGTTTACGAGTGCCGAGTATCATGTATCACGCATGCATTCTTGTTTTGACACCGAGCATCACATGATCACAACTGAGCCAATGATTTTTCTCTCTCTTGCGCTGCGGATTGTGGGTAATCGTCTCCCCTGCTAGGTTTTAGTGCTCGTCTCTTACTAGTATAATCAA
>QMIH01000399.1:139338-151489 GCA_003987875.1 Clarias batrachus | reverse complement strand
AAAGGTTTCAACAAATTCTATTCAGCGTCAATTTAAGACGCGCCCACAGTTTGAAGCACACGCAGTTCGCTGTCAAAACTTTGTAGCATCGATTTATATTCTGGAACAAAACTGCTCATAACCTCCTTTCTACTCGACATTCTGATGTTGCAGGTTTAACTACAGGCAAATAAATCATCACTGCAGCGATTGATATTGTTCAACTGACAACTATTCTTTTTAACCCTAACTGATCCAGTGAGTAGCTCCTTATTTATAAACAACCATAAGAAAGCCGCTTGTTAATGCGGCTCATCAGAAAAAGGAGTGATGGAAAAAGGTCATGTGATTTAATGAGTTCGGGTTGTCTCTATTTCTGGGTTAGCAGGTAGGCACGTGAAGCGATGCACCCACCATGCATTATGATCTGGGGTTGCTTCAGTTGGTCAGGTCTAGGCTCAGTCCCGCAGATAATGTAGATCACAGAGACAAGAAAAACTCTATAGATGTGATAACCTGGTCATTCAGTACATTCAGGTCATCATCTGACATTATCTGCAGGACTGAGCCTAGACCTGACCAACTGAAGCAACCCCAGATCAGGGGCATAGTTCAGAACTCAAAATGTGAAAAAATAGTTTTAGGAGCATGAAAAATCATGGACTGGCCTTGCCTCCATTTTCCGACTGGTATCCATTTGAGGGCAGTCTCTGGGATTTTGTCCCTGGTCATTTCTGAGGACATGGCCAAGCCAAGGGCAGACACTAATCCCTAGAATGTCCGGTTTGTATCTCCYCATCTCACCTGGGCTGATTTGGATCTTTCTATCTTTCATTCTACTGACTTCTTTGCTGGAGGCTTTCATGCCGCCAGTTGCTTGGCTCAAGTCTACTACATGGACCATGCTTTGTAGCATGCGTTTTTGGAATTTTTTACAGGGTGAAGTTATTATTACCACRCCCAACTCTCTACCTGGAGAACCAGGTGCTGATTTTGGTCTGGCCTTTATCCTGGAACCTGTCTAACTCGGTTTCATTCTGCCGGGGGCTAGTACACCCCCATCCACCTACAGTATGGCCTCCCAGGGTCTCTGTGACACTCAAGCCTCTCCCCCTCAACAAGGTAGCAGCAATAGTTACATTACTGAGGTCATATCAGTGTGAAATCATTGCATTGACATAAACAAATATTTAGTTCTTTTATTGRTTAGTAACAAGTAAAGTTTATTTACATTCTCTGGTTATTAAATCTACATTTTGTAAAGGAACGAGGATTAAAAAATCAGATTGACTTGGGTGATCTCTTACTAGTTTTTTTTCCCCGTTTTGGAAATTACATACTGCACCTTCAACCTGATTTACATTTCCTCATTGTCTGTTCCACTTTATCCTGTAGACAGTGTCCCGGSGGCTTGGAGCCTATCCCAGGATACTTAGGGGTGGGGTACATCCTGGAAAGGGTGCCAATCCATCGCAAGGCACACACATACTGTAGACGTAATCACWTATTCATTCCTAGATTAGGGRCAATTTGGGAACACCAGTTAGCCTAATCTACATGTCTTTGGACTGTGGGAGGAAACTGGAGTACCAGGAGGAAACCCACCTAGCATGAGGAGAACATGCAAACTCCATGAGGTAGTTAATCAAACCCTCGACCCTGTAGGTGCAAAGCGACAGTRCTAACCACTAAGTCACATGCTACCAGTTGTTTTGCATTTATTGTCACASAGACTGTAATATACTGCAAATGTATTGATATGGATTATATTAAAAAATAAAGCAGAAAGCAGATAGAGTTAGCTCTYGATAGTACTTAGAAAAAGAWCTCCTTATTTATTTAGCAGTGTGTGTGGGTGTCTGTGTGTGAACACCATCGTGAGAATGAGCTCTAAGTCCGCTTCCACGCTGCCCTTGCGAGGTTTCCAGGGTTGTGYGACGCTGAGAGGACTGGAATGCAATCCTGTTCTTGACCCTGGTTCTCGATCTGTCTCTACCTGCTAACACTCTTCCTCTTGTCACTGTTCAGTCCTTTGTGAGCAAACACACACACACACACAAACACGCCCCCTCCGGCTTCCCAGCATTCCTAGCCCTGTGACTTAATACGTTCTCAGCGGTGAGTGCAGATCTGTCACCGAGGATAAAGGTCAGCTCGCTCTCACTCTTCCGGAATGCAGCTTACTTCACATCAGACCTTAAAGTGGACCAGAAATCAAAACTGGGGTTTCGGTACTTTTTGGACCACTTCTTTAGTTTTTATCAACCAGATTTGGTCGTATATTTAAAAACCAATGAAACAGAACAGTTTTGTAGATAATGATTTCCATGCATCTGGGGGGGGTATCAAAAAGTTTAGAGATGAGAGTGCCACAGATCCGTGTGTTCTCCCTCAGATGCCTTAAAACCTGCCAATAGAATTCTTTATTGACGTTCTGGACCCTGGGGAAGAATTTTCCATGCACAATGCCGCAAATGACGAAAAACACAATGAGTCACGGTCATGAAGGTGATGGGCTCTTCCACTGTAAAGACTGTTGTTTCATCTCAAGGTCGTATCCATACACCCAAGTTTTGTCACCAGTAATGATCCACGACATGAAGTATGGGGTCATCCACGGAGTTCTTGGCAGACTTTGACACGATGTTCCTTCGTGGGTCAGCAGCCTGGGAACAAACTTGGCAGAAACACAGCACACGTTCAAATCATACATGAGGATTGCCTCGTCTGTTCAGCATGGCACAAGACAATGGAAGCAATGTTGTGGATTGTTCTCCAACAATCATCATGCACAAGTTGCCGAATGGTTTCAACTTGTGGGAGGGGGGGGGGGTTGACCTCATGAGCTCATGAGCTTGTTGATGTTCTTCAGTTCTTGCCTCTGATCGAATGACTCATTGCAGCATCACTGTAAACTTGCCTAATCATATCAAGCTTCTTTTGGCAGATTTTCCTAGTTTCACGCAGAATTACACGTTTGTTCTAATTTGCTGTCCATGATAAAATAGCAGGTGTCGTAATGCAGATTAGCACCAGTTGCACAGCTCCAGATGTACACAGGACAATGTCTTTTGGCACACTGACTTATGAAGGTCGATGTTCACTGTAACTGTGAGTGCAGTGTCCATCWGTTGGCGTGGTACAAAGCTAGTCTTGAAACTTTTTGATACCATCTCATATGGTATGTCCCACCCCCCGGGGTTGTGGCTTTGCAGTACAATAGCAGTTCATAAGCTGGTCCATAAATCTATAACCTTCAGACTCTGAAAACAATTGGCACTCTTTTTTTATGGATCTTGTTGGCTTGATCCATCTGTAGTAAAGGGCGTTGTACAAATCTTCTTATTTGTCTTTACAACCCTGATAAGTTGTATCACTTAGACCTCAGAGATGCYTCCTAGTGAAGTCTCTCCTTTACCATTGGCAGAGCTCAGGGTTAACGTTAGATATGTTTATATGCATAATACATTTTTTCTGATTTAAATCATTCAGACTACAGAGTAGAACTTAACTGTTTGCATGGACATTGATCCTGTAATGTTTGCATTTACATCCTCAAAGCATTTAAACACATTATAACCTTTCTGATGCACAAAGTGGTTCTGCACTCTGCAAAGAAGAAGAAGAAGAAGCATTTTTCATTCCAGTATCGAGGCTAAGCTATGCTTCTGATCAAATCCCACCTTCTTTCTTATGATTGGTTACAAGAGTTCAGTCTCATCT
Organism: Clarias batrachus; assembly: GCA_003987875.1. Taxonomy (NCBI): domain Eukaryota; kingdom Metazoa; phylum Chordata; class Actinopteri; order Siluriformes; family Clariidae; genus Clarias; species Clarias batrachus. The sequence continues at coordinate 147,787 of QMIH01000399.1, read as the reverse complement.
CGATGCTTTACTACGTGTGAAATGATGAGCCAATTAATTCCACTTCCTCTGTCAAAGACCAGAAGCCAGTGAATGAAAATGAAAAACTGATGAGAAAGTGTTGTTTTTTGATAGAGAGTTTCGAGATCAGGAATCGACAACATTTTCTTCCCAGGAAACTCATTCAGTCAACTAATGTTACCCCTACGTGGGGCTAACATGTGCAGAAAGAATATTTTAATTCCAGGAAGAAAGAAATGTTCAGATCACGTATTTGCACCCAATCAAATTGATTGTTAAATGTTAAAACCATCCTTTTCTTTAACTTTTGATTGTTCTGGATGCAGGTTGTGGTGCAACATTGAATCAAACATGCACAGCAAAGATTCTACGGCCTAAAGTCTGTGAGCACTAGTCCATCACACTCATATGTGCTTGATGAGCATCTTTATTCCTCCTATGCTTTTCTAATGAGCTCCACTCTTTCGAGAAGGTTTTCCACTAGATTTTGGGGATTTGCTCAWTCACTCACAAGAACATTAGTTGTGTCTTCTCAAGATCTTCAAATGGCTGATCATGGATGAGCTCGAAAGTTCATCTTCCTCTCAGGTCAGCGAGGATAGAACCAGTGCCCCCATCGCCCATTTCCCAGTCTTCTCATTGAGAAATTGGTGGAAGCCAATATCTCATCCCAGAACAGCAAACACTCCATTGTTGACAAGCCCTTGTGATTCATCTCTCGGTAAACAGCAGTCAAGTCTGAGCCGAGGAGTGTCAGGACGAGCGGGTGGAGTCCGGAGGGTGTTGCGCACTTCACCCTCCCCCTCCCTCCCTGTGGGGTTAGTCATGGCTGTTTGAGTGACTTGAGAACTGGCACAGCGTTTGTTCCCATGGGAGCATGAAGCCACCAGAGAGGCAACGAACACAGCAAACTGTAATAAACGCTGCGTAAACGAAAGTGTTGGATTAACCCACAGCGCAGCAGAACTGAAACAAATGCACGAGTTAACTGTTCACTGGGAATTCATTCAGGTCCCGGCATGCAGAAGTATGTTTCAAGCAATTATAGTGGAATTTTGATGTGTGGGTGTAGAAATAGTTTGGATTGTAATAAAGATTTCTTAAATGCTTGCGGTCTTTTTATTTGTTTGTTTTATTGTTGTGGTTTGGTGTGGCTTTTTAAAATAAACAAGTAATACTGTTCATTATTATTATTGTTATTATTATTATTCTTTCATTTTATTATTGTTATAATGTTTTTTTTTGTATTTGTAATTTGATGTTTTTTTTAAACTTATTTAAGATTATTTTACAGAATACTTGAATTACTCTACAACAATCCTTCATTAGACAATAATTTAGTTAAAACAAAGATTATACTTGAAGCAACTATATGTAATTGGAATATTTAAATAAATGCATTTGAAAATATATTCATTCATTCATTCATTCATTAATCTTCTATATCGGTTTACCCTGTACAGGGTCATGCAAGCCTGGAGCCTACCCCAGGACTTTAGATACGATGCAGGATAACAATCCATTACATTGCACGCACACGCACACACACACACACACACACACACACACACTACAGGCAGTTTGGGAATACCATTTAGAAATATCTGCATGGCATGAGAGGAAACCGGAGTACCCGAAGGGAACCCACCACGCACGGGGAGAACATGCAAACTCCACAGATACAGACTTTTACAGATACAGACTTTTTTTTCCATGATATTTACTATATAAAAAAATAATACAGGTAATATTTGATATTTGTTATGTTTAATATAATACTGTATATACATAACAAGTGTTTTTGCATTTTTTCAGTTCTGGACTGTTGTATGAAATGGGCTGAACTCTCACCCTACACACCCAGGCATGCATACACACACAGATATACAAACACACACACACACACCTGTACCAAGGCCTCATTCTTTCCCATCAACCCCTCCTCCTCCCTTCTGCTTTCCCGTAAAGCCATGATTCACTTCCTCATTCCGCCGCGGCTGATGCGTCCACACGAAACATGCAAGCACTCGATTTTGCTTCCCTTTCTCCACATCCACACACACTCACTCACAGACATATAGCTTGCAGGTGGCCTCTTAATACAMATTACTCATAACATGTATCTAGGTTCATTATTAAACTTCATGAGCATTCTGATTCTTCATTTTTCTTGACAAAAAAAACAGTAAAAAAGCAACAACTTTTCGCTTGTCGTAGTACATCTGCTCATCYGCAGTTTCCCGCGCATGGCCCAAGGTGTTGCTCAAGGTTAAAACTCACGAGCACATTCCTGTGCTCCTGTCAGAAATGTCGAAATCTTAAACATCGCTATTTCATAACGAAACAAACTTGGGTAAGAGATTTGTTCTGTCCTGGTGTGAGTTAGAGGAAGAGCTTCACTTTCCTTACGGGCAGCAGAGGACATCTTTAGGGTGACTTCCTGTCTGTCCTCATTGGCGCCATTGCAGCAAATTGTCACATGATGTTGCAGATCCGGAACGAGTCAGAGTGGTGCATCCGTGAGGCCAAATCGAGGTCAATGGTTTTGTCCGAAAGCTTGGCACACGCAAGCCTGAGTTTGTAAACAGAGATCAGGTTAAATAATCTGAAGGTTTTTCCCGAAATTGGATTTATCCAATAACCCTGCATGCCGTAAAGCGAGATCAGGCAGCGTACAGGTCTGCTGTTTTTTCCCTCTGGACACTGACATAGTATTAACATCCACATACATTCTTTTTCTTCAAGTGCATTAAAAATAATATCAGTAAYTAGATGTGGCCGCGACTTTGTTTGCATGGAATTTAATCACATACTTGAAAGAGCGGTTTAAAAAAATTTACAGCTCCGTGCCATCTGTTGAATTTTGGAATGAACTAAAATTCTTACGTTTTACCGTGAAGTGCGCGCAATGAAGGTATGAGATCGCATTTATGACGTAGATTTCAATTGCACATGATAAATGCGTATTAAAAATGTACAGCTTCATCTGTTGAATTGTGAAATGAACCAATGATTTTTTCAAGGTCGAATGTTTAAATTTCCTAGCCTAGATGTTACCTCAAGCTCGGCCAAATGCACCTGTGAAAACCCCATTCAAATTCTTTTACTAGATTTTATGTATTGCATGCACAAACAAACAGACAAAAATTCCAAAAACCCTTTTGATGTGTCTCATCTCACATCCCTCAAATATGTTTTTGTAAACATCTTTGATGTACCAACACACCAACTTTACAGTTTAATCATATTTTTTTTTAGACTTAGTGGTTAGCACTGTTGCCTGGTTCCGGGTTCTAGTCTCGCCTCAGGTTTGTGTGCATAGAGTTTGCATGTTCTCCCCATGCTTGGTGGGTTTCCTTTGGGTATTCCGGTTTTCTCCCACTGTCCAAAGACATGCGGATTAGGCTAATTGGTGTTCCCAAATTGCATAGTGTGTATGTGTGTGTCCTGTGAAGGAGGAGCCTTAGTCTCCTGGGATAGGCGGTATACAGAGTAAGCGGTATGATGAGTGAGTAAGTTATAAAAATGATAATAACAATAATAACAATAACGATAACAATAATAAAAGTTTCTTTCAAAGCCTCAGTGTCCCCAGGCCAATCCTGAGCTCAGATTACTGTCTGTCTCCTCCATGTGTTTATGTAGGTTTTTTCCCAGAGTCTCATTTTCTCCTAAAAATCATTCTGATCTAGTAGATGTACTGGGGGAGGGGTGGTGGGGGGTGGATGCGGAGGGGTTCTGCTGATCGGAGAGTTGAGGGTTCGAGCCCCACCAGATCTTGCACATCAAATGATCTGATGTGGTGCCCCCCCCCCCATAAGCAAATTTGCCCCTAGGTCCCCGTAGGCATCAAATGTAGGGTGCATTCCCACACCACACCCTGTCTAGAATAAAAGCGGTTATTGAAGATGAATATATATGACTGAATCTGCAGTTGAAAGTTAGTAAGGGTGTGTTCTGTAATACAGGGTTTAGTAGGCACTGACTCACTGATAATACTCAATCTCTCATCAATTAAACCCTTTTACTTGCAAAGGCTTTCCTAGAAAGATCCATGATCCATGTTCCTTCATTTATTTGAAAAACAATACGTTCCAATACGTAATAATGGTTCACTATAATACGTAACAATGGTTTGTGTTCTGACATGATACGTTAACCGTGRGGYGTTATATGGACAGGTGTGTGTCTTTCGAGATCATGTACAACCAACTGAATTTACCACTGGTGGACTCGTTGTAGAAACATCTCAAGGATAATCAGTGGGAAGAGGATGCACAAGAGATCAATTTTGAGTGTCATAGCAAATACTTATGTAAATGTGTGTACAGTGTATTTTTTTCCCTCGTTTTTTTTTTTTTTTTCATTTTTAATAAATTTGCAAAGATTTCAAACAAACGTCTTTCACGCTGTCATTATGGGTTTTTTTTTTTTTGTAGAATTTTAAGAAAAATCAAGAATTGAATCTATTTTGGAATAAGGCTATAACATAGCAAAATATGGAAAAAGTGAAGCTTTTCACTTTGTGGATTTCCATTAACATAACTCATAATGTGCTAAGGTATTTACACTAACTAACTAGTGACAGTGTTCTTGCTTTTGCTAAGATTGATACACCATCATATATATATAATTATGGCATGCCGTTTAGGAAAATATTCATGAGAGAACTTAATGAAAACTCTGAATATATTGAATGAAACTCTCTATATATTGAATGGATTCTGAATATATTGATTGAAAACATATATATATTAAATTAAACGTGAGAATATTGAATGAAAAGTCTGAATATTTTGAATGAATGTGAAAATAGCGAATAAATGTCTTCATCCGTAGTCCGTAATCCGTAGAGTGCGGCTTGCGCCACCACTTTGGGCCGTACATACACTCATCAAAGAGTTGACCATCTCTTCATTTCTCACTATTGCAGCAACCAAGTTTCTCGCCGACTCACTCATCCTTYCTAAAGATGGCGCTGTGTTTCGATGACGTCATGTTTCATTCAATATATTCAGACTTTTCATTCAATATATTCAGACTTTTCATTCAATATATATCAGTTTTCAATCAATATATTCGGAATCCATTCAATATTCTCACAGTTCATTCAATATATTCAGAGTTTTCATTAAGTTCTCTCAGGAATATTTTCCTAAATGGCATGCCATAATATGTATATATATATTCTGTTGTGGTTTCTTTTCATTGATGGATTGGGTAGAGAGGGGGGTAATAATTTGTGCATATTTTAAGTTGATCCAATCCACTAGCCAATCCTACCTCCTGTGATAAATTGTGTTTTTGGATTGGAATTTTTTTTAAACAGACTATTTTTTGCTGCTGATGATAATATTTTTAATTTATATACAGCCTGATAATATTTTTTTCTCTTTTCTGATATAATTACTTTTCATAGGATATTCCAATGCAAACAGACAGACTAATCCAAAACCTGTCACATGGACATCCAAAAACACAGTACATTTCCCAATCATCTATTGAAGTTGTGTAAGTTGAGATTTTTTATGTTATTACCCACAATGTGTCATTTGTACCAATGGACTTGTAAGTTAATAACACACAGACCACGTGGCTGGGCGCGAGTAGAAATGTTCAAGATGGCGTGATAAAAGATAGTAAGAAAATATTAACAGATAAGTGAATAAACCCTCTGGCCTTGAAAGTGGTTCACTAGGCATGTGCCGAACTTTAAACTTTGCAGTGAGCGGGAGACCGGAGTGGAATATGCACATGATTGCTTTCGCAATGCCGACGTAGGTGTGTGTGTGTGTATGTGTGTGTGTTAGTTAGTACTTTAGTGAGGCGTGTCACCTTAATCTCGGATCAACACTGAGCCACATTCCAAACACCCACAGCTGGGTTTCCTGTTTCAGTTAAGCAGAACTGAAAGCTAAGAATCGACAGGTTAAGGGTCCCCAGTGTGAGAAATGTGGTGTATTTTTTATTGTTATTGTCTCCATGTTGTCTGTAAAAATGTAACTTTTTTAGGATAATTTTCCCACTTGCTCGTTAACTATTATCATTAACATATCTGAAAATCTTATATATATGCAAAAACCAATTAATGTAAAATTTAAGGAATAAAACACAATATAGCAAAATAATAAATTATACAGTTTTTTATACTAACATACTATAAGTACAACCCTAAAGTTCATGTTTGCCAGAGTGCATTTGCATCATTATATCTTATTTAAAAAATGTCTTGAACTTTTTCTGCCATTTCTACCATTTGGTTGAGGTATGCTAAATATATCTTTAAATAGTTTGCTTTTTCAATTGCTTTGTTGCACACGATAAGAAATAACGTACATTATGCCACAAACAATTTGTTCGGTTAMCATTTTATATGATATATTATTTATTTATTTATTATTTCTTTGGTATTTAAAAACATATTGTTACGTATCAACCGTTTGGAAGAGGGCTATTTATTAGCATTGATTATTGAAACCGAAAAAAGAGAAAAATAATTATTTTCATTATAAAATAATCATTATAATAATTATAATTTTAATYTTTCTGGGTTATATTTTGTGTCATGGAACATCCACAAAACAATTATTTTCCTGTTAACACCTTAAACAGACAATGAAAGTTCTTCCAGAGAAGTTTTCATTGTCTGTTTAAGGTAAGTGCATATTTAGAAAATGTGTCTCATTGGTTGTGAATGACTAAATGCAATTCTGTAGTCAGTTGCTGCAAGGAAAGGAATCAATCAGGGTTGGGTATTTTTAACAATAGAAGATAGGGAACGAATATAATTCGGCCATCTATCAAACATTTGTGACAGGGTAAGGAGGGCTGTAGTCAGAAAAGCAATCGAAAGACCAAGGCTAACTCAGATGATCAGATGAATGAAGCTATTCAGAACAACCATATCCTGGACACTTCAGAAATGTGGATTTTACAGAAGAATGACAAACCATTAAATATCCTGATTCGTAAAAATACTGAGTTTTCTGGTCTGAAGAGACTGACAGAAACTCAATTCTGCTCATCACCATAAGAATTTGATCAGTGAAGCATGGTGATGGTCGTATCATCCCACRGGGATGCTTTTAATCAATAGGGACAATGAAACTGAACTAATTTGGGCTTTTTGCTTAATTGCCCTCTGTGTTTCAGAGAAAAAAAAGACCTACACCAGCAAATGTGAAGTGTAGTTTAAGCGGGGTAAATATTTATGCAAATAAAGGGAGAGCCATACTGAGAGATCAAAATGTTAGGTTTATTAACTTCCATTCCCAGCTCGTTCCTTGACTAACTATAAGAATCTTTATGTAACGAAAACTGTTCCTCGAAGAGCCACCACTTCCACCGTTGACTCACTTCCTTCCTGCAGTGACACTGTTCCTGTGTTTCCTCACCAATCTGCCGTTCGAGCTTGCTGCCAAAGCCGCTCGTGTAAACGGGGCGCCTGGCAGCCATGCCGCTCTGCCCACGGCCTGAAGAACCTCCATTCACACCCTTCCATTCCTCTCTTCCCTCGTCTGGACCGTGGGCGGCTCATGCAGTCACTCTGTGTCCTTGGCACTGAGTTTTTGTATTAACACTCAGCATGGAGGAGGACAGCGACGTGACAGACCTTGAGCTATAACAGGATGCCAGTCTCTGAGCAAAATACAGCCCTGCTTCATGAGCTTTCATTCAGCAATGCACTGAATGAATCTCTGCAGTGGTTTAAAGCACACATACATCACTTCTTTTTTTCACTTCACTCTCTATAATGAACTTCAATGAACTGTTTAAATGGTGGTAAGGAGAAATATATCAAGAAAGTTTCAGATTTGCGTATTATTATTATTATTTTAATWTTTTTAAATGTGAGATCATCTCTATAGAGTTGCAATAACTTTTCTCTATTTTGAGATGATATAGATGTAAAATATAGAATAGTGATAAAAATATAGTATAGTGATTTAAGATGCAAAAGTGATACAGTATATTGTGAGTGTAATATAAAAGAGTCCAAGTTATGAAAAAATGATCCGTACCCTGGCTGTAGAATTTATTTTAATTAACCTTAAGAAATATATATATATATATATATTTTAACATAATCTCATTGCTTTTCAATACATTTTGTCCATCTGTCAACAAGCTTTCATATTTCCTGTATTTCGGCACCAGGTACACCCTCAGATCACACAAAAATAAATAAATAAATAAACAAATAAATAAATAAATAGAAAATCATGGCACGCTGCTCTTCTTTTGTGCAAATCACAAGCGGAGTGTACATTTTTGCTTGCACCACAGTTACAAATGAACTGATAACACATGTAACACCTGCACAACAGTGACCGAGGAGACAGTAGCCTTGAACGGCTGATAAGACAGTGCAGGGGTCTCAAACTCAATTCCTGGAGGGCCGCAGCCCTACAGAGTTTTGTTCCAACCATAATTAAAAACACCTGATCCA
>QMIH01000399.1:76097-129944 GCA_003987875.1 Clarias batrachus | reverse complement strand
GCAAGGGTGTCGTTTTCAGATTTATCCACCTTGGGACCCGGTTTCAGAAAATAGCGGTTTCAGTCTCCTAAAACGCCGGATCCGTGTGGACGAAACGCCAATACGAAAAAAAATTTATACGTATACAGCGAAACGCGTCTCCGTGTGGACAGGCTCTAAAAAGGTTTCTACCGGAATCACATATATTTGATAACGCAGCATTCAAGTCAAACCGGGACTTTAAGCACAGCATGTTGATGAGACTCTTAGCTGCAATAAAACACTTGAGTGGTACGAACATTTTAACGTCCGTGAAAGACGATYCCAGCCAAGGTGGCTCAGAGCCCACTGCAGTCGTTTCCCCCTGAACATTCAGCGAGTGGAACGCCTGATCTTTGAAAATCAACACATAACTCATCACCAGCTTGCGGAAGAGACCCCTCTGTCTGGGAGAACTGTACCCTCAATCATTCACCAGCACAACTTGCACATTACAGGAACTCGGATGGGAGTTATTTTCATATTATAACCCCGTAAAGTCCTGACCTCGCTCCAAACTATTTTCACATGTTTGGGTCATTTAAGGGAGTTCCTGGGAGGCCAGGGGTTCAGATATGAAGCAGGAAGTCCGATCATGGTTCCGGCAACCCGAGAAAATTTGCTGCTTTGATGGCATCCAAGCACTAGTGAAACGCTAGTATAAGTGAATTATTGTATCGGGGATTATATACAGTGTGTATATATACACACAGTATATACAGTGGTGTTCAAGTCATACCGGGACTTGCATTTACTTACAATTTTAGTTTGCTGATTGATTCAGATATAATACACTTTTTAAATAGTAGTGGAAAATAATACAGTAGGAAAATGTTGAAAAGTGCAGTCAGTCAGTTAGCAAGAGAAACACTATTATTGGGTGTCTAAAGGGGGTCACTGCCAAAATACTCTGTGCTGTACTTATTGTGGTTACACTTTTTTTTGTAGATTTCTTTTCACACATACAGTAATTATTTTATGCGACTATGTATTAACATGAAGCCATTTCAAGGCTGTTGGAAAAGTGTGGGCATTTTTGTGTCATAGATCAGGCAACCCTTATTGACCCGTCATCTAAGACATCATCAATGCTTCTCGTCTCACCATTGCAAAAACTATTTTTTATATTTTATTTTTCTCTTTTACTGTTACCCTTACACCATGGGAAATGAAATTGCTTTGTCATGCAGCTAGTCATGGTCCTAAAAAACCACAAAGCACAAACCTGCCTGTTTGCTAAACATCCTAATGCTGGATTTGCTCTCCGAGCTGCTGACGAATGAGATTTAGGAATTCTACAGCAGTGCGGCACAATTTTTGTTCATTAAAACCAAATTACAGTGCGTACCGAGTCACTTTGTCTCTCCAAGCTGCCATCTAACCAACTTTGGTTAATAAATGAATGCAGCTGCCCTTTATATCTTGCCAGGGTTTGCCCAAAGGAAAAAAAGAAACGTTGACAAGCATATGTTAACAGCACTACTGGAACATACCCAAGGCCTCTGATATCTCACAAGGACAGCCGGGACAACCACTCCACCACCACCCCCTGACTTTTTACCACGACCAGTTTCTCAACAGATGCATGTAAGAACAACTGATAAGCTTAAAGAACCTTAAGGTCATGCATACTGCAAATCCTGAAGGAATTAACACCCATAGTGTGTCTGTGTGTTGATAAATAAACACTCTAGGTTGTTCATTCAGCACACTAGGTGGTAATTCAACATTAGGGCTTTTTCTGTGTGTTTAATTAAGTACAGTGTGTGTGTGTGTGTGTGTGTGTGTGTGTTTGCTGTAGGAGATCTGTTGTAGCTGCAGGGCAAGAGGCGTGTAGCTGTTGGACCTCTGAGTCCTGATTGGTCGAGGGGGGGTTGGTCAAGGAAAAATGATAAGCCGTGCTGCAGCTTTTTAGATTGACGTGGAGGGAGTGGGCGAGGCCCCCAAACCCTTTCCATGTTTGGCATTACATCACAAAAAAAGCCAAGACAAAAGGGGGGAAAAGAAAACACATGAKGTCACAGTATTCTTGTTAAAATTATGAGCAGTGGAAATACAATTAACTTAATCATGTTTTATATTGTGCATGTAGGGAACTAACCACTAGAGATCTGGAGAAAAAAAGAAATTAGTGATGTATTATGAGTCATCTGCCAAAAAATTTTCCTTCTTAATTCTGATGTGGTAAAATGTTGCAGTTCCTCTACAATCCTACAGGTGGTGCACTCTAAACTGTTCACACATTGGCAGGCAGCACGGTGTCCTGTGTGGTAGGTGAAAGAAGGGTGAAAGGGTCAGTCTATGTGCCATCCGGGATATCGGGTGACGGATACACCTCATCCCCGAGATATAGGCGCCGTTTCTGTGACAGTTACTTACAGGGTAGGGTTGCCAGTTCGATGCCCGATCACAGGTAGTCCCCAAATAACGAAAATTCAAGTTACGAATGTCCGCAGATACGATMMCTAGATACCAATATTTCCAATTATATACAGTATTTTCAATGTGTAAGTGAATGTTTTAAATRTCTAAAGTCCGGTGTATTGTCTGTGTGTGTGATTGTGGGTGGGTGGTGTGATGTGTGTGTGTGCAGGAGAAATGAGTCAGCCTCACTGGTGAATAATCCTAATTTCAAAAAATCCTCAACAAAACAGTGTTCACAGTCCAAGGCTTAAGGCGTAGAGACACTGTGACAGTTATGTGAGCTTCATTTCCTTAGGTGCGATACGGTTTTTGGCCCCATGATGGCAGTGTGGGAAAGGGGAAAGTCGATTGGTACTGTATGCTTTACATAKTATATCCGTGTCAAAGGCGCATAAGACTCACTTTGTCTGACTTAAAAACAAATCGGACTTACGAACGTGCTCCCAGAACTGAACCCGTTTGTAAGTCAGGGACTACCTGTATTACTGAACACTTGGGAGTGAAGGAACTTGCTCAGGGGTCCAGCAGTGGCAGCTGTTTGCAGATTGTTCAGAGTTGTCACAAAATCTAAAAGGCAAAGTTCATTTTGATGCTTGCAGAATCACAATGCACATCGAATTGACATCTTAAGTATCGTGATAAATGTTGTATCATGTGATCTCTGGTGATTCCCATCCTTAATAGACAGGGCATGTAGTTCCAAGATGTTATATCTTGTGTCCCAATTTATAAAAGCCATTTCRTATGCAGACTTTAAGGTCTCTCTTTTTTTTCCCTCGCATCTTCCTCAGTCCAGGACGTTCCGTTCGGTGTGTTCTGTGATCCGAGTGAATGCAGTGTAGCTTTAACTAGAGCTGCAGGATTCTCTCCATTAGTTCAGTTAATGGAACAGGCAGCCTGTCTCTGCAGACCTGTAACAAAATATAACTTCAGATATGTTGAATTTGCAATTTGAAGTTTTAAATAGTTAGATAAACAAGATCATTTAAAATATTATGCCGCATCGCATCCAAGTGCTAAAATCTGGGTGGAATTACAGTACTGAGCTCTAAAGTCCCTACTCATTTCTTCATAAATAAATKAAATTAAATGATATGATGTAGAATAAAATAAGGAAACGCGAACAATTGGTTTAGCACGACATGCTGCAAAGTTTCTAAACAGGTAATTCAAAATTGGGTTGTTTATAAAACAACTTTAGCAGCAACCTCATTTCCCCTCTCATCTGTTCCGACAATTCAGTATTCAACATCACCAGGCTGATCATCTGTCATCACCTGCACCTGTTTCTCACTGGTCTATGCCTCAAGTTGAATGAATGATTCAAAGGTCACTGTGTGGATTAACAAACAAACAAACAAACAAACAAACAAAAAACGTTGCTCTAAAACTGCTCATGTACAAAGACTGGAATGAAAGATCATGTTGAGGAAGTCTGGAGATCTGTTCCTCAAGACTCACGGAATTATGTTTAGGGGTTGGACAATGAAACTGAAACACCTGGTTTTAGACCGCAATAATTCATTAGTATGGTGTAGGGCCTCCTTTTGCGACCAATACAGCATAAATTTGTCTTGGGAATGACAGATTCAAGTCCTGAACAGTGGCTAGAGGAATTTTGTGCCATTCTTCTTGCAGAATAGTGGCCAGGTCACTACGTAATGCTGGTGGAGGAGAACGTTTCCTGACTCACTCCTCCAAAACACCCCAAAGTGGCTCAATAATATTTAGATCTGGTGACTGTGCAGGCAATGGGAGATGTTCAACTTCACTTTCATGTTCATCAAACCACTTTGTCATCAGTCTTGCTGTGTGTATTGGTGCATTATCATCCTGATGCACGTCACCGCCTTTGGGATACAATGTTTGAACCATTGGGTGCACATGGTCCTCCAAAATGGTCCGGTAGTCCTTGGCAGTGACACGCCCATCTAGTACAAGTATTGAGCCTAGGGAATGTCATGATATTGCAGCCCAAACCATCACTGATCCACCCCCATGCTTCACTCTGGGCATGTAACAGTCTGGGTGGTGCGCTTCTTTGGTTTTTCTCCGCACCGTAACTCTCTCGGATGTGGGAAAGATAGTGAAAGTGGACTCATCAGAGAACGGTACATCTTATACATTGTCCACAGCCCAAGATTTTCGCCGCTGGCACCATTGAAACCGACTTGCTACAGTACAACTCTATTTAAAGGTGTGTGGTTTGAAAGTGTGCTAAAGTGTATTGTGTATCCAGGCCACCAAGAAAAAAGATGGTCATTAATTATGGCCATTAGCGTCATTTAGTTTTATATTTGATGAGGCCGTCTGCTGCGAGAAGCGCAAGATCTTGCCACCTGGGTACTGCAGTAGATTAGGAAAAGAAAGTAATTTATATTGTAATTATTACATTAATCCACAGCAGATAGACCATTAGTGTGTAGCCATAACCCCAAAATGGTGTGTTGAACAGGATGGATGTGTACCATGTGATGAAGATAACAGTTGCCTCTGGCAAAGTGATTAGAGCACAGCATGTCTACGTGGGAAGTCTCCCGTTTTCACCCAGTGACACTGTCGGAGGATTATTTGTCTTCGTGTTCTCACCAAGACTCTTCCAGCTCTCATTGATTTTGACGTGAACAGTGTGTTCTTTTTCAGTACGTTCGTCTGGCCCTGTGCAGAATCTGCAAAATACCGCCATTGTTCTCTGAAGCCCCATAATACGAAGCAGCCATGCTGCATTTATCTTCTTGAGGCCAAAGCCCAAACACCATTTGCCCTTGTTTGTAAAGATTGCCGAAATAAATCACTCCGTTTATGGATTTGCGGTGTTCTAAGAGTACATTATAAGGCCGTTTTCCTCGCTGAGCCAACGCACGTGAATATAAATCCTTTTGTGTGATCTCCCCCTTTGCTCTCAGAAAAAGATGCTAAAAGCTACCCATGGGTTGGGAAGATATTCAGTTATGAACTGCGATTCTTTTATGTGGCGATTCACATATTGACGCACTAACTCCAACATTTGACTCCTTCTTTTTTTAAACTACTTTTACACTTATAATAGCGATGAACCAGCCGATGATTGGTTATATGGCGTCTGATCATATAAATGATATGAAATGGAACCAATTCTGTACCGAGTGCAGCAGATTTTTTATGATGTTACGTTATCAAAAGTTGTGCCCCTCCGATGTGCCTTTTTCTCCAAACTCTGCGAGCTAATTAGTCTCAAATCCATGAGTGTTAATTAGTTGCGAAGCCTGCTTCTGAAGCCGCGCACACCCGCACGCTCGCGGCTACTCAACCCGGAGGCTCATTGTCATGTTGAGTTTTAGAGAATTTGGAGGATAAAACATCGCAGTTCCTTTGTCATCCTACAGGTGGTGCACTTTGAACTCATTTGCACATTTTAATCCCATTGAAGGATTCAAGTTTAGTTTTTGTTTAAATGCTTGGTTTTGATCAGGAATGGACTGCATTTTACGGAGCCTTTAAAGGGACATGGGTGAGGGAAGTTTTGAAAAAAAAAAAATCTAAGGAATAAAAAAAAAGGGACATAGCAGTAAAAGAAATCGAGACCATGTGACTCATATTTCCGGCGCCAAAATACGGAAATGGCAAGCTCAGAGTACAAACTGAATCTCTTTATATTTTAGGCCAAGCTTTGTTTTTTGCCTCGCATTTTTTAAATTTATTTTTTGCCTCGCATGTTTTTTTTTTTTTTTGTCTCGCTTTTTTTTTTAAGGTGGAATTTTTTTTTTCCTCCAATGTTAATTTTTTTCCATTCATGTCCCTTTAGGGGCTCAGTAACATTTTATTCCTCATTAAACCTTTTTTTTTTAAAGGTTCAAAATTGTAACGAAATTGGAGGAAAAATGTCATATTGAATCAGGATATTTATATATATAAAAAAACTTATTGAGTTGTAGTTTTAATTGAATTGGCACCTGGGTATCATGTAATATCGTATCGAGAGGTGACTGGTGATTCCCATYCTCACTAAAAGCCATATTTGAAGATCACTTTGAAGGAGGCGTGGCCTCTGTGATTGTCAGTTCCAGCCAAGGTGGACTGGTATTGTTTGTACCTGTGAAATTAGAGGTGGGGCATCTGTGCTTCAGTCGCATAGAAAGAGGTGTGGCCTCTGTAGTTGACATATCCAGTGAGGGAGGTGCGGTTTCTGTGCGTGTCAGTTTCACAGAAGGTGAATAAGGAAGGTGCATAGTTGTACCAGAGAAGATTTAAATGGGACTAAAGAACAGAGGCCACACCTCTTGTTTCAGTGAAGAAGGAGGCGTGGCCTCTGTATGAGTGAATGGGACATTGTTCATATATGCAAAATATCCTTTATCAATCTTGGTTTAAAAATAAATCATAATAAAAAAAATTGGAACTTTGATTATGCAGTATCGTATGATACAGAATTTTGTTACTATAAAAAAAAATCTGCACAGTAGCGTGATCTGTTTCTCTTTTTCTGTCTGTCTCTCTTGCCGTTATTTGCTCTCTTTTAGTCTGCAGCCTATCTACGGGGCGCGGTACCCACCTGTGGACCCTCGGGTACTCTGCTCGTAAGTGCAGCTGCCTGCATGGATAACGAGCCCTCAGTGGATGATTAACTTGTTGTATTCATTGGTTTCTGTTCCTGTGCTCGAATCCATCCCAGTCTGTTGCCCGTTGAACCTAAATGTCCCAGTCGAACATTTGTTTCCCCTCTTTTTTTTCTTTCTTTCTTTCTTTCTTTCTTTCTTTTTTTTCAAGCAAATTCTTTTTTGAATAAAATTTCCTTTTAGAATCTCTTCCATTAAAAATCTCCTCTACTTTTCCCAAACGGTCAGGTTCCTGAAGGACACCCCAAAGACAAACGCAGCGAGCGTCAAATCAAAGAAGCCGTCCACGTTCCACGAGTTTGCCCGCAGCACCAACGACGCCTGGGACATCGACGATGAGGAAGACGACAGTTTCTTCGCTCCAGCACAGACTACTTCTGTTTCCGCACAATCGCACTCCACTTTTAAAGCGCCTCGTCAGAAAGAGACCGGTCGTATGAAGGATAAAGAGCCGGCGTCGGGGGACAGACCGCAACCAGAAGGCACAGGGCCCCGCCGAGATCAGACGACGCCCGAGAGCAACGAGTCGAGCAACGGCAGGGTGGTGAAGTCCAGCAGTGAGGTCCAGCTGAACAGTAACACAGGTAGCGCTATCTTTTAAAAAAATTAATTAATTATAATTATTTATAATTAATTGACCATTGTAATTTTTATATCAGGTACTTTAGAAAAGTTTCAGAAGCAGGTTGTGACATACAGTATAAAACGGGAAATGACTAGACAAACGTCTAAACATAATCAATGTAAAAAAAAAAAAAAAAAAAAAAAAGACGTAACTGTGCTTTATGGAAAAAGTATCAAGAGGAGAATCGATTATTCAAATGATCTGATAAGCGCCTTATAGTGTTTAAACAAGACAATTGATACTGTTTTACTGTAGAATTTTTACTATTTATACAATTGATTATTAATTGTTAACTTTAACAAGAAGCAATTTTTTTCTGCTTTTTAATTGTTTGTTTTCTTTTATTTCAACAGTTCTAGAAATACAATCCCAACAAATTAGTTATGTGAGAAATTGATTAAGCACAAATAGTTTAAGCCTGTCTAAAACACCGTCCTCGTCTCTCGGTTCTCCGGCAAAAACAAGATCCTTACAAATACAACGTGCTACAGCTGCCATGCAAGTGCGCCCTCTTGTGGTGCACAAGTTAATACAAAGGGTGTTCAAGTTCATGGTTTTTTTTTTTTTTTTTTTTTTACGCCGGATAACAGAACCCAGATATAGAGAGTAGAACCTGCTTTATTTCTTCATATATAATCCCCTGTTACACTAACACACTTATCTCATACTCGGATATTATCGAGGCAGAAAGTTTTTTCAGCTATTTGTCTATTTTCAAGGATCAGCGTTGTACAGTGTTCTTTAAAGAATGTTCAAATGTTTTACTGCTGCTAAGAGTCTCATCRCCGTACTGTGCTCGAAGTACAGCGCTTCTGCAAGTGTCGTTCGGTTTTACACCTTCATTCTTGAGCAATTTCATCAACCGAAAGTCCTGGTTTGACTTGATAAGTGAGCTGCCGAGAAACATTATGCAAAACAAACCTTACAAGTTAATACATTTTCATGGGGTTCAATTCTTAGTGTATATTACTCGATTAATGATCATTCATTAACATTCGTTGTAGAGCAGTGAAGCGAGCGTGAAGAGAAATTACCGCAAACCAGAGCACCAGAGTTCACCGCGCACCGAGACACGCGCGCTCCAGTTTTAATTAGCACGCTTTGTCGGAATTTCAAAACAAAAAGCAGCACATGGAGATATYTGCCTTATGCACATACCTAGGAGAAACTGGACCCATAAATCCATCCTCATACTCTTTCTCTGTAAATGACATTGTGTCGAATTTGCGCAGACAGTCAGTTCAAGCAACAGGATGGTTTCTATAATTCATTACGCAGGTCGCTTTAAAAAAAAAAGAGAAAAAACATGGACGTCTGCTTGAAAACAATGAATGGCACCCTGACGTCCCTCAGCCAGCCTGAGATCAGGTTCAGGGTGAAGTTTCTGATTTTGAATAATGTCTTGTTCTGGAACACTGTTTACACCAGAGCAGCAAAGTTGTAACTCAGTGTATTTTCAAATTCCACAAAGTCAGAGAAAACAATAGAGAGAAAAATCGAATTTGGTTTATCAGGAATCAGTCTGAGGAACCTAGCGTTAAGCTCGGAGGTCATGAAAAAGCATGACGGGTAACAGCATGGCAAAATAAAGCACACCCGTATAGGTGTGTGTGCGTGTGTGTGCGTGTGTGTGCGTGTGTGTGCGTGTGTGTGCGTGCGTGTGCGTGTGTGTGCGTGCGTGTGTGTGCGTGCGTGTGTGTGTGTGCGTGTGTGAAGGAGAAGGCTGAAGGCTGAGGGGAGAAGGCTGAGGGGGGTTTTATCCTGTTATCAGTGTTCTACTGCTTTCAAAAGTGTTCGGTTTCAGATGTTCTTATAGATACAAAAGGAATGACCAGACCTGTCTGTCTGTCCATCTGTCTGAGTCTCTGTCTATATCTGTCCGTCTTTAGCTGTTTATCTGTATCTATCAATCTGTCAGAGTCTATCTGTCTGTCTTTATCTACCCATCTGTCTGTCTGTCTCTGTCTCTGTCATTATTATCTATCTCTCTGTCTGTCTGTTCATGTCAAGCTGTGTTTGTTTGTCTTTATCAGTCTGTCCATCTCCTTCATCTATTTATGTCTGTCCTACAGTCTATTTACATTTAAATCTGTATCTGATTTACATTTACGTTTGAGCATTTGGAAGATGCCCTTATCCAGAGTGACTTACATTTTTTAAATCTCGTTATACGTCTGAGCAGTTGAGGGTTTAGAGCCTCACTTAAGGGCCCAACAGGGACAACATGGGACCCCAGACCCTGATTAGTTGTTTTTATTCTATTTGTCTGTCTATCTGCCTCTGCTTGTCATGATGTCTGTCTCTGATTATGTCCGTCTGTATCTGTTTTTTTATCTGTTTGTCCGTCAGTATCAAACTGTGTTTTTATCTTACTGTCTTCTTATCTTATCAGTGTTTTGGTCTTTAGCTTTGTTTTTTCTGTCTCCTCCATATCTATTTAGCTGTCTGTCTTTCTGTATCCATGTATTCATCATCAGTTTTTCAGTATATTTGTCAATTATACGAATGTCAGTTGTATAACTGTCTGTTTGTCTTTGTATCTGTATACATCTATTTATTTGTTTGTCTGTATCATGCTGTCTGTCTGTCTTGCTACTTGTCTCTCTCTGCCTATGCATATCTATAATTCATCTCTCTCTCTCTATTTCATATCGTCCGTCTGTCCGGTCTGTCTCTACCTGACTGTGTCTGGTTGTCRAGATCTGTGTCTATCTCTATCGACTAGCCGTCTGTCTATATCTCTTTCTCTGTCTGTCTGCTGGTTCACCGGTCATGTCCGTAGCGTGTCCTGATTCCTCACATCATTCTGTGTCTCATTCAGAGCGCAGCACCCTACAGAAGCAGCAGTCCCTCCCCGTGCGGCCCATCATCCCTCTGGTTGCGCGTATCTCGGACCAGAACGCATCTGGAGCGCCCCCCATGACGGTGCGAGAGAAGACCCGGCTGGATAAGTTCCGGCAGCTGCTGTCCAGTCCCAACACCGACCTGGGTGAGTGTGGTGAGGTATTCAGAAGTTATGGGTTAACCAACAATCAGAAAGAAACCAAATTTATTGGTGTCAATTCTACGCTTTTAGGATCTCCTAGAAATTATAAAAAAACTATTTCGAAACAGCTTCCATTAAAGAACCGCACAGGATTATGGGTTCTTGGTAAGTCGATTCAAGTAAGAGTTGGTATAAATAAAGTTATATACAGTTTTATTCTTTCACGACTTTTCTTCCTAACTGGATAATTAACCAAAGAGCTGAACTTCAGCTGGAGGGTCTTTCTAGAGATTTGTACCTTTTCTCTTCGCCAACATCACTTTATTTCTGTCCTTCCGCATGGTGAGCGTGGGTGGCAGGTACACACAGCTGAGATGGTGGGAGTGCTGAAAGAGAAACTGTTATTTTAGTCTTCCTGGGGTCGTGCTGAGCGAGCCTTCTGTTCTGCTGCGCTCAGGCATTTAAACGCACCTCGGAGCTGTCGAAAAAACCCGAAAAACCCGGCCGCGCGAGTGCTTTTGTTCGACGACGCGCACCGACTGTAACCGTTCAATTAAGGAACGGGGCGCTTTCATCATGCCACGACGTGAAATCGAAACGCCAGCTCGAGCTCGGGCGGCCGCGACTGACGCGGCGACGTCGCAGCAGGGCGTAAGAACACATCACTCACCTCCGGAACACATCACTTATGTTCTTCCTCTGTGTACTCCCAGTACAAGATAACAAATTAGGGCTTCTTTCATAGTCGTACTCTTGTCAGCTTGACTTTGCGTGACGTCTGCCAGGCAACCGACGCCGTCAGAGCGTCAGGACGGTGAGATTATTTCTGTCGTGGGAGTTTTATTTTGATGCCGTCCTTCTGACGGTTGTAATTCAAAGCTTTCGCGGAGTACTCGCTGCCGCCATATGTCGCTCTGCAGTGTTAACAGAGGGAAAAAAATACACAAGGAATAATAATAATAAAAAAAAGACTCTTTTATCTAAATTGGCTGCAAACACCCCGAGGGTCTTGCTGGAGCTTATTTATTAATTTTTTTAAGATGCCACTCCTGCAGTGGCTGCCTATTAATTAGCTAAATTTATTATTTCATTTACGCACCTGTCATCGTTCGAGAATAATGCGCCTTCTCTGAACAAGCACAGCGAACGGAAGACTTGTGTACCGCCAGATGGAATCTGACTTTAAGAGGCATAACCTCACAGCATGAGAAACGTCCTGCCAAGTTTAAACCACACAAAGGAACTGGAGAGAGCCTGCCATGACTTTTTTGTTTGTTTTTTTTGCCAGAAAGCCTCAGAAATTACTGACTATGTCCAAGCCTGATAGAAAAAAAAAGTTCACTTACTTGTTTTTGTACTTTTAGAAGTTAAAACGTCGTGTTCATGATCATATGATTGTTTGGATTAGTGATGTTTGTTTTCTACTGGGCACGCATGCGCAAAGCATCGCAAAACTTCCATAGGTTATGTACAGGAAACAGAATTGAACGGTTCGCAACGAATCTTCCAAGTCCAAGTCGTTCGTTCTTTTGTCACCTGACTCCCATAGACGCTATGAAGCGCAATAGATTCAAAAGAACGAACGACTCGGACTAGAAGATATGATGGTGAGCTGCTCAAACTGTTTATAATATGTCCTTAGCTGTATGGTAATATTTTCATTACTGGAACTAGAGCCAAAATCTGTGTATGTAGAGGTGTTGGGGGTCTGTTTATTGAAAATGTAACATTTTATTTTATTTCTGGTCAAAAGAACGAAATTTTCTAAATGACTCAAAAAAAAAAAAAAAAGATTCGTTCATTTTGATGAATGAGATTCAAAGAACCGAGTCATTAAAATGATTCAAACTTCCCACCGCTATTTCTGATCAGAGGGGCAGGTTTGAGCCCAACCACCCAGGTCACCCTAGCTACTCCACATGAGGTGCAGCCGCTGCATGCAGTGCCGGTCCAATTCTCACTGGTGCGTGCCACAGGTACACCACAAGAGGGTGCTCTTGAAGTTCAAGTGATGAACACTATTTATTGATTTATTTGTTTATTTATTTATCTATCTAGCCTCATTTCACTTCACTGACATGAAAATGCAGAATTAACTTTCTCCAACAGCAGCTCTAACTGTAATTTAAAGCAAAGGTTAATATGAAGGTCTAGCTTGTCATTATTTCTATTGTACCAGCATGTCTAGGGACTTTTATGACACACTATTCTGAAGATGTGTGCAGTTGTTTGATAAGTTTTCTGTAAGGAGATTTCCAGGAATGAGTCTCCAGTGTTGGTGACATAATGTGACATAATTATTTAATAAAAAAAATTCTTTAGTGTAGTTTTTATTTGATACAGTCAGCATAATTTGCAACACCACTAATTATGCAATATTATCGAAATCATGTGCAGTATATATCCTGTGTGCGATAACAAACATGTACAATAAACAAAAGAGGCAATTCTGCACCTTTCTGTACAGTCAGTAGTTTTTTTTGTAATATTTTCTATATATTTTTATTCTATTCATATCACTTATTTGAGATTATAGTACATTGTATTTTATTGTTATTTTATTTTCTAATTTTCTTCTTATCCTATTGTATTTATATCTTTTGAATATGCAGCCACTGGAGAAACAATTTCCTTCGGGATTAATAAAGACTTATCTTATCTTATCTTATCTTATCTTATCTTATCTTATCTTATCTTATCTTATCTTGTCATTTGCAGCTGGCTTATTGGCAGCAACAACATTAATGCTAATAACTAAATATATTGCATGTTGCTCCATTGTGTAAATCATAACTCCCTGTACAAATCATGGCACGTGAGAAAGGCTGAGGCGTTTTTTTTTTTTTTTTTTTTTTGGTTTTGTGTGTTTTTCTTCCTATACCCAGTTCCGACTCGTGCCTACACACTCTCATCGTTTCACTTCCAACACGGCGTTCTGGATGTCAGTCTCGACGACAACAACAACAATAACAACGCTCCACCAAGTCTCACTTCACACTTCCTGTTTGCAATATGTCGCTTCCCGCACTSCTCCACAATCAAAGCAAGCCATCTGTAAATAAGCGGCTCTAAGCTGGTCCCTCCACCCCGCTGTCCATCCTCGGCCTCGCCTCTAACATCGCGTTTAACCCGCGAGGATGAATTTTTGATTGCTTGCTTAATAGTCGTCAGGAGAGTAATTATTTTTAAAAATCCATGCAAGCTTTTATGGGATAACTTCCTCAGAGGAAATCACTATAGATCAGACCAGGCCGTGAAAGGTGCGACTGCGTTTGCTAATTAAAAGTAATTGTTTATTGACAATGAAATAAAACGAAGAATAATGTACATTACCCATCTGTGAGTGTCTCGTTTCGTTTGGCTCATGACGGAAAAATATTTGAATCACGCCCGATTGAACGCAAGTATCGATCTCCTGCGTGTGCTGTTTGCTGACCAGAACGGTCGGCGCGTAGTTTATAACGCGTATACTTTATTGATTTAATGTCGTATGTTCCGACAGATGACTTGCGGAAGCACAGCTGGTCAGGGATCCCGAGAGAAGTGCGCCCGATCACTTGGAGACTTCTATCAGTGAGTACTCTTGATATCATTTGGATATAACGTGCACTAAGGCTTAGTTAGATTTCTTGCATATGTTAAAGTTTGAAATGTATTGCTGAATTAATCTGCATTCTATTTTACAATCTTGCCCTTTTCTTTGGTTATTACCTGAAGATTCCTTTATTATCCTTTATTATTTATAGCAGAGGACTGTTCTTGAAAAGATGAAAAAGATTGGTATATTTAGAGGTTAGATCATTTTCAATAACAGCCTCTCTGAAAGTAGGTCTGGCTACGCAGGTTTATATTAATGTGCTCATCTCAACTTTTGTTAACTAAAGTAAAACCTTTAAGCAGGTTTGTTAATGCTTTAGGTGAAATACCTCTTTTCGTACTTAAAACTGAGACAGCACGGTGGTGTAGTGGTGAGCAGTGTCGCCTTGCACCTCCAGGGTCCGGGTTCGATCCCCGTCTCTGTGTGCATGGAGTTTGCATGTTCTCCTCGTTCTTGGTGAATCCGGGTACTCTGGTTTCCTCCCATGAGTGTGTGTATGTGATTGAGGATTGGCGATGGATTGGCACCCTGGGTGTACCCCGCCTTGTGCCCTAATACTCCTGGGATAGGCTCCAGGCCCCCTCCCCCCTCCCCCCTCCGCGACCACGAATACAGGATAAAGCTGACTAGAAGATGAGTGAAAGAGTGAGTGATGCCTCAAACCTCCTGTTTATACCTCAACCTCACTCCTCATCCAAATGCACCATTTCAGTGTCTATGTAAATGAGGTACTGCTGAGCCACACCCCATTAGACAACAGCAAATAGGAGCAACCAGATTGTGTGAGGTATGAGGTCATATTAAGGGGAAGTTTTTGATTGGCTTGCTTAAACCCCTGTTCAATACAAAAATCGAAAAAGGACAAAAAGCAGGAAATGTTTTTCCTAATGTTCATGTTTTTTGTAAAATGGTTTACGACCAGAAATTCCGCCTAACCCCTAATACTAAATTCTAAATTTGCACTATTCTATTACACTTTATTAAGCATTTCTTACATTTTCTTTCGTTTTACACCTTAAATGTTAAGAGATAATTGTTAAGTGTTCATTATGACTTGAGACTTATGTTTACATTTAAATTATTTGAGTTTTCCATGGTTGTTGACATTTCTGTCTTAATAACTGAGGGCATTATGATCAGAGGAAGGTTAAGTTTAAAATAAAAATGTTTAAATGTAATATATTTTTCTCCTGGTTCTTATTTTAAATGGGTCATAAAACATATCAATAATTATCGATATCGACCGATATGAAACACTGATATCGTGATACAGTTTTCAGCCATATCGCCCAGCCCTAGCTCAGGTGTACTTAGAACTTTCTACTTTGTTGTTCTCCAAGCACCAGTGAAATGAAATGCTGGGTTAAGTGCAAGGGGATTATTTAGAGAAATAAAGGGATTTTTTTTTCTTTTTTTCGCTCAATACTGTGAGGTTCTGTTCTTCTGCACATTCAAAAGCATGAGTTTGACTTGAACACACCTTTTCAAATGACACTGTTGATTTTTAATAGATTTAAATAATATGATCATAAACAAACTTTTGCGATATTAGAGGAATTTAAACACTTTTAACAGACTTTTCTTTTGGATTTGATGCATCTTGTTTTTGTTTTGTAAAATTGCACGTCATCGTTAGTCAGTTAAACTAAGCCAAAACATTTAAGCCGGATTTATTAAAGGTTCAAAATCTAGAGACAAAAGACTAAAATGACGTGATCGTGAGGACATGCGGCAAAAACAGAGGAGGGGAAAAAGATCCGAATTGTACCAAGATGACCCCGGACACAGAGCTCATTACCCAGGTATACTGCTTTTAGGTGTTTTGGATAATGCGATAAATAACCTTCAACTGGTTAAAGAAGCGGAAATGATTTGTAATCCAGCATTTTATCAGATCAAAATCACAGCAATCTATAAAAAATCTTATAATAATAAGCATCACTTTGATCTTAGAGGCTTTTTGTTTACGGATTATGGCTATGGGGTGCCATTTTTTAAAATCACAATTAAATGAATAGTGTTATCAGTTTTTCATGCTTTTATTGATGCCAATTATAGAAAATGACTGCGTTTTCTCTGAACGTTCTCAACGGTCCCTGACTTACTGAACGATCACGAAGATGTGTTTATGATAAAGATGCCAAAGTGATCCTGTACGTCCCTGGGTATTTACGTCTGCTTAGTGATGTAAAATTAAAACACAATTTATACGTAGACAGTATAATGCATATGTGAAAGTGCAGTAATTTAGACAAATTATGCGATCAAGTCGAGGTTTCTGTTAGTTAGTCTTCTCAAGTGCAAATTAAAAGACATTAAGGAGCACAAGTAGGATATGAAGAGTTTTCTGAAATTGCAGGGTTATCATGAATTCCATTTCGTGTAAACTTTAGAGACTGTTTTTTTTGTTGTTGTTGTGTTTTTGTGTGTGTGTGAGGGAGAGTGAAAATCCTAGGAGATCGGTAGTTTCTGAACTATTCGAACCAGCCCATCTGGCGCCAAAAAACATGGCACAATTAAAATCACCCACTCTTCCTTCATTATGATATTTGATTTAAACCTTAATCAAATCTTTTGACCTGTATATTTATTATTTTTTGCGTGGCACTTCCGCCACATGATTGGTCAATTAGAGAATTGCATAATTAAGCAGGTGCACAGATGTTCCTATTAAAGTGGCCGGTGAATGTTTATTGGAAAAAAATCACTCAGAAACTGGCTTCTTGAGAGCACATTCAGGTTGGGGGAGGGGGGGTTTACAGCATCGACTTATACACTCCACATTCATACTTGACCATGCTGATCATTCTATTCACGGATATAATAAATGCTTTTAAACCCTCCCTGCTTTATACATTGACTTTTTATTTAATTTTACAGATTAGTGACTGAAGCGTACACACAGCGAGCAAGGCTTTTAAATACACGTGACATTTTGACACCATGCCACCCCTCTCTCCATCCAACCCCCGCCCCCATGTCTCATGCCTGAGCACCAAGACCTGTGCTTACACAGAGTACTCACTGCAGGCATCTGCATTCCATTTAATGGCCGTCGATAGAACGAGCGAGGATGCAAATGCGTCGTGAACGCGAGCCGTCATCGCACGCGTACACACGCTCAAAGCTTCCGACAAGAGCTGATGGAGTGCTCACTAAGTGATTCTGAATCATAGTTATTATTTGACTGTCTCCAGCATGTGGCAACACTGTTTGTTTCTGCGATAAAACAAGTGTGAAGGAGATAAAGGATAAGAAACGTCAGGGCTTTTTAGCGAGCAGAAAGCAATTTCTAAAATACAGGCGCAAGATCATAGTGCTGGTGTGTAAATGTAGCAGATACAGCTGTGTGATAAATGGAAAAAAACTACAAAAAAACAGAGGCTTTGTTATGCAGTGACAGAGCGCATTTATTTATTTTTCTGGCACATTTTGCATCTGTTTTTTTTTTTTTTTTTAGAGAGAGAGAGACATCTCTACAAAGCAATATAATCTGAAGTAACGATAAAATCAATGAAGGGTTCTCGTGACTGCTCACACTTATCCTGTAATCAAACCAGAGACTGTATATAAGGACTGGACAAACCCTCCGTGATGTCACCCATTAGTTTTCTGAAGAGTTCAGCTGTGGAAGCTCCAGTTATCGGCATCTCGGCAGGATGATCACCATCTCAACCGACTAAACCACGATTAATCTGTCAATGGGAAAATGGGCTGAATGAACCGACCCTGGTTTTCATTTAAAACGCACCTTGTTTCCATGAGCTAGCTTGCTTGGTTTTAGTTTAGCTAACATGCTAATGCAGCTAGCATTAATTTATATGTGAAAATTACATTGCATTTGGTTGACCCCGTCATCCGTACCCTACATGTCATCCTGTGTCATTTCATGTGGTAGGTAAAACTACAATGATTCCAATCAGCTGGAAGTGATGCATAGCACAAAGCTAGCGATTTGACACTTGCAATTCAGGCATCGATCAAATTGGCCACGCACCCAGTCATGCATAATTTTAACTGACGTGTTACATAAAAATTCACGTATGTCATGAATGGGAAATCTATATATGGAGATTTTTCTCTTGTAAAGTTGGATATTTTAAAATGAGGATCTGAGGGGATTTACTCACTTTTGTAGCCAGCTCCTAGTGGATATTTTGAGGAACTGCAGAATTTCTCTCATTTTTCAGACTTTGGAGGCAACACTTTTATCCTGATGTGTCTCTTACAGACTGACTCCGCCCCCATACACAGTGCCTGAAAGCTGACTGTTTGGTTTAATGAGAGAAAATTATGATAATTAATTCATTATTATTATTTTTTTTTACATCAGGACCTTCATATTTACTGGATCTCAGTTGAAGACATACAGTATGGGAGATTTTGGTGTGATATTATTAAGTGCTGCCATGCACTTTCTGAGGGAATAGTTTTTGAAAGAATGGTGTTTATTGCTTTAATACTTTCCAAAGATTTCCCAGGGCATTATCAAGCTGTTTTCATGGCTCTTAGTGGCTAAACACTTTGTATTGGATTGTTCCTTAAAGTCAACACCCGTTTGTGTTTTTTAAAATAATTTTTCTGTAATCCTGGAGAAAACCGGCATTACTCGCCAAAATAAGCTTCTTTAAAAAATGATAATGGTGGAGAGCGCTGTCTAACACAATGCTCCAGAATGTCTCATAGTAAAAAGTCTGGTGAGTGTGAAGACCAAAGGAAAGAGATTTTGCATCATTTCATTGAGTCATCGTGTCCTGTGAATAGGGTAGGGTCATTTTAATCCGTCTCATTAGGATGGAAAGATCAGAGGTGGGTAGAGTAGCCAAAAAATTTATTCAAGTAAGAGTAACTGTACTTCAAAATAATAATAGTCAATTAGAAGTAAAAAGTAGTCATCCACAATATTACTCAGGTAAGAGTAAAAAAAAAAAGTATTCGGTGAAACGACGACTCAAGTACTGAGTAACTAAGTAACTTTAAATGTCCAATAAATTTTTTTTGTAGAAATTATAACACTTATGTATATTATAGTCTAATTATAAGCATTATATATGCCAACATTGCAACAGTCAATAAAACAGCTAAACATATTTCCTCAGGTTAGTAGTCGACTTTATATATGCTGAAGTGTGTGTCTGTTTTGGCAGATAAAGAAAACACAGCAGCATATCATTTTTTGCAAGCAAACCATGCTTTCATGATGCCAGGGATGCCACCTGAAGGTTTATTTTTTTCGCTATGCTGCCGGTCCGGATGTCATGTGACTACAAGTGGTTATTTTTTTGGGGGGGGCCGATCGGTCAAATGGAGTCATGTGATTATTGTTGCCGCACCTGATTGGTGAAACCGTCAAGTGCTAGAACTACCGGCGGCATGTGTACAATAAATGGTTAGAAAAGGTACCAGTAGAGTGTAGCCGAATGTAGCGGAGTAAGAGTAGCGTTTCTTCTTCACAAATCTACTCAAGTAAAAGTAAAAAGTATGGTGCGGTAAAACTACTCATAGAGGTACATTTTTTTCAAAAAGTTACTTAAGTAAATGTAACAGAGTAAATGTAACTTGTTTCTACCCACCTCTGAGAAAGGTTACATAATAGGGTAAAGGCGATCCTTTTTAATGATGTATTACATAAGCATAGCTTATAAAACTTATAAGACTTTCACTCACTCATCGTCTATACCGCTTAATTTTGTAGACACACTTTGGGGGTCGCAGGAGACTTGGGGCACAAGGTGCGGTACACCCTGGACAGGGGGCCAATCCATCACAGGGCACGCACATGCACACACTCGTACGCTCATTCACAAACTAAAGGCAATTTTGGAACTACAATTAACCTAATCTGCATGCCTTTGGACTGTGGGAGGAAAGCGGAGTAACCGGAGGAAACCCACCAAACAAGGAGAGAGCATGCAAACTCCATGCATACAGAGGCGGGAATCGAACCCAGACCCTGGAACACAGTACAAGGCAACCGTGCTAACCACTAAGCCACCATGCCGCCCGAGTACATTTCCAATTCAATTGAAAATTCTATTCTTAGTAATTGTAATTCTCAGTTTGGTTTGATTCAGGAACGGTGAAGTTTATCCGTTTTATCTGATTTGTATCAAAGAGGTATATATGTCTCATAGGTTCTTAAAGCAAAACTACTTGTAGTATCTAAGAATTTAAATGCTGTACAGTACAACTTGTATTGTTGACTGTTTAATTGTCAAACGATAATCATCTGCTAATCTTCTGCTCCACACTCCTGTCCAGTAGGTGGCGGTATTGGACTAATGGCCCATAAACTTAAAATAAAAATTTGCGCTTGCAAAATGCTTCCATATATTTTTAAGAAAAGCATCGTTTTAGACCATTTGATGTCCATTGAACCACTGAATCAATTAATCAAAATGATCTACAGAATATCAATGAAATCGTACTGCTCTACTTCAGATCATGTGTTTTCTCCTCTCATACCCGTCTCATGCTCTCGTCTTGTCTCTCTATCGATCAGGGCTACCTCCCAGCTAATATGGAACGAAGGGAGCTGGTTCTCCAGAGGAAGCGAGAGGAGTATTTTGGCTTCATCGAGCAGTATTACCACTCGAGAACAGACGAGCACCACAAAGACACCTACAGACAGGTAACATCCGGCAGACTCCCTGACTTTTTAGAACTCGCTAAACACAATTATTTGTTGATTACTGGATATTGGGAAATTTAGCCAAGATCTCAGAGATTTGGTTGAAATTTGGAAGGCAACATGCGCAGCTTAACTTAACTGAAGAAAAAAATCAATCAAATCAATCAAAAGTGTGGATGTGTTTTTTTTGGTCCAAAAACTAACCAACAAACACTTTATTTAAAACCCATGTTTGTCAATATGCGATTGTATATCTGACCGTAATTGTAATTTGGTAACAAGCTTTTATTTAAACTCTAACAATGCCTCTAACAAACTCTATATTGCGCATTCATATGAGTATTTAAAAAAATGTAAAGCGCCACCTGTGGAATTTTGAATGAACCAAAATTTGTACGTATTAACGTGAAGTGCGCGGAATGAAGGCATGAGATCGCGTTTATTTCAAGTAAAGTAAATTTCAATTGCACATTCATAAACACATATAAAAAATTGTACAGTGCCATCTGTACAATCGTCTTTTTGAGATGAATTAATGATTTTTATAGGTGGAATTTTTTTTTATGATTTAAGGGCATTTTCCATTTACATTTCAAATTAGCATATCTTCTCTTCCATCTTACTTTGTTTTAGAAACTTAGTGTAGAAATTAAGTGACAAAGTAAAAGAGAATTAAAATAGAAATGTTGGATACAAACAGAATTTACAAAATGAAAGTATTCTTAATCTTTTGGCTGCTCCAGTCGTGGGGTCGCTATAGTGGACCATCCGATCAGCACAACTTGGCACAGATTTTACAAAATGAAAGAATAAACTATGAAGTATAAAAATATAATAGAATAGAAATGCTAAAAATTTAGTGTAGATGTGACCGCAGCATTATGATTCAAAACAAGAAATGAATATAAAATAAGTATGAAATGATAGCAGTTGTACTTTTCCTTGGTGGTAGAGTGTAACGGTCAAGGCTGTTTCTTGTAACCTTTATATATATCCTTTAATTTGGAAACACGGTAACTTAAAAAAAAATATTTAAGGCAACTTAATGGACTGTAATTCATTTCTTACGCTTTGAAGGAACACTGCGTGCACTTTTCAARGTTACATGATCAGCCATAACATTAAAACTACTGACAGGTGAAGTTAATAATATAGATTATCTTGTTCCAGTGGCACCTGTGAAGGGGTGGGATAAATCAGGCGGCAAGTGAACAGACAGTTCTCGAAGTTCATGTGTTGGAAACAGGAACTCTTGGAGCAACTTTTACAAAAGGGTGAATCATGATGGCTAGATAACTGGACCAGAGTATCTCCAAAACATAAARTCTTGTGGGGTGTTTCTGGAATTCAGTGGGTAGAACCTACTCGAAGTGGTCCAAGGAAGGGAAACCAGTGAACCAGTGAAAAGGATATGGGCACCCAAGGCTTATTGATGAATGTGTGTGTGTGTGTGTGTCAATAGATAGGTTAGCCTATCTGGCCTGACTCCACAGAAGAACACCTGTAGCACAAATTGCTGACAAAGTTAATGCAGGTTATATTACAATGGCGTCAGAATGCACASTACATCACAGCTTGCTGAAAAGCTGTAGACGAGTCTGAGTGCCCATGGTAACCCCTGTTTACCACCAAATGCACCTTCAAAGAGCATCAAAACTGCACCATGGAGCAATGGAAGGCTTTTCTTTTACATCACATGAATAGTCAGGTGCACGTTGTCTCACTTACTTGAGGAAGCGATAGCACCAGGAGGCGCTATGGGAGGAAGGCAAGCCGACAGACGCAGCGTGATGCACCCAGTGGTTCAAACATTGTATCCTGAAGGCAGGATGATGATGCACCAATACACTCACAAAGACTGATGACAGAGTGGTTTGAGGAACGTTTGATGAAAGTGAAGTTGAACATCTCCCATGGCCTGCTCAGTCACCAGATCTAAATACTATTGAGCCACCTTGGGGTGTTTTGGAGGAGCGAGTCAGGAAACGTTTTCCTTCGCCAGCATCACGTAGTGACCTGGCCACTATTCTGCAATAAGAACGGTTCAAAATTCCTCTGKCCACCGTGCAGGACTTGTATCTGTCATTCCCAAGACGCATTGATATATTCAGTTCAACTTGTATATTTTTTTTCTCGCCTATGGCATTTTCTAACAAACTTTATTGGTTATATTTCCCAAAGTATAAAATATAACCTAGTAGCCTGAACAGTTAATAAGGATAAACGAACATGTGTTGTTCATGTTCACATGTTCTTCAGTCTCGCATTCATATTTGACCATTTGCTCAGTCCTGTATGAAAGCAAAAACCTCCCACACATGTGACACTTTCTGGCAACCTTTCTAAAAGGGAAAAAAAAAACAAGTTGCCTCCTTTTTATATCTCTTCAGATCGCTTTATCTGTTCATTCCGAATGACGTATTCATATTCGCTTAAATCCTAATGGACACTAAATGGCGGGCATGACATTTTCTCCCCACATGACCTTATGATAGCTTCATATTTACCTCAGCGGGTGTGAACGGCCTGCACTTCAAATAACAGGCGAACAAGGTCGTGGAAAATGAGCGCATACTCGCCGTGTGTGGCTTCCTGGCAAAGTCTCAGTTAATAACCGGAGCTTATATAGCATGCGTTATTAATCGAGGAGGCAGAGATCGATAAGCTTATAGGTTATAAAGAAATTCGGGTTAATGGTGCAGGACTGAGACTTGGCAGCTGTGTACTTTATTTCGACTCTTTCTGTTCCATCGTTCAGCGGGATGGAGCTGCCCTCAGCCCCGAGCACTTCATTTCCCCCAGCGCAGCACAAATGGAAAGCAGACCTTTAGGGCTGTTTATGAGGTTGTACTGAGCGCTCTGAATGGCCCCTGGCCGTCTGCGAGACACTAAATGACCTTTAAGCGTTGACATCGGCTCAGCGSCGGGAGCGCCGCCATCGACGTGACTACAGACGCGGTGCACTCGGCTGGCCTCTCCCTGACCTGACCATATGCGGCCGTTTCATTTCCACTTCTGCTTGGTGCGATTCGCCGAAACGTCTCATTATATGCGAGAACAGTGGCTAACGTCCTCTTTGCGCTCACACGTCTGATCCAATATCTCAGTTTGGAGATTACTGCATTCGTAATCGTTTTTTCGGTAACGCTATAACAGCACAGCAATAACAAATGGAAAGAATGGGAAAACAGTAAACGAGACGGGGAGAGAAGGGGAGAGAAGGGGAGGGTCACATGTGCGTGTATTTGAAGAAATCTGATACGAGCGATTCCTGTCTAATCCGTTTCGGAGTTATGTTTGTTTTCATGGCCTATGGATCACTCTGAGTGGGCTCGGCTCGTTATGAAGGCTGATCAATACCGCGCTGTCCGAGCTTGATTGATTTCCAGAGCTTACTGTAAGAGCTACGGCACGAAACTCTATTTAGTTCATTCTGGCTTTTATTGATTCACTCAACTCAGTTTTGCCATAAATGCCCATGTTTGAAGACACTGAATTGGGGAGTGTGTGTGTGTGTGTGTGTGTTTTCTTCCTACAGATTCACATCGATATCCCTAGGACGAATCCGCTGATTCCATTATTCCAGCAGCCACTGGTACAAGAGGTGAGTCTTGTCCTCTTTTTCTCCACTCGTCCTAAGAATCCCTAARAATGTTTGTACGGAATAGACTCATCTTGAAGTTTCAAGTTCGTCAGTAACATGCAAAGTTGATTTTTATGTCCTTGTTTAACTATTATAAGTATATTAAGAGAGGCAAATAATGGAATCAATTATTTGTAGTTGCACTTTAATAAGCGATAACAGGAAATTCTTTAATGAATGACATTAAATGCTCATTAGCTACGTTTAAATGCATCAATTTCTCCCGATTTCTCCCGATTCTCATCGATTCTCATCGATTTCTGATTGAAATCATTCTGAACTAACTGTTACAGTGGATGCTGATCTGGATGTATCTTTCCTGACAAGCACAAAGTGTTTCTTTGCTCGCTGCGAAGCRCTTCATCTGCCGCAAATATCACAGACGAAGTATTTTCTTCAAATTTGAGGTTCCCATCTTTTCTGATAAATTTACAGGCTTCTGCATTGTGATCGATTACATAGACAGTATGATACAGTAGGTTAGATGATTTACTACTGATGAAATGTCAGTATATCAGTCCAGTCAATTTCTTCTGACTGGAGTGGATCAGATCAGACTGTTCCGATCGAGGTGTTTTTATTCCATTATTCGTGGAATATTATGGTCCCTCCTATTGCGTCCGACACCTTTTTATCAGAGCCAGCTTTTTTTTAAATAATAGTTCTTCTATTGGAACAAACTACACAGGCCAGCCTTCTCTTCCTTCCTTTCCTTTCCTGCTCATGACCCTGTGTTCATCGTTTTTCTTTACTTGAATTATTTTTGATATGGCTTGAYCGCTGCAGACCAGGAACATCCCATAAGAGCCACGGTTACTGAGATGCTCTGACCCAGTCCTCTAGCCATCACAATTTGGCCCTTGTCAAAGTACCTCAAACCTTTTTTTTTTCTTCACATCAACTTCAGGAACAAAATGTTCACATGTTCACTTGCTGGCTAATATCCCACCCACTTCCAGGTGTCACTGGAACTAGATATTGTAACTGAACCCACTGTGACGAGGGCCAGGTTCTGGTGGCTAGATCGCTGGAACAGAGCAACTCTGAAACTGCAGCCATTGTGGGATGTTCCTGGTCTTCACTAGTCAGGACATACAAAAAGTGCCTCAAGGAAAGAAAAACGGTAAATCTGCGACAGGGTCATGGGTGTCCGAGCCTCACTAGTGCACTCTGGGAGTGAACGCTGGCCCGTTTAGTCCGATCCAATAGCAAACCTACTGTAGCTCAAATTGCTGAAAAGGTCACAGAACACAGTGAATTGCAGTTTTGGTGGCACAAAAACTGCTAAAAATATTTAGCAGGTGACAATTATGTTATGGCTATATATAGGCCTGAATAATGAATGTCTTTGAGAAAAATTGTTTTTAAAAAAATGTTTATTAGCGCTGCAGCAATATTATCCGTGTTGAAAATCATTGAAGTACTCGTTTATAGGCCAACACTGTGCAGAGCCCTATGCTGACCTAGCACTGCTCAAATAACACATCACAAATCCCATTACCGGATTTATCTTGGTGTATTATCCTATATGAAGGTCATTATATGGCGCTTCATCGCTGTACACCGTTATCTTCAATGGCAGCAGACTCCTCGACGACTTCTTATTTGTAAGCCAAAGTGTGGAACTTTTCATAGACGCTTAAACAGCACTTTGAGGAAACACTTTTTTTTAAGGTTGACGTTTCAAAGCTGGAATGCTAAACAGTCTATATGCCCAGAAAAGAAAAAATCCCAAATAGGTTGTTTAATGTGTGAGCTGCAAATTTTCTGAGTAGAACGTGGGCTTGAAATTTATGAAAGATGATGAATACAATTTTGTGCTAGCAACACGAACCGTCAGCTGACTACATTCAGCTTCGGAAAACTCAGCGTCGATGTGTCTTCTGTCTTCTGGTTGTTTCACAGAAGTCTTTCCAGTTTGTGTCCAAGAAAGAGCTTAGCAAAGGCTTCAAGGAGCTCAGCACTCTTTTGCTGATTCGGGAACTTTTCTTATCATTCATGAGAGAACTTCATTTAAGCTCGTCACTGATAGCATCATTTTTTCCACAGGAAGGTGCCCGAATTAAGATTCAAGACGTTGTGCATTTGGGGGGGGGGGGGTCATACAATTCTGTGCTTTGGTTTGGTAAGAAAAGMCCGAAAGTTAGACGCTGAGTAAGAGTGTAATCTCTGATCAAACATGATGGGGAGCTGATTGGAATTTCGAAAGAATAACTTTTTATAAAAGCTAACAGGCAAGAATCACGATTAAAGTTTCAAGGTACCATTCTACAAAGCTTTACTCACTCACCCAATCTCGTTCAAGCTCACATTTACTGTACACATTTAGTCATTTGTATGTTCATCCATTCATTGAGTCACTCGCTCTTTCTGTAACCTGTTTGTCCTCTCATTTATTCGTACGTTTGCTCTCTCATTCTAAAACTCACTTGCTTGTTCACTTGTGGCCACGCTGATTTAAACTGGAGCCTTGACTTGTCTGCTACAGTATGCTTTGCAAGCTTTATTCAATAATGGATGAAATAAGTTAAGGTGACTTAAGAACTGTGCCTTGACCCAGTTTCCATGATGTAGAGAATGCTGTGGCCGGGTTTGAGAAAAAATCAAAAATATTTTAGATTTTACATTTAGTTTCCTTGTCGATATTTCTTGACTAATGTCAGTTAACTTTGGCTACCTATTTAGCTAAGCTTCATGACCCACATTAGTTAGAACGGCACTGGATGAGTTTCAAACGCTACCAAGGATATGAAAAAAAGTCTAAAGGAGAAAACTGATCAGAGAGTAGTAATGAATTAAATGATAAACGAATCTCTTCTGTTGTTTTGTCGTTCACTTCACCAACTGCCCGGTGCCATGTGCACGTGCCAAGTACATTCACTGTGGACAGAGCACTAATGTACAGGAGTGCACGTGAAGGTACAGAAAGGCTGCGCCCAATAACAAGAGCACGTGTGAAATGGGAGAGTGTATAGAGGTCGGATGGTTTGATGAACCAGCCCTGCTGTACTCGGAGGAGTGCTCCTGTACTCTCGTGCCAGGCAGGCAGACGCAGAGAGACTCTTTTACAGGATTAAAGATCTCTGCCCTGGTGAGCAAAATAAAAACATTAGGCGCATCGGTGACATTACAGTTGCCATCTGGAGCCCTAAAAATGTTCTTTTCCAAGCAGTAACGTAGACAACAGGCTGAATTTTCAGTCAACACTTACCTGCGAGTGCCCCAGACATGCAACAAATGGCTTTTACATACAATATGTGAACATTACAAATTACTTGGCAATCTGAGATAGCAAAAATGCAGAAATTGTTTCATGCATGTTTCTGTTTTAGATAAATCACTAATAGGATCCTGAAGACTTCTGGTTACTAAACAACTAAATACGAAGTCGTCAGAATTAGCATTCATATGGACAAGTCAATCATAAGGAAACACTTAGTGCAAATACACTGGATTTATAGTGCATGTTGGGAAATAACAGTTTTTTTTCCGGTCAGCTGGTTTGTTTGGTCGAGCAGCTTTTCAAGAGTGCCTATGCAGATCTGGCCGTAAAGAACGCACATTTCGAAAAAAGGGATCTCCGCGCGCGGGAAGACGTTAATCACCTGTAGGGGGCAGTCGTGTTTCAGTCTGAGGTATTGTGTGTCTACTGAAGCCGAAAATGTGTTAGTCTCTCTTAGGCGCCCGTTGACAGCAAGCGACAGAGCTCATAAACGTGTCGAGCTCAAACTGTAAATACTGATATGTATTTATATCCTGTCACACGCCAACAAAGACTATGACGTTCCCACTGCATCCCAAAATTATCAAACAAAGCAGTGGGAACGTCATAGTCTTTGTTGGCGTGTGACAGGGTCAAAATAGAAAAATGTGCTCATACACACAYGATCATAGGTTATTACTATGACCGGTAAAATCACACCACACGCTTACTACTTTGTCATTGTTGTAAATATTGTGACACATGCAATGTTTATCACGAAGTGATTCATGTTAGGAATTGGATCCAAGATTTATACAAAATGATTTAAACGTGAAATAGACATGCTGATAACGTGCACACCATAAACGTGGCAAACACAAGAGCAGCGTAATATGAACCCCTTCTAACACTGTAGCATGGACCCACCATGGTCAAGGCATATGTGTAGCAAGGACGCACTGAAATCCCAATGACGACTCGGTTTGTAGAATGAAGTCCTTAACAGAAGATTGCCCCTCCAGACAACAGCAAATCTGTGCAACGAGCTGGGAGAAGGGACCATTCTTATATGAGGTCACAATAGGGGAAAAATGTAACTGAAAAAGGACACAATAAAGGGATTTTCTTTTTCCTCTCTCTCTTTTGTTTAAAAAAGACAAGTGAATTTGGCTTAATTGGTCTGCTTTAAATGAAATTTTAAAAGAAAACCGTATCCCAGTATTATTGGAAGAACCATTAAAGGGAATATACAAATCAGTGTGAGCAGTCTGCCAGCTAGATGACGTGCTATGAAGTGCTCCTGGGCCCAGTTGCCAGTTGTACCCGTGGCTGATTCACAGCCATGCTGATATTTAATATAACCTTAGTCTTGTTTTTGCAATATTGCTTAAGTGAGCTATCTAGGCGCTAATCAAATTAGTTTCATTTGTGTCGCACTTTTAACAATGTTCACTGTCTTAAAGCAGCTGTACAGAATGAAAAAGAAAGTGGAAATAACCATCAGTCTACTGATGCAACTGGAAATCTGACAAGTAGGATGCTGCGAAATGTTTGCACGCTACATAGTAAAAGATTTGGTGAATGGGGAAAGAATTCCAACCCGTCATATTATGCTGACAGTTTATGAAACATAACAGATCAATTGTCCTTCTTGATGTTGCATCACTCATCTTCCCTACTGATTCATTATGCACCATCATTGCCCCGCACCACATGGATATGTAGAGTCCGGAAAGGTCTCTGAGGTTGTGCTAAATCTGAGGATATTCAGTGTCATCCTATTTTTATTTTTTTTTAACAAATAAACAAGGTTAAGCTTATGCTGCAAGTTCCGAAAGGACGTAATGAGTTCATTTAGACTACAGGTTTTCATGCTAAGGATTACTGTCATGCAGTACCRGAAAGCTAACAACAGGGGGTGCTATGGCTGTGTCGTGACATTTTAAACCTCAGAGATTTCAATCCACTCAGTAGTACATGCTCTGTCCAGACTGATTAGCACAACATTAAAAAAAAAAAAAAAAAGTGCTGATTAAAGTTTTAACCCATGCAAATTTAAGCCATTAAATACTTGGAACAAAAAAAAAACATTTAAAAAAAAAAAAAAAATGTTCACTACATTTCAGTGATATTAATTGAATGATTTATGCTAGTGTTGCTGGTTCTGCAGTTTGCTAATTTGAAACTAGGAATTGGTTAAAAACATTTATTATTCACTTACTGTATCATAAGCATTCAGAATCGTTCAAAACCAGGTATGCACAGCTTAAACACCTGAATATTATGAGTATTATGCACTTGGATAAGGATATACAGTATAGTTGAGTTATGCAATATGAAGACAATCATATTAGAAAACATAAATATCTATTGAAAACTTCGTTAAAATATCATGAGTGGGAAAAAAATATTCCAATAAATCCAAAAGGTTTTGTTGCTTCATAGTTATAAAGAGTTAGTTATGGCAAAACTCTTAAATTTTTTGTTGTTGTTTTTTCTTCTCCATGTTTTTGATGTTTTTTTTTTTAAATAAACCCCATTTTYTTTCCGAAGCCTTTGGACCTTTTGGTTTACCTTTGCACTTAGAAATATACGGGTATGAAAACTGATTATTATAAATTCGTTTTTTGTTTTTGTTTTTCCTTTRCGTTAGGTGTTTGAGAGGATTCTGTTCATCTGGGCCATCAGACATCCGGCCAGCGGCTACGTGCAGGGCATCAACGACCTCGTCACGCCCTTCTTCGTGGTCTTCCTCTCCGAGTTTGTGGGTAAGTCGAGTACTCTGACAGGTGTGTGTGCGCGGGCGTGCGTGTGTGTGTGTGTGTGTGTGTGTGTGTGGGGAGCAAAACAAATTACGAAGCAGACAAAGCACGCCGGCAAAAAGCCGATACAACAGTGGCTTCATTCGTTTTTTCATTTCAATGTTTACCAAAATATGACCGAGCAGGAGGGGAATATCAGGCAGCAGATATATAAATAAATAACCAGGATCACGGCATAAATCGCTGGCATCCAATCAGATACCTGTTGCTATGCTGGGTAATTCAACAGAGTGACACCGGTGCTATGCCCTTCACATTTTTTTCCCCCAAGATTAATCTACTTTCTATTGTTTTTTTTTGTTTGTTTTTTTTTTTTCTTACAATTTTCAGTTGTTCAGTGTTTAGGAAATGATTGTGTGATATGCCGAACAGGATTTACAGTCATTTGTAATTTGTACAGTAATTTCCATCCATCAATTTAAGAGCCTCTGTAGTCCAACTAGGGACCATGGAGGTCAGTGGTGATCATTGTAATTATACCCATTTTTATGATCAGGGGGTCAGGACAGTATTCACAGACACTATGGACAATTTGGGAATGCTAATTAGCCTAAGCTGACATTTCCATTCTTTCTCTGCACTGACCCGACGCCCCAGGAATTAGGTTCTCTTGAAAGGTTCTCATCAGTACTGATACTGTTAGTGGGACTGCTTGTCTGGTTATGTTTACGTCTCCAGCTATTTGTGCATTTTTTATTTTWTTTTACATTTTGCAAATAGAAGAAAAAGCAAATTAGAAGAAAATGATTGTTTATTATCCCTACTGCACAAGGTTTTGATATGATRTTATACTTTATTAAGCGAGAAAACAAGTTTCATGCATTTCGACTTTATGTAAAGAATTGGTGGAGATAAACATGACAGGACAATATAATGAGGTGGTGTGACATTCTTGGGTGGGGGGGTAGTTTTACGGTTTGTTTATTTATTTCAGCATCACCCTATTTTATCAACTTTCACAAAAATAAAATAGTCCATAATTATCAATTATAACAGCCATGGAAAGCTTTTTTTTCCTCTCACCAACCTCTCGCTTCTCCCTCTTGAAGTTAACAAGACAGATTTTCATGTTACTAAAAAACTGCAAAGGCTTTCATCCTGAAGAAGTTCCCCCGTCAGAAGACATAAAAGTTCAAATCTGACTGCGACAAAGAGCTGAAACTTTGTGCGAAAATAAGCTAAAACTTTCCTAAAACATCAGTTAGMGTTAGAAGAAAAAAAAATAAATCTGCACACTCGAATAAAAACTTAGTTTGACCGCCTTTAGTCTTATTAACAGTCTTATTAACGTTTTAAAATACGATTCCTCGTGGTCCAGTGTTTCAGAATTTGAGTCTTGGAACGTGACCGAGAATATCAGAGAACAATAGAAAATCAGGAATAAACCCAGTCGTTCAGTGCATTCAGGTCGTCAGCTGACTTCATTTTATTGCCACGTAACATTGCTGAGTCTCGACCTGAACAACTGAAGCAACCCCAGATCATGACACTGTCTCCAGAGGCTTCTACAGTGGACACTATGTATGATGGTTGCATCGCTTCATGCGCCTCATTTCTTACCCTGACACGCCCATCGCTCTGGAATAGAGTCAGTCTGAACTCACCAAACCACATGGTCTTTTTCCATCACCCCAAAGTTCAGTCTTTATATTGGTTCTAAACACATCAGAATCTAATATACAATAACCAATTAAGCCCATTGCTGTGGTAATACAAATAAAATAATGAATTCTCTATACAGAAGTGTTAACATCGAGGATCGATTCCAGAAATCTTACCTCGATAATTCTTCCTGTTTTTATTTTTATTTTTTAAATGAAAAAGTTTTACTAACATCGGTTCTTGTTCGTGATATCTGGGCATACTTCAATACATTCTTAAACAATAATTTGCTCGAGTACTTAATGGTTCTGCATGTCCAGTCCTTCAGAGATACAGAAGAGTTCCTCGAGCTAATGAAATAAATGATCAAGCACTCCCTGAATTAAATTAACTTGTTAAAGGCACTAACCTGTGCTCTGCTGTGGCCAGATCTCCTGATGCTGTGTAGTCGATTAGACTTTCACCATATTTGCATACCTGTTGTGCTTCAAAACAAATAGTTAACATTTATAGCACATATTTAAAAATTCAGCTAAAGAATTGAAAATTGAAAAGTGATATTACCAATAAATAAACTGGAAAACATACAAGAGGAAAAAAATGAAGTGAGCCAAACYGAGACTTTTGATTATGCAGAATAACAACACAGTTATGAGAGTAAATGCTACCTTTAGTTCTCTATATAATCCCCTGCTACACTAATTATCCTACTACTTATCCCAGTGTTTCACTACTGCTTGGATATCATCAAGGTATAAACTTCTCTCAGTACTCCAGACTGCCTGCTTCACGTCTGAAACGCTGGCCTCCCAGGAACTCCTTTAATGGCCCAAATATGTGGAAATGACTTGCAGTGATGTCCGTGCTGTACGGAGCATGTGGCAATACCTCCCAGCCGAGTTCCTGTAATGTGCAAGTGGAGTTTTGATGATTTAATGATTGATTGTGTTTATAGATCCCAGAGACTGCAGTAAGCTCCAAGCCACCTCAGCCAGGATCCTCATTGAAAACGTTTGCACCATTCAAATGTTTTAGCGCGGCCGAGTTTCCTGTGCTGAGCTTGATGTCTCCTGTAAATGTCAATGGGTTTTATGACTTCATTCACAAGAAATGTCATGACAAGTCCCAGATTGACCTGAACTCCTCTCATAGCATTTTGAAATAATCCATCTTAGGCTACTGTAGTCACTGCAGATCATTTTTGGTGCAATTTGATACCGAAATATTTTGGAAAGTGCCAGCAGTGATCTACTGTACATTTGCTAAAATATTTCATCTGGTGAGCATTTTCGCTCTTTTCTTTCAGATCTTACATGTCAAATCCACAATTTGGATAAAATGAGGTGGATGAAAACCCCCTTGAAAGTTACTAAGTGGTTGGGAGAATGATTATATCTTTTATAATGCGAACATTGAAGCAGAACCCGTTCTGTGACGTTAATTTAAACTCGGTGGGAAATCTTATTAGGAGTAATAACCTAGGATTTTACTTTGTCATAAAACATATCTGCCTATCCGGCTGTAGTGGGCAACTAGCCTTTATGTAATGTGCATGGGTTTACAGAGGGAGGGGGTGCTATGCAGTGTCTATCGGTGGCAGTTGGAGCTCATACTTGAAGAAGCTACCTCAGTGGGTAGGAAAGATGTAGCGATATCTCAAAGTGCTTCGAGCTGTGCAATTTAATTTATGTTTT
Organism: Clarias batrachus; assembly: GCA_003987875.1. Classification (NCBI taxonomy): domain Eukaryota; kingdom Metazoa; phylum Chordata; class Actinopteri; order Siluriformes; family Clariidae; genus Clarias; species Clarias batrachus. The sequence continues at coordinate 96,104 of QMIH01000399.1, read as the reverse complement.
GTTGGACGAATCGATTAATTGAATCAGAAGGTAAATCATCCTGTCGATTCATGCTTTTTTGATTGTTTTGGTAAACTTGCAAACGTCTAAATAGTTCCTTGAAAATGTACCACAGCTTTTGGAGAAACAAAAAAAGTTTCCATCAGCTTCCCAAATACTCACGTTTGCTAAGAGTATTGCTTCTTCTTCTTTGCAGTTCATAAGCAGTTGGTGCAATCTCGCCACCTAGTGGACTAATGTGTGGCGCGAAAGATTGGCAGGAATAAAAAATAATAAAAAAGATTATCGCTTTGGTTTGGACACGTCATTTATTTAGCATTTCAGTGTTTAACTACTTTTAGTGGTTTGTAATACTTCAAAATTGTATTAAAAGTAATACAGCTGATTAAGACAAATAAACATTTATTATAGACATTTATTATAGACAATAAACAGTGCTTATGAATAAAATCAAATACAAAATTGCAATGGTCAAAATTCATATTGAACCGACAGTCTACTTATGAGTCACACYTGTACACGTGACGGCCTTCACCCTCCTGTCTCTCTAGCTCTTGTTGAAAAGGTGAGCCGTAACCGGTGACTTTCATGCTACAACCTGCTTTCTTTACTTGGGCTCATTTTTTAAATGTATGATTAAATCCGTACAAGATGGTTAAAATGGGGTCACTCTAACAATACATTACATTTAAACTGAAGAGAACATTATCTAAATGTTGAATTAGCATAAGCAAGAGAAAAATGTGAGTCCCAAGTACGACCCATTGTGAGAAGTTTAGTTCTTGCTGGGAAGTCTCGCAAATCAGAATTTTTTTCATTCCATGCGAGTTGGTTTAAAGTCCCTTTTTAAAAGTCCTAGATTGATCCTGTGGCCTAGATCTTGGCCCATGATTCATTTATTTCTTAGGGCAGCACCAACAACAACAACAACAAAAAAAGTGAAATGCATAATGCAGTCGAGGTCTCTAAGCTACTGATGCCAGGTTTTCCAGTAAATCTCCAGTGCAGGTGTTTTTGGTTGGGTAGCCTGCCTATGGACTGAGATCTGTTCAGCCAACGAAGGGGAAAATCGGAGGCTCGTCTGTCTCATTGCTATTCTCCGGCGCTCCGCAGACTTCCTCCCTCCCCTGCCTATTTATTTCCTCTCCTCTGCTGTGAAGGTTAATTACTTCTAGATAGTTAAGGATTACAGCAGAACAAAAAGGAGTGCATTGATCTCTTCCCATGTGTGCCAAGCCTGCAATGTCACCGGTCTACACAGATCGGGACGCAGCCTAAGATTACCCGGAGCGCTGATCGATTCCTGGTCATTCTCTCTCTCTCTCTCTCTCTCTCCTTCAGTTCTTCCCGAAACTCATTACTGAAAGGTAGGTTTTCCATCCTAATGCGTCTCTCTGTTCTGTTTGGGCCTCCATGGTACTGATTTGTGTGTGTGTGCGTGTGTGTCTGAGGCTGTAAGACTGAGCCAGAAGCTCAGGTTGAATGAGCTTGAATGATCTTCAGGGTTCCTAAAGCAGGTGAGGCCACTCTTATGTGTGTGTGTGTGTGATCAGAGCTCTCAGCCAATCAGAAACCCCCCAATCACTCCGTGCTTAATCCCCGTCCTGCTCTCTTTGTATCATTGTTCTTCTGAGGTACTCGGGAGCTGCATGGCTCGGTGACTTTCTAGGACTGCAAGTCTCGCTTTTGCTGTCCCTGAGAGGCTCCTTAGAGAGGACAGTGTCTATCGGTGTGTGTCGGTATCTCTGAGCATGTAAGAAAGCAGTCTCAGTTCGACTGCGCTAGTTTAATAGTGGGAAGTGAAGTGTTTTAAAAAGAGAAGCCAGCAGGATCAGGAGTCGCAACGCCCTTTTGATCGAAAGTGTCAGTATTGATAAGCCATAGCATTTATATCTGAGAGGTGTTTTGTGTGTGTGTGAGAGAGAGAGAGAGTGAGTGTGGGGAACGGAGTAAAGTCGAAATGTCAAATCTAAATCTAAAAAATAAATAAATAAATAAATAAATAAATAAAAAACCCTTACATGAATCAAATAATTTGTAAAACCCCCAATTAGACTAACACAACAAAATATCACAAGATTATAAACTCAAATTCAAAGCTTCATTAACTCCAGCTGTCTCTTACATTTCTTTTGAATATCAGATCCTCTTGTCGTGGTGGCATGCTGCACAGTTAAACGCTGTCCTGTATTTCAGATGAAACGCTGTCTCATCAGGAACAAGTCACACTAATCTAATCTGTTGGCTTTATATAAGGAACTCCTGAGGCAAGTTAATGTGAAAATTTCAAATATAATCACAATAGGAAAAAACGCTGCATTTCGGACACGGAGAGAACAATAATCAGAAATCGTCTTGCTGCAAAATGCTAATTAATGAATGCGCTACTGTACTCTTATTCATATATAGCTACATCCACACAAAAACATCGTGCCTGCTATCATTCATCTTACAGGAGCTTTAAATAACCATTCAATCACCAGCCGCTTTCTTATCTTTATTGAAGTATATACAGTACTGCGCAAAAGTCTTAGGCGCCATATTATTTATAGTACAAATTTTGTTTATTAAGTTTATTATGTCTGCATTATTATGTACAAGACCATTCCCAACAAAGAAACACTAAAATGAATGAATAAATAACATTACAGAAGAATATTTGCATGCCTGTAAAGAAAGCGACATATTACATGACAGTCCAGTTTTCAGATGGGAAAAAAAAATCAATAATGTCGACTCCTGGGTTTTGCATGAAAATAGAAAGGAGCGAGTGTGACCAAGTTACCAAAAGAACTCCTATTCTCCAGCATGCTCAGTAAAACCTAACAGCTGTTTTATTTACAGTACTGTACAAAAGTCTTGGGAACATCCAAACAAAAGCCATATGCAATGATGCTTTTGAAAACATTTCTACATTAAAATAAACTTATATAAAAAAGCACTAAGTAATAACATAAACAATAAACGGTCAATATTTGGTGTGGAAACTCTTCTTTTGAACATAAGCGCTAGTGTTCGATACAGATTTGTGCAGTATTCTAAGTAAAACAGCTGTAAGGTTTAACTTTTTTCCAGATGGCAGGAGGGTGATGGGTGAGCGAGAGGGTTGTGTCCGATCAGCCACATTGCTGGTGGCTTTGCGGATGCAGCGTGTGGTGTAGATGTCTGTGAAAGAKGGAAGAGAGACCCGGATGATCTTCTCGCCTGTTCTCACTATCCGCTGTAGGGTCTTACGATCTGCAATGGCACAATTCCCGAACCAGACAGTGATGCAGCTGCTCAGGATGCTCTCGATAGTCCCTCTGATTAATCTGAGTAAATTAATAGAACCTCGTAGCAGAACTAGCGTCTGAGCTGCTATTATATGAAATTAATCAACACCATCTGAGCAAACAACACTGAGARTTCAACAGATCAGTAGTATAAAACAGGAATAATACAAATCCCTGCAGGATTCCTCTCTACTTTAACTGTAAACAATATGCTCAATCATTCAGAGTCGGAAACACTAACAACTAGGGATGGGAATCATCAGGGACCACTCGATACAATAATATCGCGATACCTAAATGCCATTATGATTTATATTGCAATTCTATATCGCGATTTTATAAATATCCAGATTCTATATTAATTTTATTTCAATTTTTGTGAATTTTTTTTTATAAGCTTGCCAAATAATTTGTTCCTATCACACAGACTGCTGTGCAGTATGACTAGTTTAGAGTGCACCACCTGCAGGATTGTATCGGAATAGCAACATATCAAGCTCAAATGCAACTAAATTTTTTTAAGACATTTTTTTTTTTTTGAGTCCATGTGGCTGATACATGAATTGCCAAACAAAAGAATCACGATACATCACTGGATCAACCCCACCCCCCTCTAATTACAACTAGTCCTGTCGCTCTATAAAATAACACTCAATCATGCTGACAGCACAGAAAAGAGTTCCTCGACAAACAAATAAGAAAACGCAACAGGAGAGTGGAGCGCATCAAAAATTTCCGCCAACAAATATAATCATCATAATGAGAGGAAGTGCAGCTGTATCTCTTGCTATTGCATATTTAAAATCCATTTCCGAACATAAATATGTAGCAGGTTGTATTGGGATGTAACGTGTATAATCAAACAAATTATAGCTCATAATAGAGTATTAAGTTTCTGCAACCAAGGTTGCTGGGAAACTCAAACCCACTACAGTGTCACTAAAATCTATGAGAGATTGAACAAAGATGCGCGTTTACACAGACGCTAATATTCTTGGGATTCGGAATAGAATCATTCATCACCTTAAAGCAGATTATTTTGTCACGTTATGAGAGTATATTAGTGCACTTACAGTACAGTGCCTTGCGAAAGGTTTCACCCCTTGATGTTTTGTCCTGTTTTTCTCCATTACAACATGGAAAAAAAATATATTTTTTTTATTGTGACACAATTATTGCAAYTTAATTAGACTTATTTATCTTAAGACTAAGATTTTTGCCCATTCTTCAAAGTCCAGTTGCTGTGCAGAAATCAAGTCATGCCGCCGATTCTCAATTGCATTGAGGTCTGGGCTTTGACTACGCAATACCAAGGCATTTAAATTTCTCTTTCACCTCTTAAAACCCCACTATCATATGTAGACGTCACATTTTCTCCAGACTACACTGTTTATACCCTTGTAAGAGCCTCATAAGAGGACCGTTGGGTATTATTCCTTTGCCAAACCTGTTCCTGTTTAAAAGACATTGATAAAGTGCAATAGATATCTGGTGCTAATAAAGAGAAACAGTGAGGAGAAGGTACACAAGSATAGATTCCAGGCAGGTCCCAAGAGGTTAAACCACTCCAGTGTAGTATGTTTAGGGTCGTTGTCCTGCTGAAAAGATAAACCTCTGTCCCGGTCTCAAATACAGGGCAGATTGAAACAGTTTTCCTTCGAGAATTGTCCTCCTTTGTTCCTCTAGTCCGGACATGTCCAGTCTCTGCCAGTGAAAAGCATACCAATAGCATAATGTTGCCACCACCATGCTTCACTCTAGGGATAGTGTTCTTAGGGTGATAGGTTTGTGCTGCACATATTGTTTTTCACAATGGCTACAACGCTCAGTTTGACCAAACAAACTTTCAGGGTGCGTTTACTGTATGTTCTTATTTTTGTCTTTCAAGCAATGGCTTTGTTTTTGTTTTTCCTGGCCACTGTTCCATGAAACTCTGCTCTGCGGCTTAAAATCGTCCTATGGACAGGTATTCCCAGCTGCTTCAGTGTTCTCTTTGTGCTTTTTGTTCCATCTCTGATTCCTAGTCTTTAAGTTTTGATTCTTTCCATTTATTTATAATGAATTTAATGGTGCTCCATGGAATGTTCAAAGTTTTTTGGATATAGTTTTATAACTCAACCCTGATCTATACTTTTTCACAACTTTGCCCCGTGACGTGTTTGGAGAGCTGCTTGGTCATCACATTGCATGCATACAGTAGTAGTGTTGCCGACTCAGGAGACTTTCAGACCAAGCATATTTACACTGACATTATGTGACCGATCATGTGACACTGATTGCACAAAAGTGGACCTTTAATCGAGTGGTTATGGGACTCTAGAAGTTAAATGGTTGGACCGCATCTTATTTAGGGTTTTTATTGCAAAAGCAATGAATATTTATGTGCACCACCAGTCCCTCCACTCCCCCCCTCACACCCCCCCAATATTTCTCATTTTTGCCTTAATTATTGTTTGTGTCACTAATGCACTGTAGTTATTTTCCTGACTGGACACATTTGCATTGCAAATTCACCTGAGGAGTGTGTGTCTGTGAGTGTGCGTGCGCTCCTGTGGTCCGTGATAGGATAAGATAGGTGAAGCATGGCACAGTGACTCAATTCCTTTAAGATGCTTAGAGTTTTGTGAGTACTAAAACCTCAGGGTTTTTATTTTTTAATCCTTAAACATGATTGTTACTGCATGGTGCAAATGGTTTTGTGTACAAGCGTGTGAGAGTCCAGTGAAGCTCAGCAGGGGTGCTCTGGAGGTGGGTGGGAGGAGAGCTGTGACACTCTTAGCCTAAAGACCTGTGACATCCCTGTGACACAGAGACCGGTATGTCTTCCTTCATAACCCGTTTGCCTTTTTCCCCCCTCTGTTCTGTTCAAACACCTGTTCAGCTTCTCCTGCCATTCCCAGATGCTGTCACTGCAATGCAAATCTCTCTCCGGGTTAAAGAGGACAGCTGGAACGGCCTCACATCTGCTCAGATCTGTTCACCGTTTCAACTTGTGGTCCTCTCTCCCTCTCTCGTGCATATGACACGTTCTCACAGAGACACCTATGAGGCTTAAAAGCAGAGATGAACCGATGAATCTTTGTCCGTTTATAGCAATAGTGTTTAACATTTGGACTCGAGCTGCTGACCCTTAATTCACTGTTTATTATTTGCATCTGCCCGCATTTTAATGAATTTCTCCTTTTTGTGTCATCTTTTATTATCTCATACAAGCAAAAACACCTCCAGACTTGGTGAAAAAAAACTTTTTCTCCCCAATACAAATGCTGTGTAATTTAAAAGCGTGACCTTTTCCCTACATAAAAGTTGTTTTGCCAAAAAGTTTAGCAAAAGCTTATTTTGTTACGCTAATGCTAGGCTCAAAGTGGAGCTTTCATACATTTGGATGTAGATTTTCTTTTTTTTTTGAGCACATTACTTTTATAAAAATTTAAAAAAAGGATTTGTTCTCACAGCTCTGAACACAGGACACAAACTAACTAGAAAGGTCTTTAAAGCATCATGTCAGAGTCACTGTATATATCAATTAAAAATGCCTGCTAAAATAATAATAATGCAACAAATACGTTGTATACTTTGTCACGTACATCAGTTGTGCATCCTGGGAGCAGACGGAATCCAGAAAGGCCTGGTCCTACAGTCTAGTGTGAATAAATTGTCTGAAAAGTATGATAATTTCATCGCAAAAAAAAGTGCAGCAGCTGTGCTCCATCAAGGCATCGACTCCACAAGAAGCTGTGAACATGTGCTCCCAGATGTTAGCAGCAGATCCTTGAAGTTCTATAGTCTGTGAAGTGGGGACTCGACAGATCCGACTTGTTTGTCTGGCACATCCCACAGATGCTCGATCAGATTAGGATCTGGAAAATCCGGAAGCTGAGTCAAAACCTTGCACCCTTTATCATGTTCCTCAAAGCATTTCTGAGCTACCTTGGCGGGATGATTTATCCTTCTGTAAGAGGCCACTCCAAGTAGAGACCGTGAACGGGTGTACTTGGTCCTCAGCAATGTTTAGGTAGGTGGTAGTGGTTAAGGTAACATCGACTGTACATGAGTGCCAGGACCCAATATTCCCAGCAATTTGTGCTTCCCCAGGTGCATCAGTGAACACTGGGTGCCCATGACCCTGTTGCCAATTGACAGCACGTCTGATCAAGGACCAATTTTGGTCTTCATTGCTTTGTCCATGCTAAAAATATATAGTAAATTTTAATTACAAGTGTTTGCCAGGTCATCAGTCTGTTTGAGCCACGWTGATTCCACATCGCTAGAGAGAAAAATTAGCCTGTAGGTCTGTAATGGATATCTTATTCATTCAGGTATGTTTAACTGCTCCCTATTGTATCAGATAAAATATATAATATATATTGCATTTATGTTTATAGTAATTGATAGACACCCTTATGTAAAGTGACTTACATTTGTCTCATTATGCATCTGAGGTCAAGGATCAAGTCATCAACAGTAGTAGCCTGCGGTGCTGCGGTTTGAACCCGTGACCTTCTGATCCGTAGATATAGATCCGTCCAACGTCGTAACCGCTGAGCTACCCCTGCATTTCTTAGAATCAGACAAAAGATGYGTTGGCTGCTGCTGTCATCAATACTGCCTGGTTGATGCCTTTTGATTTTATTTGATTTTATTTGATAGGGGAGGGCCCTAAGGTGGGGTAGGAACAGACTACAACAAAATTATTGGGGGGGGGGAAAGATGCCTTGCATCTGATTCGTCAAAAGTTGATTAATTTTCAATTTACACTTCCATAAATTTTCTTTTCATATTGTGAAGCTGCTTTGAGACAATTACCATTGTTAAACTCGCTATATCAATAAAATTGAATTGAATTTTTTTTTAAATTTAATACATTTTCTTTAACAGGATTTCTTTTTCAGTTAATACTTTATCAGTAATACTGTATTGGTAGTTTCTTTTTCAGTTAATACTTTATCGTTACTATGCTTTAATAACAAATCATTCACAGTTGCATGATGAGTGTGCCATGTAATATAAGACTGATAATGAACAAAAATATAGTGTAAATGTATAATCATTGATATGGTAATCTGTTCCCTAAGGGTATATGTGCTTTTAACATGTGGAAAGAGTCTCCAGTGTCAGGGCTTGTAGGTTGTGTTTGTTGTTGTTCATGTTACCTTCAAGAGAGAAATAAAAAATATATAAAAAAGAGAGAGAGAGCCTAATGAAGAAACTATTTTTTTTTTTTTTTTAGATTGTATGGATGATCATCTCAACATCAATTATAAATGTATAAGAGTAGGCGTGTAGCACTGTATCCTTGCACCGTCCATGGTCGATGGTTCGATTCCTGCGTGCGTTGATTGTCCTCGCACAGTCCAAAGATTAGTCTAATTATTGTTTCTAAGTTGCCCGCAGCGTAGTCTTTGGTGAGTGTGAGGGTGTGTGTGTTTTGCTTGTGTGCCCTGAAATGGACTGGCATCCCATCCTGGGTATATCGTACCACCTTGTGCCCCGAGTTCTCTGGCATAGGCTCCAGGCCTCCAGCAACCCTGAACAGCGTAAGTGGTATGGAGAATAAGTGAGAGTGTATTAGAGTATTTGTTGTTTAATTAGCATTAATGATTACTCATTGGCAAGTTGCGCTTGTTATTTAAGTAGCATTTTGTTGTAGTGGCATTTAGTAAATACATCTGAAATAAGCCTAATCGTCTTACAGTTTAATAGTATTTTTATTGTAAGGAATACTGGATAAATCCGTACACAACAAAGCTTTGCTAAGAGATTACTTTTTTGCTTTGTATCACTCCTCCAAGTCAGAAAAATGAAGAAACATGAAGAAGAGGATCAAGTGAGCTAAAGTGTCTGYATGTGTGTGCGCGCGTTGTGTTATGTTATTTCCTGTGGTRAATCGAGTGTCCTGGGGCCATTGGGGAAATCTCGTGAGGCATAATGTGTGTAACAGAACCATTTAGCACTCAGTGTTTAATGTGTGAGGAATGGTTACTGCTGTTAGAAGAGAGTGGAGAAAGAGAGAGAGAGACGAAGACAGACGGAGAAACCAGCAATGTTTGTTAGCATTTTGACAGCCCTGTGTCACCTGAGCACACAAGCACAAATGTGCACCCTGAGGAAATGCTAACTAGCTAAAGCACATGAGGTAGGTGTGTACCTGTCATCTGTTCAACGACTGTGTGTGTGTGTGTTTTCCAGAAGAGGACGTGGAGAACTTTGAAATGGCTGCTCTGCCTTTGGAAACGCAACGCAACATTGAAGCCGACAGCTTCTGGTGTATGAGCAAGCTGCTGGATGGCATACAGGTGTGTGTGTGTGTGTGTGTGTGTGTGTGTGTGTGTGTGTGTGTGTGTGTGTGTGTGTGTGTTCTTGTATATGTTCTGTGTGTTTCCATTTTCTGTTGCTGTGAAGTCCTGTTTTTCACATTAGAAGACAAATTCAAGGGTACCAACATATTGTGGTAGTAKTATTTATGATTTTTGACCCCTCGGTACAGCGAAAAAAAACATGTTTTTCTGTTTTGTGCGGCGAAAGCAGCAGTCAGACCAAACACRAATAAAATTCACCCTGCAGGAAAGATTGTACCCCGGAGGGAAAGTTTTGCTTTACACCGGCTTTATCTAGTTGAACTTTGATCTTGAAATTTATAAGTCTCAGTACTGTAAGCTAATAGAAAACACGTTGGCGGGGCTTTCGTCTCTTTTGGTCAGTAAAAATAATGGAGAAGCTACTTGTTATTAAGTAGCAGTTACATAGGACCTTAATCTCACATGTAATACGAGGGAGTGAGTGGGTGGACGGGTCAGTGAGGTAGTGGATGATGGAATGAAAAGGTGAGCGAGTGTGTGAATGGCCTCGGGAGTGATTGGATTGAAGGATAATTGAGGGGATGAGTGGGTGAGTCACGGAGGGGGAGGGAGCATGGGTGAGCGAGTGAACAGTTTAGGTAGTAAGTGAATGGATCAGTGAGTGAGTGAGTGAGAGAGAGAGCGGGTGGGTGGGTGAGTCAGTGAACGAATGGGCTGGCTTAATTTGTGGATGGGTAAGTGATGGGGATTAGTGGGAAAGTGGAGGAGTGAGTGGGCGGGTGATTGAAAAAGTGATCACAGTTAAATTCAGTTAAATCGTCATTGCAGCAGAGCAGTTTTACACAGTCAAAAGAAAATGAGGGAAATTTGTCTGAAATGTAAATATGTATGAAAGTGGGTGGTTGGGTCAGTGAGTGTGTGGGTGGGTGTGTTTGTGGGTGAGCGATTGGGTGGATTGGTGGAGTGAGTGGGAGGTTGATTACAGGCGTGAGAGAGTGGATGGATCATTGAGGGAGGGAGGGAGGGAGGGAGGGGTGAGTGGGGTGATGGGTCAGTCAGAGAGTGGATGGACAAGTGAGGGAGTCATTATATGGACGGATGCATCAGTGAGGAAGCGGTGTGATTGAGCGAATGAATGGGTGAGGGGGTGAGTGGTTGGGTGGGTGGATGAGTGAGTGAGTGAGTGAATGGGCAATTTAGATTAAGCAAGTGTTCAAATAAGCAAGCGAAAATTATATTGAGACAAGAAATATTGTGGCATAAAGAGTAAATAATAAAAGAGTGAAGGATATTAAGAATAATATTCTATAAAAAAAAAAAACGACTACTAATTATGCAAAAATAATAAAAGGTCAGGCTGATCCAGTCTGCATTAAATTTGCCTTTTGGATTCGCTATAAACCAGCAGTTCCATTATTCTCTGGATCACCATTTCAGACTTTAGAGAACTATAAACCTTTTAAGTGAGAAAACAATGAAGARAAATAGTGCAGAGAAGTAAAAATCCCCAGAATATTTCCAATTAATTAAGATCAGTCCTACACAGCGCCGTGCCATTGAAAGCAGCACTAGCAGAAAGCTGTTTGGCGTTGCAGTGAGTCTGAGTATTATTAATGCATGTGTTTTGATTCTACAGGATAATTACACATTTGCTCAGCCTGGTATTCAGAAAAAAGTGAAGGCGCTCGAGGAGCTCATCAGCAGGATTGACGGTGAGGCTGCCATCTTTACAACACTTTTAACTAGGGAGTGTTTCACCCTAGCGCAACTAAAAGTGGCTAACAGTGAAGTTGCAAATATGACTCGGAATCCAGAATCACAGGCAGTCTTGTACCCTGGGTCTTTGTGCTCAATGCTCACTAGTCTGCCAAGAGGCTTGAAAAGAGAGAGAAATATAATATAACTGCTACTAATGAAGGAAAATTAATATTAGCATAAGATAGACCTAGCAAAGGAATCAGAAATGAGCCTAGAATAAAAGTTAAGTAGCAGAGATTTGCATTTCTCAGACTAGCAACGTTGAAAGCAATGAATCTAGCAAAACGTGAGACAAAATGTGGAGGGTGGAGAGATGAGTATAACATAATAATACAAGAAAAAGGAAGCTTTCTGAGACGAGCAAAACAGCGAGTAATAAAACTAGCAATAAGAGAGAGAATGGTAAAGAGAGCATAGATGAGGCTAGCATAAATTAAGACTAGGGAAGAAAATGTTTTGAGACAAGTGAGGCAGAAAATCACGATGATGGCATAAAAGTGTTATAAGCCAAAGGGAAGAAAGATGAGGAAAACATAAAAAGAGAAGGGATGAGTTTTGAGATTAGTAAAGGAAATGTTCTAGAACTTGCATAATAGTGATACTAGCAAATAAAATGAGATGGATGTAAAACTAGCGCGAGTTATAGGACTGAGATTAGGAGTAAAATGAGACTAAAAGTAGAATGGGAAAAGTCATGACTGAGATGATCATACACTAATCATGAAGTAGTTTCTTTCTTTTTTTTTTTTGACAGACTATGAGGTCTGGTATGGTTTGGAACACAGTCCCTTCCTTTCCTCATTCATATTCTACTCTTCTATTCTTCCAATAATTCTGTTATAAATGAATCTTCCATCACTACATTTTTTGTCCAAGTCTAATCTTGGGCCAATGTTATCATTTTCTGTTGCCTTCTATGTTTTTTTTTTTTTTTTGGTATTGCAGAGCTCCCCGGTGAATTCCTTCTTTTTTAAGACTTTCAAACGTTTTGAGATCAGTATATGTTTATTCTTCCTGCGGGAAGTTTAAAACCAGTTTGCATCATACGTTCAGAAAGTACGGCGATAATAAAAAGCAGTAGTGTGAAGTGCCAGTACGAGATAAAACACAGGGAGTTTAAACAAACGYACAGTATCTGCAKCAGTCCAAGGTAAGGGGCGTGTAAAATACTCAAACTGAGAGCCCAGTATGACAGAACAACCTTTCACATTCATGTACAGCCCAGCAGTGTGCAAATGAAGATTCACTAAATATTGATTAAAGATTGTTGTTTGTGTTCAATACAAATACAAGTAAATTGACAAGGCCATCAAAGTTTAATCTGTCCACATGTTTAACAGAATTACTGAACATTGACAGATTCGTACATCAATCACATTATTATTGATTGATTTTATTATGATTTATGATTTTAATTATTCGAACAGTCATAAAATGGTATCGTATGAAAAACTGGAAACTATTTGCCCAAATTATGTCTCCGGAAATGAGTACGTTCATGAAGCTTTATTCTTTTTTTGAAAAAATTGAAGTGCGTGCTTTTTTTTCCGTTTCTTGCATTTGAAGGGAAACAATGTGAAGAGGATTCACAATGAACTGGTTGGGTACGAAATTCTAACCTCTCACCTAGTGACTTCTTCCTCTTCCGTCACTTGAAGAAACCACTTAGCAGTAGGCGATTTAAAGAAGAAGAGGTGGTGATTACCGAGGTGGCACTTTTCCTCAAGAGCCAAAAAGAAACAGTCTCCTCCAGCCCATCCATCCTTTGGAGAAGCATGTCGCCTTTATCGTTCTAGTACATGGCTAGGAAAAGAAGGAGTTCTTGAAACGAATATCAGAGCAATTTATTTTAATTGTTTAGCAAGTTTGTGAATCAGAGAGACTCTACGAAAGTGCCATGACATTTGAAAAGCTTTTTAGTTCAAAAACTTTAATGTGACAAACAAAAAAGTGACTTGTACACCTTATTATTGTATTTCTTTAGTTTTTTTTTTATTATTACTATTTTAACTTCACCAGTAGATTTTAAAGTGCATAGAGTGAACCTTTTCAAAAAAAAAAATTAAATATCATTCAAATCAGTTAGGAACATTAGTTCTGTAGCAATTAACTGATCCTTTAGAACAATTACCAACTATTATCTCCATTTTTCCTTTTACTTCACTTATCTTTTTTTATCGTTTGTTCAGACTGACCTGAGGTCAGTTCCTGTCTTTTATATTTTTTAGGAATATAAAGGGCACATTATTATGTCTGAGACTTTGACAAAGGAAATGAAAGTTAACAGACCAGGACTAAAATGATTATTATGGTGCGTTCATTTGGCTTCAGTCAGCACTTCTGGCTCTTGCACTTTCAGCAGCGGGACCCTTTGATGCGAGGCTTTTTTTTCCTGCAAGGCCAAGGCGCTACATGGCGTAGTGTTTTGCTCTCTCTGACACGTTCACGTTTTATGCATTTTGTAGCAGGGTTTATCCAGAGAGATCCTACACTTGAGGCAGTATAAGTGATTTATTTACAGGCCCAGCCATGGCTTTCTGCCATTCTGAGAATTTGAACTCACCACCTTTTGGTTACTGGCACAGAATCTTAAGCACTGAACTACTGCTGTCTAGGAAAAATGACAACTCCTCTCATTCATGTTGTTTCCAGAAACTCAGGTGAGAAATGAAAATTCTTCACCTCATCTATAGGGTCGTATTTTATTTATGACAATGCGTATTTTTGTATAGGGTAGAAGAAAGTTCAGGTCAAAGTGCTGAATGGAGGGCCAGCCTACGATGGTGCTTATGGATCTGTCAAGGATCTACTGGAATTAATTGTAGAGTGTACAGCAGACATCACTTAATGACAGACTGCGATTCGGATCCGGACCAAATTCTAGTTCTGTCCGAACTCTGATTCTTTTCTGCTAAATAGGAATTAGTTTTACTCGGATTGTGAGTAACCCGGTTTATGAGTGTTCTGCAAGACGAGCAAAGATTTTTAATAAATTTTGACTTGAAAAACGAGCATTTCTTGGTTTACAAGTGCTGAGTTTTTTGACATCGACACACACACACCGACACACACACACACACACACTCTCTCTCTCTCGCCTTTACACCCCCCCCCCCCCCTCCCCGGCTTCACACAGACACACACACTCTGCTCTACACAGAAAGTCTGCTCTGTCGCGATTCTTTTCAAAGGTAGGGTGCTGGGTGCCTTTGTTTTGTTTTTTACTTTACAGCAGTGATTCCGTTCCGCTCACGCGAGTGTCATAAGAGAAATTTATTTTTTTCCCATTAAAACAGTGTTTCCGTTGTGTGTGTGTTTGTTGTGAAACTTGAAAAGCGAGGTGGGGGGAGGGAGGAGGAGTTTTACTGTGCAAGACGAGGTGGGGGAAGGGGCTAATTCCACACCCACACACACACACACACACACACACACACACACACATACACATAAACACACAAATACACGGTGCCTGCGCACACATAACGGAAACACTTATCTGTTGGGATTTATTTTAACTTTTATTAAAGGTAAAGTGCAGGTTAATTTGTTTTATTTTTATTTTATATGTTGTGTTAATTATTTTTCTGCATTTATTTTTTGGGCTGTGGAATTAATTATATGAATTTTCATTATTTCTTATGGGAAGATCTGATTTGGTTTATGAGTGTTTTGGAATACGAGTCCGCTTCCAGAATGAATTATCCTCGTAATCCAAGGTTCCACTGTATATCAGTAATCTTGTAGTTTAAAACCAGTTTGTCCCATATGTTCAGAAACCGTGGCAATCATAAAAAAGAAGTATTGTGAAGCGCTCCCATTAGACAAAACCCTTTTACATTCATTTACAGTCCACCAGAGGGCAAATAAAGATTACCTAAAGATTAATTAAAGATTGTTTGTATTCCATACAAATACAAGGAAATATACACAGCCATCAGACCAGTCTGTGCACATGTTTAACGTCATTACTGAATATTGACAATACATATAATTGAAATGCTATGGAAATTTTAAGTAACATAGGCTTAGTAACTGCATATTCGAAGAAAAAATTTGTCGAACAGACCTTAGTAAATTTTAATTGAGTATGCCTGATGCACAGTAATACTGAGAATACCAAAGAGACTAGCATAAAGGTGTGACTGCCATAAGACCATGACAAGTCTGAGGGAACAGGCATAATACTTGTTAAAAAAAAAGTTACCAGAGTAAAAGCTCTTGAGGCACATAAGTCAGATAAACAAGAGATCGAAACTGGCAATAAGATCTAAGGACAGGCCGAGTCATTCCAGTCATCATATAAGTTTCAGTAGTATCCTAAATTTTATAGTTTCTTGTGCTTCAGTATTTGACTTATTTGTTAGCAATGTCATCGCACCATGGTTGAGTGGTCCAATCTTCCCTCCTCTCTTTGTGTGTGTGGAGACTCCATGTTCTCCCCAGGCTTGGTAGTACTTCGGATTCCTCCCACATGACAAAGCCATACTATGTATTCAAATTGCCCATAGCGTGTGATTGGGTGTGTGCCTGTGTGTGCTTGTGTCCTGCAATCGGTTGGCACAACATCCAGCAGTGACCTTACCCCAAGTTCTATCATTTGCTTACATAATCCCGACAACATCTGAATTCTGAATCACCATCGTTTATTCTGTTGGCACTTTACAGAAGGCAGTCGACTCGCTAGAGGGATGGAAATTGTCATGAAATTCTATTAGAGCCACCTGCAGTGCTGGTGCGCTCGYACATGGCGGTGAGCTTGCAAACTGGCCATGTGCCTCTTCAAATATGCAAACCATTAAGGCTAGCAAAGGGAAAGTCCTAAGACTGGGACATGGGTCACACCTACACAGGTCAATATCCTATTCATACCTGTTCCTAAAGGATTTCTGACTCGCAGACACTCTTGACATTGTGGAAAGTTGTAGCGTTTGCATAATAATAAAACTCAGCCAAAGGAAATGATGTACAGGAGAATATAAAAAAAWTTTTAAGACTAGCGTAAAAAATCAAGACTAGTAACCTTCAGATGAGCTTTCGTGTGGGCAGTTTGAAGGTGTCACCAGAGTAACTGGTTCCTTAGTACGTCCTGCAATTAACAATTAACGCGTACAAGAAAAATAAAATGAACAAATGACATGCCAGAATATAAAGGGGAAATATAAGGCCATGTTCCCGAATAGAATCTTTAAGAGAATATAAATAGTTCCGATTGAAAGTGAGTTATTGCTTTCCGCATGCAATACACAGCTGACTGTTTGGGATCCCATGTGAGGTGAAATTTATGTAACGTATCAAGAACGCTCACCAGCAAGGATATTTTGAAATTCAGATTTTTTTTTTCCTCCCCTCTATTGCTTTGACTCTGTTAAAGTGTCCATTATCATTCTGAAAGATACCCAGTCGCTCATTCTCCTCTCGGCGAGCTGCGGCAGGATTCTGTCGAAATCCATCACGGGCAGAGTCGATAGAGCCTCCTCCTTAACGCCATCCTTATTCTTCCTTTTCCCTGCTGAATGGATGCTTTATATATTAAACATCCCTATTCTCATTGCTCTGAGCCTCTCGCATTTCACCTCTCTCTTCATTTCCAATCGAATGTAATTATGTGCAACTCAGTGGGAGGCTGTAATCTAAACTCAGCAGGACAGGTGTAGAGACATTTTTGATTGAGAAACCAGTAGGTTACTTCATTCAATATACTGTATTTATACACATCCAGTAGGCTAGTTCATCATTTACACACATACATACATGTACACGTCAATGTCAAGCCGTGAGGTGATAGATCAGCAAAAGAGTGGGTTTTTCTTTAAACTTTTCTTGATCTGTGTACTGTATGCTCTGATTTGTCCTGATCCAGAGGACGTGCACCTGCATTTCCAGAAGTGTGAGGTGGAGTACCTGCAGTTCGCCTTCCGCTGGATGAACAACCTGCTGATGAGGGAGCTGCCGCTGCGCTGCACAATCCGTCTGTGGGACACATACCAGGTCCACACACACACACACACACACACACACACACACACACACACACACACACACACACACACACACACACATATAGTGAAAGGTCAGGGCTTCAACGACTTGAAAAATTCCTATGGTTACATGCCAGCAGCAATAAAAATCTTCATATAGCGACTTACGGTTCATTGCGAAATTATTGCCGCCCTTCATGAGGAAAGACTTTTGTGTTGCACTTAAAGATTCATGTTTTTCACTTAACACTCTCCTTGTACACTACCCAGCCCCCCCCAAAATATAATAAGAAATCACTACCTGGATTAAACCATGTAAATAGTTAAGAGCCTTCTATTGGATAATTACTGCAGTCATTAATGTTCAAGTAGCTGCTTCTTTTTTTTTTTAACAGCAATAGACAAGACATATTCTGTAAGTAAGCAAAGATCTTACTCTATTTCAGGAGGGTCAAATTATTGTGCTGCATCAAGAGGACAAAAATGGCTTCAGTTTGCTAGGGAGCATAAAGAATGGACTGTGGAGTGTTGTAAAAGGTCATCCGCGCATAAGAAAAATCACAAGGTTGTTACAGAGTTTTTACAGCAAGGAGATAATTTATAAGAGTTCATTCCAAAATAAAAATAAAAAATAAAAATAAATGTTCATTCCAAAATTATTGGCAGGAAAGGAAGTCCTTCTTGTCACATATAAAAACGATATTCCCTGCTTCACATTTTCTACATTTCTAAATTACCAGAAGTCAAGCTTTCAGATTTGAACAGTTAGAGATTTCAATGTACGTTTTTGGAAAAATACTCCATCACAGCAAGCTGCCTGGAAATGTTGCACAACCGTCTTAATGGCTCCCTACTTCAGTGTGCTACACACAATCATGCTGTGTTCAAATGAGACTGAAATCAGATGTTTAGAGCACGAACATAATCACCATTTTCGAAAAAACAGATGCTTACAAACTCACTGGAAAAGTATGGTGGTGGATTAATTCATGCTTTGGGCTAGTATTGCATCTGGTGGTCCAAGAACTAGTGTGTTTCTTTATATTCGTAATGGCTGGTTTGAAATCTAGTCTCCTGATGGGAACCGTGTATGTTTAAAATCAAAGGAGTTTAGTAATGCAACATATTTTCTGCCTACTTTGTATCATTTTCTGTTGTTTGCTGCACTAAAATTAATGATTGATCTTAAATGACCTAAATATGTTTCAGCAATTACTGGGTAGCTTGTAGCCAAATGACACAAGCTTAAAGATTATCATCAGAGTCTTATGTACTGCAAATATGGCTCATTATATGAAATCTTATATGGCTCACTACTTATTGAAACAGCACAAGAGGGCGACAATGATGCTTAAAAACGTCATGGGATTGCCATTATTTATGTACATAAGGATTGTTTTTTTTATCGTGCAGAAATTTCCAACATTCTGGTGAAGGTCACTGTTTGGTTCAACAATGAACAGATTGGTACCAGGCTTTAGTGCCAGTTTTCTCCACCTCCAGTCTTTCAAGTGCTCTGACGAAGCAGACTCTGAAATAAAAGTGTGTAGGCTGAACCTTGGCTGTCTTTGGTTATGATCTCAGTACTCTGAACAGATCCCTTTTTACACTCAGATTGGAATCGTGCCTGATCAATTATTTTTGTTCACACATGCAAAAAAAAAAAAATGTGACTGTTGCAGCTTTTCAAGGTCAGTTTAAACAAAGGCGAAAATCAAGCGATGAAAAAAAAAGAAAAGTAACAGTTGTCTTCTTTCATTTATTTATTTTTTGTACATGAAATGCCACTTTGAGAGGCTCAGAAAGTTATAAAATGCTTGTATTAAGAATTAAGTAGGGACCTAATATGAGCAGCAATTATAACAATACATGAAGATAACTGAATGATGAAAAAAATTATAGTAAATAAGAACAGAAGAAATCATGTAAATGAGATTTTTAGAAAAGAAAATGATTTAAATGAGTGAAAAAAAATAATAGTTAATTAAAAAGAGATGTAAACTGTAGAACCAGAAGACACTGAAAGACAGAAAAATCTACTATAGGATGAAAGGATGAACATTATAGCAGCTGCTATAAATGAACATTATAGCAGTTCAGTATAGATATTGAAAAAAAGATAAGTTATATCAATATTATTCCCGACAAGATAATTGGGTAATAAAATTTGCACATCACTGTTTAATGATTTTAAAGCTTGCAGAAAACAGTTTCTAAAAGTAAAAAAAAATCCCTTTATTTCTCTATATAATCCCCTGCTACACTAATGCACTTATCCCAGAGTTTCACTAGTGCTTGAAGACCATCAAGGTAGAACTGCCTACTTCAGTCTGAAATGCTGGCCTCCCAGGAACTCCTTTAATGGCACCAACATGTGGAAATGTCTAAGATCTAGTTCAAGACTGTACAGAGCATATAGAAATAACTCCCAAATGAGTTCCTGTAATGTGCAGTTGGCGCAGAGAGCAGGTTATGGCTTTTTCCCCATTAAAGGAAAGGGTTATTGACGTGAATCAGGCAATTTGATCATAGCTCTGTTCGTACTGASACACGTGATAGTCTTCGGCCCTCCTGACTCAATGGTTGTAGTAGCCTTAATGAGGTAGCCCCCTATTGACGGGGAGAAATTGGACATTACACTGGAACCTCGGATTGCGAGTAAGGCTGTTTGCGTGGGTTCCGCAAGACGAGCATTTTTTT